>CM055277.1:10019487-10619487 GCA_029237695.1 Conchocele bisecta
TAAAATAATGTTGGGTGGGGGGGAAAGGGAATTTTCCTAGGAAATCCTCCCCCCCCCCCCCACTTCAGATATTGTATGTACTTGTGTATGGAAATAAAATAAAAATGCTGGGGGGGTGGTTTGGGGGGAGGAAATCCTAGATCCTCCCCCCCCAGGGATTAAAATAATTGTGGGTGGGGGAATAAATTTCCTAGAAATCCTCCCCCCCCCCCCCGTCATGATATTGGTATGACTTTGTGTTTGAAGATAAAAATAATTGTCGGGTGGGGGGAAGATTTCCTAGGAAATCCTCCCCCCCCCCAACCCGACATGAAATAGTATGTATTATGTGTTTATGGAAGATAAAAATCTTGTTGGGTGGGGGGGAAGAATTTCCTAGGAAAATCCCCCCCCCCAACCCCCCCCCCGACATGATATTTGTAATGTAACATGTGTATGGAAACGGAATAAAATAATGTTGGGTGGGGGGGAAATTTCCTAGGAAATCCTCCCCCCCCCCCCAACGTCATAAATTGTATGTACATGTGTATGGAAGATTAAAAACCTAATGTGGGGGTAAGATTTTCCTAGGAAATCCTCCCCCCCCCCAACGTCATATAATTGTATTGGTTACCATGTGGTATGGGAAGATAAAAAAAATTTGGGTTGGGGGGGTGGGGGGAAAATTTCCTAGAAATCCTCCCCCCCCCCCGTCATGATATTGTATGTACATGTATATGGAAGATAAAATAATGTCGGGTGGGGGGGAAGATTTCCTAGGAAAATCCTCCCCCCCCCCCCCCCCCGTCATGATATGTTATGGTAGAAACTAGGAATTTTCCTAGGAAATCCCCCCCCCCCGTCAGGATATTGTATGTACTTGTGTATGGAAGATAAAATAATGTTGGGTGGGGGGGGAATATTTCCTAGGAAATCCTCCCCCACCCCCAACGTCATGATATAGTAATGTAACATGTGTATGGAAGATAAAGTAAGTGTTGGTGGGGGGGAAGATTTCCTAGGAAATCCTCCCCCCCCCCCACGTCATGATATTGTATGTACTTGTGTATGGAAGATGAAATATTGTTGGGTGGGGGGGGAATATTTCCTAGGAAATCCTCCCCCCCCCCCCCTCATGATATTGTATGTACTTGTGTATGGAAGATAAAATAATGTCGGGTGGGGGTTGATAGTGTGGTACATATAGGGGTTGATAGTGTGGTACATATAAAGCACAATATTTGTTTAGGAGTGAATTTTGATCAATAAAGACACAACTGAGTACGCTTTTGACTACAAAATAACAATAATAAAAAATAAAAAATAAAAATAAAAAAAATAATTGGTGGGGGGGAATATTTCCAGGGTGGGGGGAAGATTTCCTAGGAAATATACCCCCCCGGGGGGGAAGATTTCCTAGGAAATCTTCCCCCGGGGGGAAGATTTTCAGGGGTGCACCCTGAAAATGTTCCCCCCCGGGGGGGAAGATTTTCAGGGGGGAAGATTTCCTATGACACCGGTAAGGATGAATCCCCATCGTTAAATTGTCCATCGCATGCTCCCACCTGCCACCCACAATTTCTGTACAAATCACTATCTGCTCACTCAAGGTGCCCATAGATTAGTGAATGCACTTTAACCCTTAAACCCATATCTTAATTTTTTGTTGTCTGCTGTTTATTTTCTATTTTCCATTTTTATCATCAAAAACATGCTTTGACAGCACTTTAGAATAATTTACAACATGCTTTGACAGCACTTCAGAATCATTTCCATTGGAAATGATTCTGAAGTGCTGTCAAACCATGTTTTTATTGAGAAATAAGGGCAAGATATAAAAGCAACAGCAGACAAAAATTGTTGTGTGTACATGTAGCTAAGGCTTAATAGCAATTTTGGTGGAATCGGCTACAATTCATGTAGTGACTAGTGAATACCACATCACTTAATAGCAACCTTTTTATTAACTGGTGGCCAATAGAATTACCTGAATAGATGCTCAGAGATTTCTGTCTTTGCCCCTTTGTGTACGATGTAGTTGGCGAATACAGCTCTGTTCATACAGTGACTAGGATGGCACCACTCCATGAACTCGTTGTACAGTAGATCTTGTTCTGAAATTGTTATTTAGGCTCCAGATAAGCTGCGTATTTGCGTAAATACCCAATTAAAATTGCCAAAAACCCAATTGAAATCAGAAGTAGCGAATATCAAAAAGCAATACCAACTTTGTGGTACCTTTATCATGCTACAGAAAACAATAACCAGACCAAAAATATAGCATATTTTTCTTATTTTCCATGAAAACACATCTTGGTATTTCATTAGAATTGTCTCCAAGGAGACAATTCTAATGAAATGCCAAGACATGTTTTCATTTCGAAGCAAACTATTCAATAATTGCTGTCTGTTGATGTGTGAACAGTAGTGTGCTTTTATTTTACCCAGTTCAAATATTGAAATACCCAATCGCTTCAGATATGATGGAGTGAACATACTCAATTACTAATTCCTTATCTGGAGCCCTGGTTATTCATTTATTTAATAGTGTTCAATCGCCTGTCTTACATTTCAGCCAGTAGTTTACAGAAATCCAACGGTGAATTACACCAGGTGAATTACACCACTCGGCAACAGTAGTTTACACCACTCTCGCAATGACGTGTTTCCTTCGACCAAAATGAAATCATGTTCTCGGACACACCCTCTGAATCGCGAGACAGTCGCCTTCACTAAAGCCCGCCTCCAGAAATTAATTTGCATATAATCTTTACCATATTTTTCTCTATATTCGCTTTGTTTTTATGAAGGATCATGTGTGAAATGTAAGAAAATGTTTATTTAACCAAGTGTGCTGATTACCTTGAAATATTTCCCTCATGATTGGGCCCTACCACTAAATAAACTTGGTTCTCTATGCTCACTTGTTTATTCAGCGTAAGAACCCAATCACTTGTGCATTATTTCACGATAATCAGTTCACCAGGGCCCAGTTGCTTAAAACCGCTGTTAGCTTAACAGACTGTTAAATCCTTAGCAACGCTAAGGATTTAACAGTCTGTTAAGCTAACAGAAGCTTTGAGCAACCGGGCCCTGGTTAAATAAAGGGTACCGGTATGTTATTTTAGGCCGGGTTAACGGGGTCAGATTCATATTTCACCAGTAAATACGAGGGGACAATCCCAAAATCAGAACTGAATATTTACAGGCAAATATATATTCAGTCCTGAAATTAGAATAACCTGATGTGGTGCCAGGTCCACACCAGAGTCATTTACTCACTCCTTAAAAATAATAGGATTAATACTAACCTTACTACTGTAACCAGATTCAACTCTCAAGTATTAATAAAAAAGCCAAAACTGTATTGGAGAGCCAAAACAAGGGATTCTGGTATGAATGAACACCATCGTTAAATTACCCAACTAACCGCCTGCTGGCTCTCAAATTGAATTTCATGTACACAAATTGAAAATGCATATTGAACATGAAATTATTTATTATAAAAATAGACCTCCAGATAAGGAATTAGTAATTGAGTATTGTCACTCCATCATTTCTGAAGAAATTGGGTATTTCAAAATTTTAATTGGGTAAAATAAAATCACACTACTGTTCACACACATCAACAGACAGTAATTATTGAATAGCTTGCTTCGAAATGAAAACATGTCTTGGCATTTGATTAGAATTGTCTCCTTGGAGACAATTCTAATGAAATACCAAGATGTGTTTTCATGGAAAATAAGAAAAATATGCTATATTTGTGGTCTGTTTATTGTTTTCTGCAGCATGGTAAAGGTACCACAAAAGCTTTTTGATTCTCGCTACTTCTGATTTCAATTGGGTCTTTGGCAATTTTAATTGGGTATTTACGCAAATACGCAGCTTATCTAGAGCTCTGTAAATGTCACAGAATGCAGAAAATTCAAAGAAAATAGAAATCAATTTTTTAACCTTTTCAACACAAGAAACCTAAATCCTAATAATTGCAAACAGTGTAGATCATGCTGAGTCTCATCACGATCTGCACCATTTGTATGAGTCTATCCCATTATTCAGAAATGGGGGTCATTTTGACCCCCATTTCTGCATAATGGGATAGACCCAAACTTAACACGAGACAGTCCATGTCAATTATTCAGGGGTGAAAGGGTATAGGGAGTGCTGCTGGATTGTCTACCACATTTGCACGACGTGATCGCTCGACAATATGTACGGTGGGTATAGTACGTCACAGGCACCTGCTATTTGGATGGGGTGCACTGAGCTAGGTAAGAAAAATCCTCCACTTCAGACCATACTTTATTTAATATCTCGGCAACTACTGTACCTATTTTGACGTGATAAAGCGCAGATATCCCGAAACATTGTTCCCAACACCTGCAAATATCCCTGTCTGCAGAGATTTACCAGTTTAGGAGTTATTTCGAACACAACATACATTTTGCTGGAAAGAAGGAAAGATGGGGTGCACTCGGATCCAAGAGGTGTCCTACCTTTCCTGCCGAGTTTAGACGACTTTATAAGCGACTCCTGCGGCATCATTTGTGACGAGTCTGCAACAACATCCAAATATTCCACGCTCACTTCACTCAGCGATGACTGGGGACTCGATCCTGCAACAGAATTTATCATGATTTGTGGCTGGAAAATGAAATGAATGGGGTTTAAAGGTACATACCCACGCAGTAGGTTAAAATATAGTGATACAAATACTTTTGTATATTCTGTACGTATGAAACTTTCTGGCAAAATAAACATTCATTCACCATTACACCACGTATTGATTGGAATTATTATACATTTTAGTTTTAGACGAAAATGTTCACACTGATATCAGAGGCGATAACCGTGTTTCCTTAAAATGTTAACGGACACTACTATTTATACTATGTATTTATTTTTTGATGTGCAGTGATCATACTTTATAATATGTTGAAAATATTATTTTTTCTGGTGACGCATTTCATCAGTATAAATAAGTAAAAAATATTATGCCTCATTTGCATATGAAAATAGCCCGATACCAACGCGCGTCACTATCAGTAAAATAAATATTACTAAATGATTATATCTGTTTTCCGGGCATTTGTAATTTTTAGAACTGGTGGAATAGTGACACAATTATACACTTATTTAATTCCTATAAAGAACATTTTGTACATACTGAGTGGGCATGTACCTTTAACGTCCTAGCAACAGCTAAGGTCATATAGGGACGGGACCACAGATTAAAGTCTCATCCGACAGACCAGTGGGATGGAAATACTATGAAAGTATTTTTTCATGTCCTAGGGTAGGTTCAAATGGGGCTTATGGCTTTTGCGACCAGTGTAAATCCAGATCAGCCAGTGCATCCACACAGTCTGATCAGGATCTGAACTGTTCACTATTTCAACAATGAAACACTTGCCATGCTTCTAACATGGGTGTTTCATTGATGGAATGGAGAACAGTGAATTTCTTGATCATATTGTGCGGATGCACAGGCTGATCTGGATCTACCAGAGTTCTAGTTAAGGTGCGTAATTTGACCAACTTGGGGTGAAATTTTGTTATTTCTTCATGAAAAATGACAAGTTGGGAGTCCTTTAGAATCGTCTCATTGAGACGATTCTAAAGCACTCCCAACTTGCCATTTTTGATGGAGAAATAAGAAATTTACATCCAAATTACGCAGCTTACCTGGAGCTCTGTCTACACTGGTCACAAAGCCCCTTTTCTTCAGTCACAGCCACATTTCTCAACCCACAAATAAGCAGCCAGAATGGACACAATTACCATAAGCCCCATTTATTTAACACAGAATTTGTCATCATTTTACAATCATTTCTCAAGTAGAAATTTAGAAATAGAAATATTTTCCGCAAATTAAGACAAAAGTTGATGAAATGTTCAGAGCGAATGCAGAATTCTGTATTTGTTCTCAGCATTTTATCAACTGTTGATGCCATTTAAGGAAAACACCATAAATTTCTTTCCAGAGATATCTCATGTCTCGTATCAAATAAGGAGCAGACAGTATAGGTTGATATCAAGCTACATGAGTGTACCGGTACTAGCGGATAATTAAGAACTAGACTGGTCACAGAACACATAAGCCCCATTCAGGGCTCCAGATAAGGTGTGTATTGGCGTGTTTTATGCACTTATTTCAGCAGAATACGCATTGATTATATCAAAAGTGGGAGTACAAAATACTCACAGCAATGTGAAAATATGCATTGATTTTCAAATCAAGTACTTAGTGAAAATACTGTAATAAGTAGAAAATTTACTAAGTTCAGCTGCAAAAATGAAACAGTGTTTGATTTTTGCAGCTCAAATAAGCGAATTTTTTTATTTTTTTATCATTTATTGCATATTTAATAACATTTGTAAAAGTAAAATATGCATTGAATTTGAAATCTGGGGGTATAATACTCTTTTGACACAAAACTTATCTGGAGCTCTGGCCACATTTCTCCAGTCACGGCCACATTTCATAAACACACGCTCTGAACCGAGACAGACCACACATGCCATTAACCCATTTCTTCAGTAAAAACTTACGGATGCTGCACTATGCACCGGCTTAGAACTACCATATAAACATATTTTTCGTCTAGTAACCGGCGCAAATTTCTGAATAAAAATGCATTTATGCAGTATCTTCTGCATACAGCTGAATGGGAATTTGCAGGAATTCAGCACTTAATTTGACATGAAACGTTCTACACTGGAGTTATTGATTGAATGGTGTTTAATATAGGAATGAATGGCCTTTTTGTGGAATTTATCGGGGTATAAACTAGGAAAAGTCGCGGGAATACTGGACGAAGGCCTTCTAAAAAATTACAATTTTCGAAAAAAAAAATAAAGAAAAAAAAAAATTATTTTTTTGATTTTTTTCTTCGAAAATTGTAATTTTTTGCAAGGCCTCGTCCAGTATTCCCGCGACTTTTCCAAGTTTATATCCCCGACAAATTCCACAAAAAGGCCTTTCATTCCTTATAATTCCAGCATTTGAAATAAATTCATCAAGAAAATGTGTTTATTTTCCGTTTTCTTAAGAATTATTTTAACTGCGCCTCACGGTTACGAAAAGTAGTTCGGCGTGGGAGTTTACTGGGATATAAATTTTGGACAGAGACTTGCCACGGGTCAATCAAATGTTAGGGAATTGTGTAAATATTTTTGTGCTGGAATTATTACTGCATGAACCCATGTGAAATGTCACTCCTTAATAAACTAGAAATGGACGCTTGTCGACAAGCGCATGTGTATCCATCCCCCTCCCCAGATACACAAGTAGTTTGAAAAAAGGGTGATCGAGTTATGCTCCGGAGACAAAATCGGTGACGGACAAAGGGAGATAACTAAACAATTAGTGATGCAAGACTTGTCATTCTTGCGCGACACACCTTTAGGGTCTATGCATGTGTGAAGCTACTGGAGCGCATAATTATTTGTTAATAGTCCTATATTTATGTACATATATCTGCACAAGTGCACATAATGCCACAATATTTTCAACACAGTTGACGGAAATGTAATATAGAATGTAAATTAATAAAAAATAATGCTCGCTACGGAAGCGAGAAGGAATTTTTTTTAATATAGTCTATAGTTTCTCACATATATCTGCACAGGTCCACATTACTGCCACAATATTGTCAACACAGTTTAGGTATAAATGTAATTATTTAGCTGTATATAAATTACCTGTAATAAGTTAGTGGTCAGCTAAAAAATTTAAAAAGAATGTAAAAAAAGAAATTTGAAAAAAAAAGTTGAAAAATAAAAAATAATAATACTTGCTACTGGAGCCCAGAATTTTTTTTTTAATAGTCCTATATTTATCTACATATATCTGCACAGGTCCACATAATGCCACAATATTTTCAACACAGTTTACGGAAATGTAATATACACAATTTTTTTTTTAAAAATAATGCTCGCTACTGGAGCCCAGAATTTTTGTTAATAGTCCTATATTTATCTACATATATCTGCACAGGTCCACATACTGCCACAATATTGTCAACACAGTTTACGGAAATGTAATAATGTACCTGTATAAATTACCTGTAATAAGTTAGTGGTCAGTTAAAAAATTGAAAAAGAATGTAAAAAAAAAAAATGGAAAAAAAAATTAAATTAAAAAAAGAAAAAAAAGAAAAAGAATAATGCTCCCTACTGGAGCCCAAAATGTTTTTTAATAGTCCTATATTTATCTACATATCATATATACACAGGTCCACATATTCCCACAATATTTTCAACACAGTTTACGGAAATGTAATATAATCATTTACCTGTATAAAATACCTGTAAGTTGTCAGTGGTCAGTTGCACATGCTAGCACATGCACAGGTGAAATAGTCTGTATATAGCACTTACCACCTTATGCTACTAGACAAAAATTGAAAAATAATTTGAAAAAAAAATGAAAAAAAAAAATGGAAAAATAAAGTTTAAAAATAATAATGCTTGCTACTGAGCACAGAATTTTTTTTTAATAGTCCTATATTTATCTACATATATCTGCACAGGTCCACATAATGCCACAATATTTTCAACACAGTTTACGGAAATGTAATATAATCATTTACCTGTATAAATTACCTGTAAGTGGTCAGTTGCACATGCTAGCACATGCACAGGTGAATAGTCTGTATAAAGCACTTACGACCTTATGCTACTAGACAAAAATTGAAAAATAATTTGAAAAAAAAAAATGAAAAAAAAAAAAAGAATGAAAAAAAAAAGAAAATAAAAGAAAAAAAAATGAAGGAAAAAAAAAAAAAAAAAAAAGTTTAAAAATAATAATGCTTGCTATTGGAGACCAGATTTTTTTTTAATAGTCCTATATTTATCTACAAAAATCTGCACAGGTCCACATAATGCCACAATATTTTCAACACAGTACCCAATGTAGTGATTTACCTGTATAAATTACTGGTCAGCAGTGGTCAAGCACTGGACATCTGCACATGCTAGCCCATGCTAGCACATGGTTCTCCCAGTTTCTATTGTTCTCTCTACAGGTAAGGTGTACAGAGCACACGAGAAAAGGTGTACAGAGCAGACGAGAAAACAGGTCTTCATGCATTATTGTCCAGTTTGTAGAGTGCGCAAAACAAAAAAGGGAGATAACTCAAAAATTAGCTACGCAAGAGTTGTCATTCTTGTGCGCGACACGCCTCCGGGTCGTGGTCTATGCATGTGTGAAGTTTCATGAAAATATTCCAAAGGGTGGTCGAGTTATGCTCCGGACAGGAAATCAGTGAGCGAAAACAAAAAAGGGAGATAACTCAAAAATTAGCTATGCAAGAGTTGTCATTCTTGTGCACGACACACCTTCGGTTCGTGGTCTAATTGAATGTGTTAAGTTTCATAAAAATATTCCAAAGGGTGGTCGAGTTATGGTCAATCAGTGCGAGAAACAAAAAAGGGAGATAACTCAAAAATTAGCTGTGCGCGACACACCTTCGGGTCGTGGTCTATGCATGTGTAAAGTTTCATGAAAATATTCCAAAGGGTGGTGGAGTTATGCTCCGGACACGAAATCAGTGCGAGAAACAAAAAAGGGAGATAACTAAAAAATTAGCTATGCAAGAGTTGTCATTCTTGTGCGCGACACACCTTCGGGTCGTGGTCTATGCATGTGTGAAGTTTCATGAAAATATTCCAAAGGGTGTTCGAGTTATGCTCCGGACAAGAAGTGTCTGCGGCGGACGCGGACGCGGCGCGCTGTCAAATCCATAGTATCCCCCGACGGAGTCCGGGGAATACAATTAATATGTCAGGTTCTCATCACACAAGACTCACTTAGCCCGAATGCCGAAAATAACTTGATGCAATTGAATTTATTACACTCAATCCATTTTACATGACATCAGGAGGTATACGTTTGTTCGTTTGTTTATTCGTGTTTAACAGCCTATCAACAGCTAAGGTCATGTAAGGCCTGGCCAACAGGTTCGATCCTGTATGTAAGTAACCAAGTGCATTGGTGGGAAAATACCAAAAATCAGAACGGAATATTTACATCAAAATTTCTTTATATTCAGTCCTGAAATTAGAATAACCGGACCTGGTGCCAGGTCCATACCACACCAAAGTCACTTGGCCTAAAAGTAATAGGATTACGAACTAGAAAAAGTCGATGGCGCGCCATCGCAATATACCCACTTTCCCCAAATGCTAAGTCCGAAAGGGGGAAGTAATCCATGATGGAGGGTCGGATAAAAAATCCAAATTCACTTTGCGCATGTGCACATGATAACGAAGCTACATAGCAAATATGAGGCGCGTAGGTATGAAGGTGAAAAAGTTTTTCGAGTTACAAGGAAAAAATGGGAAATTCTGAGTCGGAAAGGGGGAGGTAATCGATGATGGAGGGTCGGATCAAAAATGGGAATTCACTTTGCGCATCTGCACATAACGAAGGTACATACTAAATATCAGGCGCATAGGTATGAAGGTGAAAAAGTTTTTCGAGTTACAAGGAAAAAATGGGAAATTCTGAGTCCGAAAGGGGGAGATAATCCATGATGGAGGGTCGGATGAAAAATCCGAATTCACTTTGCGCATCTGCACATGATAACGAAGCTACATAGCAAATATGAGGCACGTAGGTATGAAGGTGAAAAAGTTTTTCGAGTTACAAGGAAAGAATGGGAAATTCTGAGTCCGAAAGGGGGAGATAATCCATGATGGAGGGTCGGATGAAAAATCCGAATTCACTTTGCGCATCTGCACATGATAACGAAGCTACATAGCAAATATGAGGCGCGTAGGTATGAAGGTGAAAAAGTTTTTCGAGTTACAAGGAAAGAATGGGAAATTCTGAGTCCGAAAGGGGGAGATAATCCATGATGGAGGGTCGGATGAAAAATCCGAATTCACTTTGCGCATCTGCACATGATAACGAAGTTACATAGCAAATATGAGGCGCGTAGGTATGAAGGTAAAAAGGTTTTTCGAGTTACAAGGAAAAAAATGGGAAATTCTGAGTCCGGAAAGGGGGAGAATAATCCATGATGGAGGGTCGGATGAAAAATCCGAATTCACTTTGCGCATCTGCACATGATAACGAAGCTACATAGCAAATATGAGGCGCGTAGGTATGAAGGTGAAAAAGTTTTTCGAGTTACAAGGAAAAAATGGGAAATTCTGAGTCCGAAAGGGGGAGATAATCCATGATGGAGGGTCGGATGAAAAATCCGAATTCACTTTGCGCATCTGCACATGATAACGAAGCTACATAGCAAATATGAGGCGCGTAGTATGAAGGTGAAAAAGTTTTCGAGTTACGAGGAAAAAATGGGAAATTCTGAGTCCGAAAGGGGAGATAATCCATGATGGAGGGTCGGATGAAAAATCCGAATTCACTTTGCGCATCTGCACATGATAACGAAGCTACATACCAAATATCAGGCGCGTAGGTATGAAGGTGAAATTTCTTTTCGAGTTACGAGGAAAAAATGGGAAATTCTGAGTCCGAAAAGGGGAGATAATCCATGATGGAGGGTCGGATCAAAAATCCAAATTCACTTTGCGCATCTGCACATGATAACGAAGCTACATACCAAATATCAGGCGCGTAGGTATGAAGGTGAAAAAGTTTTTCGAGTTACGAGGAAAAAATGGGAAATTCTGAGTGCGAAAGGGGGAGATAATCCATGATGGAGGGTCGGATCAAAAATCCAAATTCACTTTGCGCATCTGCACATGATAACGAAGCTACATACCAAATATATCAGGCGCGTAGGTATGAAGGTGAAAAAGTTTTTCGAGTTACGAGGAAAAAATGGGAAATTCTGAGTGCGAAAGGGGGAGATAATCCATGATGGAGGGTCGGATCAAAAATCCAAATTCACTTTGCGCATCTGCACATGATAACGAAGCTACATACCAAATATCAGGCGCGTAGGTATGAAGGTGAAAAAGTTTTACGAGTTACGAGGAAAAAATGGGAAATTCTGAGTGCGAAAGGGGGAGATAATCCATGATGGAGGGTCGGATCAAAAATCCAAATTCACTTTGCGCATCTGCACATGATAACGAAGCTACATACCAAATATCAGGCGCGTAGTATGAAGGTGAAAAAGTTTTTCGAGTTACGAGGAAAAAATGGGAAAATTCTGAGTGCGAAAGGGGGAGATAATCCATGATGGAGGGTCGGATCAAAAATCCAAATTCACTTTGCGCATCTGCACATGATAACGAAGCTACATACCAAATATCAGGCGCGTAGGTATGAAGGTGAAAAAGTTTTTCGAGTTACGAGGAAAAAATGGGAAAGGAATTCTGAGTGCGAAAGGGGGAGATAATCCATGATGGAGGGTCGGTATCAAAAATCCAAATTCACTTTGCGCATCTGCACATGATAACGAAGCTACATACCAAATATCAGGCGCGTAGGTATGAAGGTGAAAAAGTTTTTTTTCGAGTTACGAGGAAAAAATGGGAAATTCTGAGTGCGAAAGGGGGAGATAATCCATGATGGAGGGTCGGATCAAAAATCCAAATTCACTTTGCGCATCTGCACATGATAACGAAGCTACATACCAAATATCAGGCGCGTAGGTATGAAGGTGAAAAAGTTTTTCGAGTTACGAGGAAAAAATGGAAATTCTGAGTGCGAAAGGGGAGATAATCCATGATGGAGGGTCGGATCAAAAATCCAAATTCACTTTGCGCATCTGCACATGATAACGAAGCTACATAGCAAATATGAGGCGCGTAGGTATGAAGGTGAAAAAGTTTTTCGAGTTACGAGGAAAAAATGGGAAATTCTGAGTCCGAAAGGGGGAGATAATCCATGATGGAGGGTCGGATGAAAAATCCGAATTCACTTTGCGCATCTGCACATGATAACGAAGCTACATACCAAATATCAGGCGCGTAGGTATGAAGGTGAAAAAGTTTTTCGAGTTACGAGGAAAAAATGGGAAATTCTGAGTCCGAAAAGGGGAGATAATCCATGATGGAGGGTCGGATCAAAAATCCAAATTCACTTTGCGCATCTGCACATGATAACGAAGCTACATACCAAATACAGGCGCGTAGGTATGAAGGTGAAAAATGTTTTTCGAGTTACGAGGAAAAAATGGGAAATTCTGAGTGCGAAAGGGGGAGATAATCCATGATGGAGGGTCGGATCAAAAATCCAAATTCACTTTGCGCATCTGCACATGATAACGAAGCTACATACCAAATATCAGGCGCGTAGGTATGAAGGTGAAAAAGTTTTTCGAGTTACGAGGAAAAAATGGGAAATTCTGAGTGCGAAAGGGGGAGATAATCCATGATGGAGGGTCGGATCAAAAATCCAAATTCACTTTGCGCATCTGCACATGATAACGAAGCTACATAGCAAATATGAGGCGCGTAGGTATGAAGGTGAAAAAGTTTTTCGAGTTACGAGGAAAAAATGGGAAATTCTGAGTCCGAAAGGGGGAGATAATCCATGATGGAGGGTCGGATGAAAAATCCGAATTCACTTTGCGCATCTGCACATGATAACGAAGCTACATACCAAATATCAGGCGCGTAGGTATGAAGGTGAAAAAGTTTTTCGAGTTACGAGGAAAAAATGGAAATTCTGAGTCCGGAAAAGGGGAGATAATCCATGATGGAGGGTCGGATCAAAAATCCAAATTCACTTTGCGCATCTGCACATGATAACGAAGCTACATACCAAATATCAGGCGCGTAGGTATGAAGGTGAAAAAGTTTTTCGAGTTACAAGAAACGTGACGGACGTACGGACGGACGTACGGACGTACGGACGGACACCCGTGACGAAAACAATATACCCGGTTTTTTTTACAAAAAAAGTGGGTATAATAATCGTAATACTCACATAAGCGGTATAGCCAGATTCGACTGTCACATACAAGAATGCCAACGACGTATGTGAGGGCCAAACAAGGTCTCCTGTCGGTATTCCGGTAAGGATGAACCCCGATCGTTAAATTACCCATCGCATGCTCCCACCTGCCACCCAGGGATTCCGCTGGCGATCGCCACTTTCGCAATTGGCGATCAAAATAAACAATTGGCGATAAAAAATTACAATTTTCGAAAAATTGTAATTTTTTATCACCAATTGTTTATTTTTATCCTATCGGTTATTCCTTTCTTCTTTTTTTTTTTTATTTATTTTATTTTTTTGAAGTGGCGATTTTATTTTTTTCCCCAGCGGAATCCCTGGCCACCCACCTGGAATGTGCCCTCTACCCTGGAGTGAGGTACAACAACAATGTTAGTAGTAATTTATACGATACCTGTATCCTTGACGTGGCCGACGTATTTCACCGGCTCCGGGCCGAGCATGAAGGGTTCCACGGCACTGACATGCTGATCCATCTCGCCTTCATTCAGCCACACAGCCGTCGCTTGGCACTGCCAGGGAAACACTATGAATTCGCTTATCGTACACAGAGCTCCAGATAAGGTGTGTATTGGCGTATTTTACGCACTTATTTTAGCAGAATACGCATTGATTATCAAAAGTGGGAGCACATAATGCTCACAGCAATTGTGAAAATACGCATACGGCACTAACTTACTATTCTCTATCTATTTTCCTTATTTCTGAACCAAAGTATATGTTGTGACCACTCATTTGAACCGTCTCTGCGAGACAGTTCAAATGAGTGGTCACAACATATACTTCTGATGAGAAATAAAGAAATTCTTGAGCCTTGCCGGATATTTTTTCCCATTCACGGCATTCTCTATTTTACGCACTTATTTTAGCAGAATACGCATTGATAGTTGGAGCACATAATACTCTGACACAGCAATTGATTTTCAAATTGAGAAGTGAAAAAAAGTTGAAAATATACTTAGTTCAACTGTGAAAAGTTTGCTTTCTGCAGCTCAAATAAGTGAATTTTTAAATTTGTTTTCTTTTTCATCATTTGTTCCCTACTTAATACGGAAGAAAATCAATAAGACATTTGTAAAAGTAAAATACGTATTGAATTTGAAATCTGGGGGTATAATACTCTTTAGATACAAAACTTATCGGCAGCTCTGCATACATGAACATCATTTGATGAGGCGAACAAGAGATGTCAAGTGTACAGCAGAGCTAACAATATTTTTTTAATATTATAAAAAATGCACTTACAATAATTATTGTAACAGACTTATGGGTATACAATTTTTCTGGTAGACATCAAATACACGTATCTCTCTAGCCTCAGTATAATAAACAAGCATTTTGACGTAAAAAAATTGCTAAGTCATGTAAATATTGAAGCAATCCATCAAGCAATATTAAAGTTATATCACAACACAAGAAACTTGTATAGACATTTTGACCTATGTTGATGCGGATGACGACGACACAGACGATGGAAAAAGATGCTCCAGATAAGGAATTAGTAATTGAGTATTTTCACTCCATCATTTCTAAAGCAATTGGGTATTTCGATATTTTAATTGGGTAAAATAACATCACACTACTGTTTACACATCAACTACAACAATTACTGAATAGTTTGTTTCGAAATGAAAACATTTCTTGGCATTTCATTAGAATTGTCTCCTTGGAGACAATTCTAATGAAATACCAAGATGTGTTTTCATGGAAAATAAGAAAAAATATGCTATATTTGTGGTCTGTTTATTGTTTTCTGCAGCATGGTAAAGGTACCACAAATTTGTTATTGCTTTTTGATACTCGCTACTTATGATTTCAATGGGGTTTTTGGCAATTTTAATTGGTTATTTACGCAAATACGCAGCTTATCTGGAAAACTGATAGCAGGTGCGATAATAAATGGGCTGAGAATAAGTACCTTACGGCATTTGCAGTAATGAGGGATTGTATCTAGTTATCTCCCATTGAAAATATCGATTTAAATCCTGGTCCAAATTGTGTAGTTTAGAGCCTTATTGCTTGTAAAAAGGGCGTATGTATCATGATTTGCTGTGAAAAGGAGTCAATATAGTGATTTCTACTAGTGTTGATCCAGATCATCCTACATATCTGCGAAATCTGCATTATTTGCGTGTATTGGCGTATTTTACACACTTATTTTATTACAGTATAAATAAGTGAATAAGTAATAATACACTAAGTGAATGTTTAAATTTGTTTTAAGTTTTGATCCTTTGTTCCCTAGATCTAATAATGATGAAAATCAACAATCCATCTGTAAAAATAAAATATGCATTTAATTTGAAATCAGGGGGTGCAATACTCGTTAGACACAAACCTTATCTGGAGCTCTGTGTAATCCCTGAAATTTTGGAAGGTCAAAGGTGACAATTACCTTTTCGATGGATGCCACTGGTGACGCCAAGAATATGACATGAATCTTTGTCGGCTGATTGGCGAATCGAGTGAACTGTGTTCTCAGGACGCCCTTCAATATCACCTTCTCACCGATAACCTATAAGGGATATAGATATGGTTATACGGTAAGCATTTAAATGGGTCGAAACAGAATACTTGACTACATGTATATGCAAGTAATATAATTAACCTCTTATATTAGTTGTTCCCCCTTGATCTTGATTTATATATGTTGTGGATGCTGATGTAATTTGACAGACGCACAAGCAAATGACGCTATGGTAATTCACTAGACATATTTGGTTACTAGAGACTGACGTCATTCTCCATTAGCTAACCAAATCACTACATGCCACGTGATTCGATATTTTCCCAGATGGCGGCTAATATTTATTGAGAATCAGGAAGTGATTGTGTTTGATTATAATAAGCGAATTTAGGTTAGTGTGAAGTGTTTTGGTACCGTAACGGTTTACACTCAAAATCTTTGAGATTTATGTTAATGTATTAGCTACTGTAAAATCTATGCGGAAAAGCCACCCCAAACAGCGGTTTTGACATGCTGGAACACGTTGTATAGGCCATTATGCGATCTTGTGCATTTTTCGTACAACGGTCGTGAATGCGAGTTCAATACCTTGATAAGTACTATAATTATTACAGCAGGCACATTTGATAGGGGGTTTAGGTATTTTTTTTCTAGTTGAAATATACATTAAAATTTGGTACATCCATGTAGGGCATGGCGAGAACTTTACAATGAGCTATAGATTTTGAAAATCGGATAAGCGGTTCAAAAGTTATTAAGGTTTGTAAATCAGAATTTTGCAACATATTGTGTTCATTTCCTCTATGTATTTGAATGGCAACCGACGGCACCGATATCAGCTAAAGTAACAGCTTTTATGTTATTATTATTAAAATAACTTGAAAACTAATGGAGATAAGTGCATAAAACCAAGAATTTTATTGAATAAAATACAATTTTATACGCATATGTTCCAAAAGTATTTTTATGTTTTATGGAAAATAACTGATTTTGGGTGGTAAAATATGACGAAAAGAGAGTTTTTGCCACAAAAATGTGATTATTTTGAATATTTATCTTATTTGCAATACATTTCATTACCAGGTCACATAAATAAATATATACCCATATTTTCTTGTAATTTCTACAATTTAAATGGTAAAAAATACCATGTAAATGCTTTATTTTTGCCGAAATTGGTTACCATGGCAACGATTTTGAAAAAATGTGTTTCTGCACATAATTTTAACATTATAATAAAAAAAAAGGACAGCGACATATACACATTTAATTAATATTAATTCAGTAACAAATCTACTATAACCATAGTAATCTGAGTTAATTGGTTACCATGGCAAAGGTTTTAAAAAAAACTAATGTAATTAGGAATCTGATTTTACATTTTGAGCAATGTAAATATTTGTATGACAACATTAAAAACATATGTTACATGAAATTAATGTTACAGTCAGTCTGTAACTTAACCTAATTTCTGTAGTAACCATGTAGTAATATGTAGTAATCAATCGGTTACCATGGCAACGACTTTGAAAAAATGTGTTTTCATACACAACTTGACATTTTGAGTAATTAAATAATGTTAGGCGACATAAAATACACACATTACATCAAATTAATGTTACAATCATTCTGTAACAAACATACTGCTGCCATGGTAACCACTTTATTTGGTACCATGGCAAAACAGTGAAAGTGAACGGGTTTTGACGTCCCAGAAACAGATAAGGTCATATAGAAACGGAACTACAGTTTAAATTCTCAGCGGTTTTGTATAAATGTATTTTCTTACATTTTGAGCAATGGGAACATGCATGGCCGCAGACACCACCCTGTGGCACTATTTTGGCTCTAGAACGCAGGAAAAACCATTTTGAGGGTTTAGATTGACTTTTTTTTTAACATGTGTGAACAACCCCCCACCCATCAATCGTCCGCCATGGCATTATTTTTTCCACCGCTACGGGCCTGACATAATTATGTTGCAACATAATTAAAATATTAGTTACATTAAACTACATGTAGTATTATATTCATTCTGTAACAAATAATGACTAATGTATACCATTAACATAGTAACAAATATGTAAGCAAATGCCCATACATGTATGAGAACAGCCGTGTAATTTTCTACCTCAAGACAACTGCTATTTTTCATGAAATAGATCTTCAAAAAAATATTTTCTGTAAACGACATAGAGGATATTCCATCGTACATTTTGAATAGCGGGAAATAATATATGAGTGTGCGTCGGCTTCCTCGTAAGCAAAGAGTGAGCACAGCGAACGAGTTGCTTGCACGGAAGCCGACGGACTGTATTATTTCCGCTATTTAAACATGTACAATGGAATATCGTATTTATTAAACTTCACGGCAGATATATATGCATATTTTTTGAGAGTGTAAAAAAAAGAATCGTGCTTTGCGTATGAATAGTTACACAGCGACATGTTTCCCGCATTGCGACGTCACGTCAAACGTGAAATCATCTAAGCTTTTTGAAATCCAAATTACACAGCTGTTTCTAAGGCCAGTTTTTTTTTATTAGTTGGTTTACAGATCCGCCGACCCGATTTTTTGACAATGTGGAAAAAAATAAAAATTTTAATTTCCGATTTTTTTTTAGAATTTTTTACCTCCGATCCAAAAAAAAAAAAAAAAAAAATTTTTTTTTTTGCTGTGCCGAGAAAAGTAAGTGGCGGAAACCGGATCTTAGCAGCAGCGACAACAACAACAACCTGCGAATGGACGATTCGATATAATTTGATATATCTCCAATATGATTTGATATATCTCCATTTCAGATTGAATGCAAAAATTCAAAACCTTAACGCTCGGGTAAATGGCCTATATTTTCTGTTTTCTTGCTCCGATGTGCTTCATATTTCATGTATGCGTTCTTCCTAGGGTCCTCTACCCCGCCCTGCCAAAAATTCACACTCATGCCACCCCCACTGATATTCGTTTCAAACTATATCGCCGCTTCGTTGTCTTGTATTTAATTATACCAGATACGGTATTAATATGTACGCATTACGCAACCCATTCACAGTGATCAACATTCAACAGTATGTGAATATGAAACTGAGTTGCTATGTAGAATATAAAGAAACTTGCTGAACCGACTCCCTACGTTAACCGACAAACTCTTGGTCCGAGACGATGCCGGTTAACACAAGTTTCACTCTATCACAATCACTGGCCTTTTTGTTTTTTACCGACCACAAACCGACCCAACCATGAGCCTTAAAAAGGTGAACCGATCCAACCATGTGCCTTAAAAATGTGATTTTTATGGTGTTCGGACCGTCCGTCTGTCCGTCACACGTTCGGTTAACCACTGCGTAACAGTTTCTCAAACCGGCCATATCTTCTACATAAGTTAATCAAGTTCTTCAATATTTCAACACATCATTCATTGGTATGTGTGCTATACCTGCCTTGTCATACTTTATATTACCTTGACCTTTTGACCTTCACAGGGCTGCTGAAAGGACTTAGCAATTTTGGTTAACCAGTTTGTCACAGTTTCTCAAACTGGCCATAGCATCTACATAAGTTGCTTAACTGCTTCAATATTTCCATACTTCATTCATTTGCATGTATGCTACACCTGCCTTGCCATACTACATATGACCTTCACCCTTTGACTTAACACTTTTGGTTCACCCGTTTGTCAGTTTCTTCAATATGCCGCCGGTGGCATCCGCGTCCGACACTTTTTTTTTTTTTTTTTTATTTCCCCGACCGACCCAACCCTGTGCAAAAAAGAATATAAAAATTGAAAAAACTTTTTTTTATTTTTATTTTTTTCCGACCGACCGACCCGATCTCGCGGAAAAAAAATCCGTAAACCAACAAATAAAAAAAAACTGGCCTAAGAAATAGAAATATTTTAGTGCATGTTTGGAATGTGTTCAGTCATATTAACATTGTACATAGTCGAGACTCCAAATTTTCAAACAACTTTATTTTGAAATAAAAGAGGGTGCAATGACGGGTGTTCTCTTCACGGTGTATTATTTGTAAGGAGTTGATTACAGGTTTTCTCTCGCAGCGAAACCCATGCAAATAAGTCGCAAGAGTGTAATAAAAGAGAATATCAAAATATTTTCTGTTATTAATGACCAGAGAATATTGAAAAATCACATCAATCGCACAAGGTCGCCCAAAAGTGTTACGGAATGATGAACTGACGAAAAGTAAATTTCTAAGTAATTTTACCTTGGGCAAGAAGGCCGCATGAGTGTGGTATAGAATGAAAATATGGATGATGATAAAGAAGTATACGCTGGAAGTTTGAAGTCCATCCGACTTACGGCTGCAGAGATAATGGGAACCTGAAAACTTTAATCTTGCGGACGGATGAAAACTATATATAACTATGTTACATATAACTATATATAGTAGCTAATAAATGATTACTGCACTTGCACGCATCAATGTAAAGACTGTAAGAGGTTTTTAAACCTCACACCAGCCATGCGAATAGCGGGGCGTTTACCAGGGACGGTGCAGGGACACCCCATGTCCCCAGGCAAAGTACTGCCACGGAATGGATCATCGAGTGTTGACTGGTGCAGAGCAAAATGGAAACATAAGCCGGAACACATACCAATGGATAGACCTGCCCAACTACATCTAAATATGACTACATCACATAGGTGAAGCGGCCAGAATATCCCCACCACGACTATGAACATGCAACATGCGCAGACTTTTCTGCTTCTCTGTTGGGGTGGGGGGGTGGGGGGGGGGTTATAAAATTAGTAACTTAGTCTACGATATATGAAATTATATTTTCAGTACCAATAGTGAAACACCATCAATTTTTATGTCGATCACAGTGCCAGATCATTATTTGATGTAAATAATAATATACACCACCCACTATTTTACTTGTATTTACTAATACAAATATGTAATTAATAAGGACAACACATTAAACTTGAAATTATAGACAAAATACAGTGTAAAAACACATGTGATTAATTCTTGACAAACAGTGGTGTATCACAATGTATGGTAAAATCGAAGCGACGTTATTGAGTAAATGTGGGTGGGGTAATTTTCCCGAACGGCCGAAGTTTCGACGTCTGCGATTGGGTTGGGAATGTTGGTTTCCGCATAAGATGTGATGGGTTAGTGTCATGCCCTTTAGTTATTTATATGGAAAACATGTCAATAATTCCATTTATGATTGAACAATGAAGAATAACATTCATTTTACCGTAAAAAAAAACACAATTTTTCCTTTCGGTACGGATTGTCAACAGACGAACTCTTCAATGTTTGGAGGTTCACATACCAAAATGTTTAGCATTATGTTATATTCATGTTGATTGGTCGAAAACACATCTCCAGGCGGAAACGGCTTGCGGAAAATCGATTAAACCACACCGCACCGATCCAAATCGGCTAAATTCGTATGCCGCGTTTAGACTTTGTCGAATATTGGGCGCGAACATGGTGTAATTATTTCAGCGATTTAAGTCATTTTATAGAAAGTAATTATAATATTTTTTATATAAATCAAATAAATAATGATTAAATATAATTCTAGTTAAAAGTTATTTAAAAAAATGTTTTTAATTCATAACGTTTTTACAGTTTAAAAAGAAGCGAATAATCGCTAAATTATCGATAATTTCACGTAAAACTGACGCAACTGAACACCCTACATTTGAATTGTTTTGTACAGCATCATAGTTATTTATTATATCGATACAACATGGTTTAGAAAGGTATTTCATGTATGTACAAACAATAATTGACCATCCAAGACACGCCATAAACATCTGTGGTCATCATGGGATGTGCGGTATATGTGTGCGGTGCTGGTGGGTGTGAAAAAAATATTTATTTTTTTTGTAAAATGACATGAATGGAATGAATACTATTTGAAAATGGGTACTATTTATGTCAAACACTGTTTGGGTTTTTGCTTTCAGTGTTGTTACCAGGACCTACACATCGGTACTGCGAGGATTGATGTAATAAACCAATCAGATTGGGCGATTCTGTCAATTCACGAGGCGCTGACGGGTGGGTCAGGTAACGACACAACCATCCCCCAGAAATACTTCAACACTTTGCCATGTTATCCTATTGTTAGGCCTTCACCATTGATCAATTATACTATAATAATCTTTTTTACCGAAACCTCCGAACCATTCACACTATATTATCAATTTACCGAACTGGCCATTTACCGAAACATCCGTAAATCCGCAAAATAGAGTCCGACTTCAAGAATTGCTTCAGAAATAATGGAGTGACAATACTCAATTACTAATCAGGCGCGGATCCAGGATTTCGGGTTAGGGGAGGCGTAACTATTTTGCAATACTTGACTATATTATCGAACGAGCTAAGCTCGTTCGATAATATAGTCAAGTATAGCAAAATAGTCGACCGACCGGAAAAATGCATGGAATACATGGCATTTGGCATGAAACGTGCCTTGTAACTTGTAAAAAATCTTTACTCTGCGAATTTTAGGGGGGGTGAGCGCCGGGTCCCTCCCCCCCACCCCCGAATCCGCCCATGCTAATTCCTTATCTGTTGTCAAAATTACCAGGGTGCCAAAAAGCTTGTTATTCTATATATATATATACTTGATAGTAATATTACTTACCTCTTCAGCAAATTGTGTTGCAACATTTTTCAAACTTTCTTCTTTTTGCCTAGCACAAGTAGGCAACCATAAACCCCGGCCTCCGGCGTTTAACAGCAAGAATCGATTGTCCACAGCCCGCGGAATCAGCACACTTATGTACTCTGAATCGCTTAACGTGGCCATATTGTTACATTTCAATGACAATATACAATAATTTAAACATGAAATTGTATACACACAAATTTGCGAAAACCGAAAATGGTTTTGAAACCGGAAGTCACCAATCAGATAACTTGGTTGAGACTAAAACGTGTTCTACACCAATGTATAATATTTAACAACCGTCCAATTATATAATACATTTACGAAAACACTATCTTCATGTAAATATATAGTTCTAATAAAATGTGCCCTTCACTCACCCATAGTAGAAAATAGTAATGAAAAAGACACGGTCATTGTTTGCTAACCTTGTAAAATGGCATTGGCACACCCACCTTTCGCAGCTCCAGTTGGATATGTAATGCAGTTGTTGAGAGTGAGGTTGTGGAGCGGGAGCATACGTTGCAAGAAGAAGGTGTTATACTGTATTGCTTTGACCCCCCCCCCCCCCCCCCCGCCACCCCACATGATCACTAGCACCAACATGTGTAAGACTAATATCATAACCACCAGCCATGGACAACTTTGCCCAACACAAATACGTATTCTAAATTAACTAAACAACTGTACACGCCGCCCACAACCTGTGAAACTCTATGTTCACCCAGTCTCCCTACAGCAAAGGAAATACTATTAATACATGTTAGAATCTGAAACAAGATTTAGAACAAACTATATACACGCCAACATCATAAATATGATGACGGTGTAGGTGATGAAAAGTCACTCAACCACTGTTCCCTGACGCAAGTTCCAATACAACGGAACAAAGCGACAGATGCGCAAATTGAGCCCCTACAATCCAGGACAATCTGCGACACCCACAATGGTAAGCCCAGCATGCAGAACAAACAATAGAAACACACATTTACAAGTGGCGCCCGGTGTAGCAGATCAATGCTATTTTGGAAAACAGCAACGATCACATGTAGAGCACGAGCACCGTGTCACATGGGCGACGTGGAGGTTCCCCCGAAAGAGGGTGGAGACATACACTACTGAGCACGAACGCTGGCACATATATGGATATATATATGACGTGCATATATATGAGCAAGCAGATGCATGCCTCGTGGGGCTACAATGTCACACGGAGGACGTATACAAAGTAATATATATATAAACACATAATAAAATATGACAAGCCACGGCACTACATGTCAACACACAAATAGCAATTAATACGGCACATACTCGGCACTACGGGGCGCCAAGTGGGACATGGCTCAATTTTGTCAACAAAATTCATTTTTGTGCCACAAAATTCAATTCTGTGTCACAAAATTCACTTTTGTGTCACAGAATTCAATTCTGTGTCACAAAATTCAATTCTGTGCCACAGAATTCAATTCTGTGTCACAAAATTCAATTCTGTCAATTCTGCACACGCATGTAAGAAGGACTACCATTGGTCAGAAACTGCACTGGAGAAATGGGTCACGGTCGCCGATCTACACATTCAATGTCGATGATTTATTTCTCATTCTGCCGATGATTCATTTCTCATTCTGCCATTTTGCTTCAACTATCTCCAAACAGTCAAACGATGACAAACCCATTCGTATTTAAACTCATTTGCGTTATAATTGTACACCCATAATTCATGTACATGTAGATCTCCCGCGAGTACTGACGTCATTTAGTGTGTATCGCAAGGTACATTTGCCTCAGTTAAATCAATAATACACGCGCTGTGGCCTGTGTTCTGACTGCTGTCTGTGTTTATAAACAGAATGTGTGTATTGGGCCATTTGAGGAAACCATTTGTAGTATTTGTGTAGATACCATGGATACATGTACTAAGATGGTGTATACTGTAAATAATGCATGTAGACACATAGTTGCGAACACGTAACTTCGCAACTAGTAGACACAGATCCAATACCATTTGTTTCACAAGGTTAGATCTACTGTTAGAATACGACGTCATCTAATGTCATTTTCGAGCATAAAACGTTACCTGATAAATAGAATACCAGGCTAGTGTATTTTAATATCAAGTTTATCAGGCTCGGTTCGGAAACGGTAGGAATTCCTCGGCAAGCCTCGGAATTCCTACGCGTTTCCTAGCCTTGCCTGATAAACTTGATATCAAAATACACTAGCCTGGTATTCTCTATATATGGGCATGCTCTCAGGTCTAGCTATATCCCGGCTACTTTATGTTTGACCCTGTTTACATAATTGAGGGAAAATTCTGAATATTTTTCTTATTTCTCTTTCAAAGTATATATGCTTATATGGTGTGACCACTCATTTGTAATCATAATATAACCAAAATAACTGTCCATAAAGAAGTATAATATTGATATATTGGGTTATATTTTCGCATTGAAATATTTAAACCTGCAAGTGTACTCCACCATCTAGTAAAATGGACTAAGACCGATCTCAACCAATCAACGTAGAGATGACATACGCAACTAATTTTTGTGGACAAAAATGAATTCTGTCTTGACAAAATTGAATTTTGTGACACAGAATTGAATTTTGTGACACAGAATTCAATTTTGTGACACAGAATTGACAGAATTGAATTTTGTGACACAGAATTGAATTTTGTGACACAGAATTGAATTTTGTGATTTTTAGTGTTACAAAACTCAATTTTGTACACATAATTAACCTGTCCTGCATGGCGCCCCGTACGGCACAACGTGCCATCCAAAAGCAGGGTAGGTTGGTTCTACCCATCGGCCCTGGTTAGTACTGGTACAACCTAGAAATGCAACAAAACATATAGTGGAATGATCCACTGGTACCGTATGCTAGGTCAGCGAACTAATACAACCATACAATCGAAGCAACAAACAAACAAACTAACAAAACAACACCCCAAACCCACTCAATACGTGTTAAACACATGGTCACGTGCTGACCTCTAAAATTGTGACCGTTTTACCCAGAACTAATCATGTGCATATGCATTTAATATAAACACTATTTTAAAGTCACTATTTTTATTAAAATTTTGACCACATTGTCTTTATAGTCTGAAACCGTATTGGTAGTCCTATGTGACGTCCGCATTGTAGCAGTAAACTAGTTTAATAACGACAATTAATGTGGTCGAACAAAAAGAGTGACTTTAAACTATAGTGTGTATTAAATGTGCTTCTCTTCGGAGGCTATTGAAAGTTAATTACCATATGCATTTACATCTGCATATGGACACAACTCGGTCATGCATACAATGAGTGACAGTTTAGGGAGCTGCAATAAACAGTGAATATCCACAACTCTACTACCATCTCTATCTATATACGTGTTTACTACAACATTAATGTCATTGATTCAAGTTATGGAAGTCGATCTCAATGTTTCCCCAAGAGAAACAGCAAGCCGATCACATGGGCATACGTCAGATGCATTTTTTTGTGGTGGTATTTGTGTATCTTATTTTTTTACACCAGATATGTCGAATAAAATATACTCCAAGAGAGACTTAAACTATTTGTCCTTTCTTCTGCCATGTAGATATATCTGTCGCAAAATATAAACCGGCGATTGGAAAGGATAGCGTTTTTCTTAAATATATAATGTTGTATACGTGTGGATATTGGTGGAAAATGGGGCGGGGTGGATACATTAATTTGCTTTTAAATCTAAGAGAGGTGGGGCCGAAAAGTCAGCAACTGAAATTTAGACAACCAACAACAACAACAATATACGCCAATATTTTCACCAATTTAATTTTAAAACGTTGTGCTGTTCCATTTTTCAAGAACACATTAAGGTTAGATATAGGCATACAGTGAGAGTGTTATTAACTGGCTCATTTTAAATTACTTGGAAATTTCTGTCATAAAAATTACATAAAGAAATCTAGTCTGTCATGGGTTTTCGCGGTCAGCATGGTCAAATATATTTGTTCCTTCAATCCTTGAGGCTTGAAGTTGAACTGTTGATTGTTGAATACGCGCAGATTGTCTTCTACTGTTTTTCATTTTGTCTTACTTCTTAACAAAAAAACATTTTGACAGCACATGAGAATCATCTCCAATGGAGACGATTCTCATGTGCTGTCAAAACGGAAGCAGGTCAAAGCGCCCCCAAGTCAAATCGCCCCCAAGTCAAAACGCCCCCCATTTTGGTCAAAACGCCCCCATCTTTGGTCAAAACACCCCCATCTTTGGTCAAAACACCCACAAAAAACGCCCCCATAATTTTATTTTTGTTAAATACGATTTTATTTTGTCATTATTAATTGTATTTGTACAGTAATTCAGTGGACATGAATTAGCCTTTTTAGCATGATAAACAAGTCCGTTTTTTCAATAAACATGACCTGTTTGATTGTGGTTTAGTCAAATTGGGGGCGTTTTGACTAGGGGGCGTTTTTGACTTTGGTGAATGACAACAAAACATAATTGGTTCATCATGTACTTTTTATTTCATTATAATTCAAATATATATATAATGTAATACATAATACTACTGTTAATACATGATAAAAGTAATGCAGGATGGTGGTGGAATAAGGCCAGTGTGTGGTGGAAATAGGTACCATATAAAATGAGAGATTAATTTTTGCAAAAGTAAATCAATTAACCTTCTTACCAATGGTACCTATTTCCACCTCACAGGTATTATGCCAACACCACCCACCAAGCGCCAACACACACACGCACCCGCACACAATGTTATATAGTTCTAGAAATAGCACAATATTGTTCTAATTTACACAATAGTTACAGATTAAGTTTTTATTTTGAAATATTTGCACCGCACACATGTTATGTTCTAATTTTAGCACAATAGTTACAGACAAAAATTAAGTGTTTATAGCAATATTTTCATAAAAAGAAGATCGTCATAATGTAGTCAATTCATATTTTGTTTTCTCGGTCATCAATAGGTGCAGCAGTGACGCGTTTTTTTTTAAATTTCTATATTCAATCAGACTAGACTTGCAAATCCCATGCCACAAGTATATACCACTAATCAATATATTTAATACTGATTAATTAATTGTGAATTAATGCACGTGTCTGTAGTAATGAATGCATGACTGCGAATATATGTATAACGGGATAAAAGTGGTTAAATAAGTGTGAACAGAGGTGCCTATCAACGGGATAATAACACAGAACACGCACAAACACACACACGCCAATACATAATTACATCATTTAATCTTTTAATCATCTTTAATAATGCTAATAGAAATACAATAACAAAATCAACTGATGTATTATGCAATAATTAACATTGAACACTCAAAATACACTCAAAAATACACATACGCAAAGAAAACTCAAATTTACACATGAAGAAATAATTCAGAAATTATACAATAATATCGTCGCTATAATTGCATAAATGAAAATAGTATAGTAAAACACCCATAAAAATCACCAGTATAAGTTAATTATTTGACAATAAACATTTGAAGATGGGGGCGTTTTGATCAAATAGGGGGTGTTTTGACCAAAATGGGGGTGTTTTGACTAATTGATGGGGGTGTTTTGACCAATTCGGGGGCGTTTTGACTTGGGGGCGATTTGACTTGGGGGGCATTTTGACTGTAAATCTGTCAAAACTGGATTTTGTCGACAAATATTGAAAATAAAACATATCCAGCAGACAACAAAATTTAATTCACCGTAGTAATGGTTAAGTTTGAATCTACAAGTGACCCAGTCGGTGTCCGCCAAAATCAACATGTACTTACATGTATCTTTTTTGAGGCTAGTTTGTAAAAAATCAACATTTTATTTACCTTCTAAAGTCTACCTCACTTTGCTCACAGATATTATGGGCCTGTATTTCCTAGATATTCTACAAGGATAAAATTATTTGTTTTAGTTAGTTTCCTAATTCTGACATTTGTTTCATTGAAAAATATTAAAAACAGCGCTCCAAATAAGGTTGCGTAAATACGCAATTAAAAAGTGTGAAAACCCAATTAAAATCAGAGCCAATGCGTACCAAAAAGTAATTAAAATGTCCGGTATGCAATAGATTCTCAAAGTATTTTCAGTCTGTAACGTACTGCTAGGTTTGTTCGTGTATGGATCGTGTCAGATTTATTCGTAGAAAATTGATGACACATGGTACAACAAAATGGCAACCCCAAAAAAAACAAGCGTAAAAGAAATTATGATTTGTTTCCAAATCGGGTTTTGTAATGGAAATACCCAATGGAAAAAAAATGATGGGGTAACGTTTTTAAAATACCCAATTGAAAATTGAGAATACCCAATTGATTTCAAAAGTATGGAGTAACAGTACCCAATGTCAAATTCCTTATCTGGAGCCCTGTAAAAACTTTTCGTAATTAATGGCTAAAGTGTGAATCAGATCTGATTCGCTACTCTGAAAGGGAAGTCTATGAACGGAACCATAACTATGCTATGGACAGTACAGGAGTTTTGCAGCAGAGTTACTGCCCACAACTAGCAAACTTTCAACAAACCGAATGGTTTGACAATAAATACAATAAATACAATGGCCAATGCTTTTATTCTACCTACAGAGTTCCAGATAAGTTTTGTATCTAATTCAGTGAGCATGATGAGTATTTTAATTTTACAAGTGTTTTATTGCTTTTCTTCCTTATTAAATAGGGAACAAATGATAACAAATAAAACAAATTAAAAAATTCACAATTGCTTTTTGCAGCTCAACTAATTAAATTTTCAACTTTATTACAGTATTTTCCCGACTCAAATTTGAAAATCAATGCATATTTTCACATTGCTGTGAGTATTTTGTACTCCCACTTTTGATAATCAATGCGTATTCAGCTAAATAAGTGCATACAAAAATACGGACCTTATCTGGAGTCTGAGAGTTACTTCCCGCAACTAGCAAACTTTAACCCTTAGAATGCGGGAACCGAAAATAGTCGTCTGCTGTTAATTCATATTTTGTCTTTTCTCTTAGTAAAAACATGGTTTGGCAGCATTTTAGAATCATTTCCATTGGAAATGATTCTAAAGTGCTGCCAAATCAAGTTTTTGATGAGAAAAATGGATAATAAAGAATTTTCAGCATACGACAATCATTAATTCAGCAGACCAAATATTTTATTACCACAATAAATACGATGACCAAAGCTTTCATTCCTACTATGTACAGGAGGACATGATTAAGAAGATGCTGTGTGAAGTTTGCAAGGACAGCGAACACAAGTACAGATGCCCTCAATGCAGGGTTGTCTAGTAAGTTACCATAGCGAACTGTACAAATGTTCCTTATGCTGCCTATGCGATAGCAAGGGGGGCATATTGCATTGCTCTTGAGGTTCAGTACGTGCGTTCGTGTACATTTACGTCAAAAAAATATGTAAGAGTTTCACCAACATGTAATATCTTCAATATTAGGCGATGGATTGCTTTGATACTTGAATCACCCGAACATTTGTGACTCGCGCCACCATTAACATGACCTTGACCGTTGTCACCTTCTATATGTCGCTGAAACACTTAGCCACGTCGACAAGTTTGTAAGAGTTTCTCCAAGAGTCCAGTATGCCACGGGGGCAAACATAATTTAAAGTTCTAAGTTACTGTGGGTAATCAGGTGTTTCGGGCCGGTGGCTTTGAAATTGGGATAAAACCTATTGTTACTTTTGTGACAACTGACAATTGGGGAAAACTGTATACCACATTTATTGTCATAAACACCCTCGAGGCTAAGCAATTTTCTGAATTTGTTTGTGTATTAATATGACACAAAACATTGTCAAGGTGCATGATCACGTTGTTATAACAACAACAACAGTGGCTGAAAGTGTTGGAATCTTGAAAGTATTATTTGATATTTTCCTTAATATGAAACGGATTTTGATGAAATATGGCGCAGAAAACGCGTCTTCATGAGCTGCATTTGGTGGTCCAGGGAGTTTGGCACAGACTTATGTCGATTTTGAGAAGAATCTTCGCAAAAACGACAGAAGTTTGGGCGAAAATGCAGCTTAACAAGACGCGTTTGATGCGCCATATTTCATCAAAATATGTTGCGTAATAAGGACAATATAAAAGAATACGTACTTTGAGTCAGATGGATTCTGGAAATTTCAGTACTTGTTGTTGTTGTTATATCATACACCTTGATTGTAAATTTGATGTTTGAACTGACTGTACCGTCTGAAAATAACATATTTTTACTGAAAATATTGGAGGGGGGCTACTATTAGAGAGGGGGCTACTATTCAAATACATATGGTATATTACCAAAATATAACAGAAAAACACATTATTTTACATGGTGCGTAATTAACATTCACACAATTGCCAATGGCGAGTGGAAATCAAGTTAGACGAGAGTAAACTGAGTGGACTGAATCAACGTGGTTCACAATGATCACTTGCCTAAATTTACTTAGAGAGTGTCTCGACTAATCTACAGTGTTAACCCAATTCAGTCTAAGGATACAGTCATTTTTGTTTAAAAAATCTCTTTATTTTGTTTATTTCTCCATAGAGGTATATGTTGTTACCACTCATTTGAACCGTCTCTTCAAGACGGTTTAAATGAGTGGTAACAACATATACTTTCGAGATGAAATAAAGAAAATATAAGTTTCATCCAACTATAATTGTATCCCGCCTTTAATGGGTTAATATGTTCCATGTACGCACTCAAATATTTATACTTGTATTTCATTAACCCACTTCAGCCTAAGGACTCAATCATTTTAGTTGAAAAAATCTCAATAATTTGTTTATTACTCCATATAGGTATATATTGTTGCCACTCATTTGAACCGTCTCGTCGAGACGGTTCAAATGAGTGGTAACAACATATACATCTGAGATGAAATAAAGAAAATAGGGAATTTGTTCCTCAAAAGTTTCATACTACTATAATTGTATCCCGTCGCTAATGGGTTAAGATAGCCATGCAGAGCTCCAGATAAGTTTTATGTCTAAAGCGTACTACAGCCCCTGATTTCAAAATCATTGCATATTTTACTTTTACTAATGGATTATTGATTTTCTTCATTACTGAATAGGGAAAACATGATAAAAAATGTAACAAATTTAAAGATTGACTTATTTGAGCTGCAAAAAGCAAACAACTAAGTGAATTTTCAACTTTATGACAGTATTTTCACTACTGAATGTGTATTTTCACATTGCTGTGCGTATTGTGTACTCCCACTTTTGATAATCAATGCGTATTCAGCTAAAATAATTGTATAAAATACGTCAATACGCACCTTATCTGGAGCTCTGGCCATGTAATGTACACTTCAAACTTTATAACATCATGATGTCAAATTGTGACAAATACATGTATGTTTAAGACGCGCTGCACATGCCATATATATAATCTAACCAATGGACCAAAAACACATATTTGTCCAACGTCGAAGTGTAATAAATAGGTTATTCCATTGTACATATGTATGTACATGTTGACCGATAACTTGTTGTAGCATTGACTAGATACGCATATCTAGGTAACACTTACTTTTGCTGAAATTCCATTGGTTGAACGGCATCACATGATGATACCAGATGACATCAGTATAATGATGCAACGTAAACATGACAGCGTTCTTAAGTGACTCTTGTGTGGTGAGGATCTGGCGCCAGGTCAAATTATTCTAATTTCCGGGCTGAATATATATTTTTTCCGCAAATATTCAGTTCTGATTTTGGGATTTACCCCCCACCACAACAGGTAACAACCAAAATATGGGATTCGACCCCGTTAACCCAGCCTAAAATGACCTTAGTTGTTGATTATAGGAATTAATTTTTGTGGAATTTATCGGGGTATAAACTTGGAAAAGTCGCGGGAATACTGGACGAAGGCCGGAAGGCCTCGTCCAGTATTCCCGCGACTTTTCCAAGTTTATATCCCCGATAAATTCAACAAAAAGGCCATTCATTCCTTATAATTCCAGCATTTGAAATAAATTCATCAAGAAAATGTGTTTATTTTCCGTTTCCTTAAGAATTATTTTAACTGCGCCTCGCGGTTACGGAAAGTAGTTCGGCATATGGGAGTTTACTGGGATATAAATTTTGGACAGAGACTTGCTACGGGCCAACCAAATGTTAGGGAATTGTGTAAATATTTTTGTGCTGGAATTATAAGCCGTTAAACACCCTCAGATCAAATCTTTTCAACGTAAGACATGTTATATTCACACATCATCCAGCTTAAAACATTATCTGATAAATACTATTCTACGTTAGTGTACTTCTTGGCATCAAGTTTATCAGGGTCGGCGCGGAAATCCACGTTTCTTAGCCTCGCCTGATAAAGTTAATATACCGGTAAAATTACACTACTGTCTGTTCCACGTTTTGCTGCCAACGAACTTTTGGGTATTAAACACATTAAATCTAAAAAATATTTAAAAGTAAGTACTTTTTTTATCAATAACAACAAAGTCACCCTCCACAAAAATATTATTTCATGAAATTCCATCAAATATTTATTTTATTGAGAAAAAACGATTTTCCTATGGGAATTTAACATGGGGAGTCAATTTCCGAAACTTTTTGTTTTTTGATCGTAAAGGATCAAAAAACGAAAAAATTTGGAAATTTACTCTGAAACCCGGCGAGATAGCTTGAAAATGATGTAACTAAGAAATCAAAAGTTAGATTTTGAAAATCGGTCCACAAATAAAACAATTATTTTTTTTTAAAAATCTAAAATCTAATAGCAAAATCGTTTTTTTCGCAATAAAATCAATATTTGATGGAATTTCATGAACATTTTTTTTTTGGGGGAGGATGACTTTTTTGTTATTGATAAAAAGGTACTTACTTTTAAATATTTTTTAGATGTAATGTGTTTAATAGCCAAATGTTCGTCGGCAGCAAAACGTGGAACAGACAGTAGATATGTGTTCTCTATACGTCGCTGTGACTGGAGAAGCGGGGCCTATGGGTTTTGTGACCAGTGTAGATCCTGATTTGTCTGTGCATCCGCACAGTCTGATCAGGATATGCACTTTTCACAAACTGGCCTTAAATGACCTTAGCTGTTGATAGGCCGTTAAACACCAATAAGCCCCATTGCTCCAGTCACAGTCACACTCGTATACACCTCTATATTTCCACTAATGGGTTGTAACACCTGTAGCCTATTTTATCAACATTGCAAAGTATACTTTAGTAGCAAAGTATACTTTGAGGGAGAAATTTTCAATTTTATGATAAATTTATTAATTTTTATTATACTGAATTTATTACATTATCACAGCCAATTTGGCTGTGATAATGTAATAAATTCAGTATAATAATTCTGCATATTTTTAATCATGAAATGTATGCATTTGTTAGTTCTATATGAAATAATGCATTTCAGGAAAAATAAATGATTACTCCCTGAAAGTATACTTTGCTAGTAAAGTATACTTTGCAATGTTGATGAAATAGGCTACTGACTTCCAATCCGGAGGTTGTGGGTTCAAACCTCGCCGACTTTAAACTGTGGTTCCGTCTCTATATAGCCCTAGCTGGGACGTTAAATCCTTTTCATATTCACTGTCTATTTGCAGCTGCTCCTTACAATGCTACAAACTCCACAAAGGTAAGATCATTTTGTGACTGAAAGACTCAGGTCTGTGACTTAACAACCTCTTCACCCCTAAGTAACTGGAATGTATTTTGATATGTGCTATTTGATTTGTGCTATTTGATTTGTGCTATTTCGTTGCGAGCAGGCACATCTGGATCTACACTGTTTGCAACCACTGCTAAAAACGTCGGTAATGTAGAAAGCGTTACATAAAATGTTCATTGAGAAAAAGAAATCATTACCCCACCCACCTGTTGTTATACTGTATGTCACAGTTCTATTATAAGGTTTGACCATCTCCAGCTATAGGTAAACGTTTGCCATAGCACCAGGGAACTGTTTGAACACAAAGCCGTAGGCCGCGGGTTCAAACAGTTCCCTCGTGCCACGGCAAACGTTCGCCCATGGCTGGACATGGTCGAACGTTATTACATTTCCGTCGGAAATGTCATGTAATTTGATCATATGTGCAGTACTTTCGGCACTTTGATAACTTGCTCCATTCAAACTGCTGATTTACACATACTAATTCAGGGACCGCAATACACATCGTGTGATGCAGCCACTCAATTTCAAAATTTCAGTGTGATCGTTGTGAACTGGTCTGGTGGCATTTTGTCACATTCTTGTAACGTCATGAGACACATGCATTTCATGTACGTACAGGTGTTGGCTTGGCCCCGGAATGAGCATTGTCTACAGCCATGGTCAAACAGCACGCTCTGTACATTTGAACACGGCTGTGAGCGGTGTCATACAACGGCAGTCATGTAACAATATATAATAGCAGTCTTACCGCTACATACTGTTTATGTTATGTCACAAGCAGATTTTTGTCGAGCCCTCTTGCGGAAAGCGAGACATAGTGATCACAATGATGTCCGGGTATCCGTCCGTCCGTCCGAAATCTGCGTTAAAGTTTTTAAATACCTTATATCTCTGCAGTCCTAAGTCACATTGACTTGAAACTTCATATACTTACATGTATTAGTCATCATCCATATATTCATGCTGTATCCCACTCATTCGGCCCCTCTGCCCAAGGTCAAGGTCAAATGACTTAGAAGTTTGCGTTCCGAAATCTGCGTTAAAGTTTTTAAATACCTTATATCTCTGCAGTCCTAAGTCACATTGACTTGAAACTTCATATACTTATTAGTAATCCATATATTCATGCTGTATCCCACTCATGCGGCCCCTGTGCCCAAGGTCAAGGTCAAATGACTTAGAAGTTTGTGTTCCGAAATCTGCGTTAAAAGTTTTTAAATACCTTATATCTCTGCAGTCCTAAGTCACATTGACTTGAAACTTCATATGCTTATTAGTCATCATCCATATATTCATTCTGTTTCCCACTCATGCAGCCCCTGTGCCCCTATTTCAAGGTCAAATGACTTAGAAGTTTGCGTTAAAGTTTCTCTCAAAATTTGAGTTAAAGTTTTCACATACCTACTGTCTCTGTAAACGTAAGTCAGATTTGCTTGAAACTTTGTATGCTTATTGGGCATAAAACTAAAATAAATACACTCTGAGACCATCAAATGCCTCGGCGGGCTCGACATGCGGGCCGCGGCCATCCTCGTTCCACAATAATCGTCTCACCTGTGTAAATAAACATTTTCTTACATTTCACACATGATATTTTATGAAAACAAAATATCAAGCATAAAATATGTCCAACAGTCGTGCAACTTTAAAATAAATAAAATTTCCAGAGGCTTGCCATAGTCTCACGATTCAGAGAGTGTGGCCTAGAAAATTATTCCGTTGGCTGAAGGAAAGATGTCGTTGTGATGTTATTAGCATCATTTCTCCATATGCAGGGATTCCGCTGGCGATCGCCACTTTTGCAATTGGTGATAAAAATAAACAATTGGCGATAAAAAATTACAATTTTCGAGAAAAAAAAGAAGGAAAATTTTTTTTTTTTTTTTTTTTTTTTTATTATTGTTTTTTGAAGTGGCGATTTTTTTATTTTCCTCAACGGAATCCCTGCATATGTGATGCATATAACTTGGATTTGTAACACAGCAGTAGGTTACACCACTCTCGTGTTTCCCATATATGGGAAACACGAGAGTGGTGTAACCTACTGCCATGCTACAAAGCGGTGTAATTGACTGTTTGAAATGTGACGCAAGAAAAAAATCCAATCAATCAATCAATCACTTATCAATTTCAGAAAGTTGTGCTGGCAAGGTAAAGGACGTTCAACCACAAACAGAAACAGAAGTGTCGACATTACCAGTCGTCCCGACAGGTTGGTATAGACCAGCGGCCGGCCCGCCATTTCAATAAACTTCCTGAGACTGAGAAGTATTAAATTTAATTTTAGATTAACATTCATACATTCACAGCTGATGTTGGAAATTCTTGTAAGTGGATGTGTTTGTTCACTTGTAGTGATGTGTGCAAAATTTTAATGTTAATGTAAGAAGTGAATTAATAAATGTCTTTGTTCAACCATTTTTATAATTAGTGAAATGGGCCCCAGTACTATAAATAGGTTGGTGAACTTGGAAACTCAGAAGTAACTTCCCTTAGAACAACTGTAACAACTTCCGAGGACGTCTTTGATGTTATAATTGGCGGAATTGTCAGTTTGAGGTCAATCTGCTTTGTTGCTTTGTTCTCACTACGATTTAAATTAAATTCTGCGCTGGAATATATAAATTGGTACAAAATGTTTAACCCGACCTAACAAGACCTTACCTGTTGATAGGCCGTTAAATGCATTTAACCCATTTCATGCTGCATACCACCTATACATGTATATGAGTTATGAATAGCTTGAAATGATTTTTGCTAGTTTTCTTATTCTATTCGAAAGTATATGTTGTTACCACTCATCTGAACCGTCTCGTCGAGACGGTTCAAATGAGTGGTTACAACATACACTTCCGTGCTTAGCGAAAACTGTCTAGCCTCGACATTTAATGGGTCAAACATTCCAGAGCCAACACCTGTGGCTGAGTTTACACTCGAGGAAAATGAAACCAAGGATCGAGTCTCTCCAGACCAGCTACGCAGACTCGGTGAGTTGGTAAACGTCAGTTACACTGCAGAGCTATTTTTCAATGATGAAATTAGATTTTCAAAGAGTATTTCACCAACAACTTTTTATGCCCCACTACGATAGTGAAGGGAGCATTTAGTGTTACCCTTGTCCGTCTGTCCGTCCGTCACCAATCTTGTAACTCGTAAAACTGTCAAAACAAACTAGCTACACACCTGAAACTTGGTATGTAGCTTCCTTATGATGAGTATATGCGCAAAGTTTATTTTGATTTTTGATTCGACCACCGGGTCATGGATTATCTCCCCCTTTTCGACATAGAATTTTCCAATTTTGCCTTGTAACTCGTAAAACTTTAAACTACTAACAACAGACCTGAAACTTGGTATGTAGCTTCCTTATGATGAGTAGATGCGCAAAGTTTATTCGATTGTTTACACCCCCTGGTTATGGATTATCTCCCTTTTTTAACTTAGAATTTTACCATTTTGCCTTGTAACTTGTAAAACTTTTAAACCGTAATAGATACAGATCTGAAACTTCCTATATAGCTTACTTATGATGAGTAGATGTGCAAAGTTTATTTCGAGTTGATTCGACACCCGGCTCATGGATTCTCTCCCCCTTTTCCCAATTTTAGCTTGTATCTTGTAAAACTTCTAAACCGTAATAGCTGGAGGCTTGATGCTTCTGTATGGTGTGTAGATGCACAAAGTGAATTTCTATTTTTGCTTTGACACTGAGCCATGGATTATCTCCCCCTATTGGACTTGAGGAATTTTTCCTTGTTTACTATCAAAGCGATATGTTGGGCATCCGTGTTCTATGAACACATTTTCTAATTTTTTTCATGACGTAGCGTTTTCTCTATGTTGCCTACCACAATATTATAACAGAGCTCCAGATAAGCTGCGTATTTGCGTAAATACCCAATTAAAATTGCCATAAACCCAATTGAAATCAGAAGTAGTGAGTATCAAAAAGCAATGAAAAATTTGTGGTATCTTTATCATGCTACAGAAAACAATAAACGGACCACAAATATAGCATATTTTTCCATGAAAACACATCTTGGTATTTCATTAGAATTGTCTCCAAGGAGACAATTCTAATGAAATACCAAGATGTGTTTTCATTTAGAAGCAAAATATTCAATAAGTGCGGTCTGCTGATGTGTAAAGTAGTGTGATTTTATTTTACACAATTAAACTTTTGAAATACCCAATTGCTTCAGAAATGATGGAGTGACAATACTCCATTACTAATTCCTTATCTGGAGCCCTGCTATGCACATGCGCACTGAAACAAACACACAAAATGGTTTTCCATACGCAGTGAAGAAAAAACAATATTCCTTAATGTATCTCCGCTGTTTCAGTGAACTACATGTAGTCTTCGGAGGTACCGTCCGAGACACGGTCACTTTAAAGGTACATGCCCACGCAATAGGCACAAACTGTTCTATATTGGAATTAAATAAGTGTATAATTGTGTCACTATTCCACTAGTTCTAAAGATTACGAGTGCCCGATATACAGATATAATCATTTAATAATATTTATTTTACTGATAGTGACGCGCGGTGGTATCAGACTATTTTCATATGCAAATGAGGCATGATTTTTTAAAATTATTTATGCTAATTAAATGCGTCGCCTAAACAAAATATATTTTCGACATATAAAGTAATCAAGGGGTGCCCACCACATACAACTATCCAACATGTGACCATTTTTTTACCTTCACCTATTATTTCTACGTAATTGACTTAGCCATTTTGAACGTTAACTTTTTAACGTACGTCTGGTTAAATTTTTTGGTTAAAACTTTTTTGTTATACTATATCTCTGCAACTGCTTCGCCCATTACCTTGAAACTTCACATGGGTGTTTATCATCATCCATATTTTCACTCTAACCCCCAACCGTGCGGCCCCTGTGCGCAATGTCAAGGTCAAATTACTTTGAATTTATTTGTTAAAGTTTTTTCGTGTACTATATCTCTGCAACTGCTTCACCCATTACCTTGATACTTCACATGGGTGTTTATCATCATTGTCGCGCGATATCGTCGGCATTTTGGCATACGTCCGTCCGTCCGTACGTCCGTGTGTCCGGTTAAAGTTTTTTTCGTTAAAGTTTTTCCATCTCCTGTATCTATTTTTTTAGTGTCCATGCCTCGCCCCAAGGCGCGACATGCAGGCCACGGCCATCTAGTCTACAAAAAGTGGGTATAATTATGTTATCCAAGTGTCCATGCTTGGAAAAAACCTGGCCTTCGTGGCTTTGCCTCGTTTCTTGTCTTAAGAATTATTTTAACTGCGCCTCACGGTTATGGAAAGTAGTTCGGCGTGGGAGTTTACTGGGATATAAATTTTGGATAGAGACTTGCTACGAACCAATCAAATGTTAGGGAATTATGGAAGTATTTTTGTGCTGGAATTATTGGGGATTATCTCCCCGAGGGAACATTATCTCCCGAGGCGCAACATCTGCAAAAAGTTTGCTTCCACTGGCTTCCGCCATCTTTGTTTACATCTGTGCAGCTGGTGCCCGGTTTACAATGCTTTACTGTTATAGGAGTAATAAAACGGGGGTACCAGTCAGCGTCTGCTTTCATCTCATTCGGTACTTTCGGTTTCGATGCACGATAAGCTACAAGGTACTCCAATTAATGTTCGGTAGTTTCCGTGACCAGACTTCGGGTATCTTCGGGCGAAACGGTCGACAATTATAATTTATATTATCTCATGGAATTATTGCCCTCAGGGTACACATGGCCAATTGCTTTATACCACGTGGTAGGGAATTGACCAATGCAAAGCGGCGAATTTACGATGAGGTATAATAATAGAAAATGTACTAATGTAATTACCATAAATATTCGGACACAATTATTCTAAACCGGACAACAAGAAACATATCGATGGTCTAGTAACATAAGGTCGTAACTGCTATAGCATAGCACTTACGACCTTATGTTACTAGACCATCGATATGTGATCATAATTTTGATGTGTTTCTTGGTCATTAATCTCAGGTGATAATGCCTGTTCGTGATCACCTTGCACACAACTATAGCTCGGAATAATCAAATGCTTCATTTACAGTGAAATGATCCTATGAAGTTGCCACTACAATATTGATGTTAGAATCTTAAACACATTATTTCATTTGTTATGATATGAGGCTGTGTCCGACCTAGGAAAAGGAGCTGTAATTGGATATTATTAAGAAATATATTTTCTAACTGTTATTTTAGCAAGATAACAATAATTATCAAATGAACAGGTGCACTTTCCGCCAAAATATTCACATTAGCGTTAATAAAATTGAGGATTGTGTTATGATACGAGGTCGTGTCCGACCACAGTTAGAAGTCTTGTTCATAGAGTTATACCGATGAAAGCCGAAACACGCCGAATGTCTGTGGTTTACACTTGTCACAGACAATAAGTGAGGTTTTGCCAGATACTTGTGTCTATTAGTACACTATCTTGACAACTTTCATTGTAGTACATTTGTACTACTTCAGAATAGGCACGCCATATGCATAGGTGTCTCGATATAACACTTCTGTTGACACGTCTAGCAGTTAATTATATCCGAAAGGATAGTCGAGTTATATACAACCTATGTTCAATGAATGTAAATCCAATAATTGTTTACAAGAAAATATTGCTAATACGAAATAATTTGCACTTACGAACAAACATTTTAGTTGTACAAAGTTTGGTGTGGGTGGTTGGTCGGGCGAACGTGATGGCATAAATTAACAGTAGGGTAAGATTAGTACTTGATCCTGCTGCTTTTGGGAGGGGGCCAAGTGATTCTGGTGTGGCGAGGACCTGGCATCAGATCAGGACTATTCTGATTTCATGGCTAAATATCTAGTTTTTTGTCGCGCCTGCTTTAGCAGAGGCGCGACTATAGTTGGCGCTTTTTCCGTCGTTGTCGTCCGCTTCGTCCGCGTCGTCGTCGTCCCGTCGTCGTCCGTTTTTTTTGTAAGGCAAATGCGTTAAAAGTTATTGTTTTTTCATTACACACACCCCCACATCCAAATTCTGAAGGTCAAGGTCATTTATTTGTAGCGCCTGATCAAGTAGCACACTCGTAGCGCTCCAGATAAGGCACGTATTGGCATAGTTTACGCACTTATTTTAGCTGAATATGCATTGATTATCAACAGTGGGAGTACAAAATACTCACAGCAATGTGAAAACACACATTGATTTTCAAATTGAGTAGTGGTAATACTGAAATAAAGTTGAAAATTTACTTAGTTCAGCTGCAAAGCAAACACTGTTTGCTTTTTTCAGCTCAACTAAGTTAATTTTAAACTGTATTACAGTCTAAATAAGTGAATAAGTAACAATACACTCAAATAAGAGAATGGTTAAATTTGTTTCATGTTTTGATCATTTGTTTCCTATTTAATAATAAAGAAAATCAATAATCCATTTGTAAATTTTTTTTTGTAAAAATAAAATATGCATTTAATTTGAAATTAGGGGGTACAATACTCTTTAGAAGTAGTATATAAGAGTCATAATGATACAAGTTTATATGGAAGCCACCCCACTACGTGTGGTGGCTTCCACATGAAACTTGTAATCATTATGACTCTTATATACTACTACCGCGAGACCATATATTTATGACATGAGAGATACACTCTATTAGAGATAAAAATCCCTATGTTATACTCAGTATATATATATAACATAATGATTCTAGTTAAGTGTGCGTGGTTGAAGACAGGTAGTCACGAGAGATGTTTTCGCACGTATTTCACGTAATATTGCAAACATCACCGTGCATGGATGCGAAGAGGTTCCGTTTCGCCTCGCCCATGTCGGCATTGTGGGGTAGGGACCAAAGCCGAGTCATTACTATGTCCACCATGCGGTGGCACTCAGGCTACTCATCGAATGGTTAACAAGGGATTACGTGCTCGCAAGTATTATCGTTTAGTAATAATTCAAATCGGAAAGTCAGTTAGAAAGATAGAATCGATCTTAATAAGTCACGGTGTTTCTACAGTCTTAAAACACTGTAAAAACATTATTAAACTAATTTTATAAAATTAGAAAATTGAACAGAAAAAACAATACAAATATTATAACAAAATGGATAATAAAATAGAATGGGAATTTGAATTTTATAATGTCTTTGGTGAAAAATATTACTATAAATTGAAAACATTATGCAGAATCGAATACATGAAATATCAGCGTAATTTATTACGCTCCGATAAAAGCGTTGCATTTACAATATTATACCGGCAATTATGTCGCCGGTACAAGGATCAAATTAGTGAAACGAAGCGACTAAATAGGATCAGAGAACAACTACCGGAACATCATAAAACTAATTTTATAAAACATTTTAAAATCAACGATTCGTTTACGGATATGCGTTTCTACAATCATATTGTAATGGATTTGAAAATTCTAATTGGAAATTGAACAGAAAAAAACAAGTACCAATATTATTAGAGAAAATGGATAATACAATACAATTTGAATTGCAAATTTTTAATGACTGTGTTGAAGAAGTTTACGAAGCTTACGGGGGTTATAATCCTGTATATAAATTCTATAAAATGAGAACACTAGGCGATATCGAATATATGAAATACCAGCGTAATTATTACGCTCCGACAAAAACGTTGCATTTACAATATTATACCGGCAATTATGTCAACTATACAAGAGGCAAATACGAACATTAAGACAGATAATGCGTATCGGATATGAAACTAAGGCGTATTATATAAAACTATTAAAACCCAACGATTCGTTTACGAACGTACATTTCTACGATATCGCTTATAAATTTATGTTGTAATCACAACAACAAGCAGACGACAATGTTTCACTTACACGTAGTTATAAACATGCAAGTATATGTCCTACCTTACACGTATATTAAGTGTCCATTTTATAGAGAGATTAACACGATTACGTCTTCCGGGATGAAACATAAACACACTGTAATATATACTACACACACGGCTATTTATAGCCTTATCGATGGTATGTAAATGGGCTATCGATTTACACAGGTGGTGTACACAGTTTATAAACACACTGTAATATATACTTACACACACGGCTATTTATAGCCTTATCGATGGTATGTAAACAGGCTATCGATTGTTAAGTTTATATACGAGAAATAAACACAGTTTGGTGTTGGGACGCCGGCATTAATATCTCAACAGTGAGATAAGTTTCGCCACATGTAATTCACTCTGGCCGCTCTGCACATTATAGCGGATGGAGGTAACGATGAGGTGGGGTCCGCGGCATCGGTCCAATGATGGGGTGGAGGAGATGTGAGTGTAACACACCTCGCTAAGCCGAAAAAATAAAAAAAATAGAAGAAATTTAAGCGAAGGCTTAGCGGGGTGGACCCAGAAGGGTTTTGCTGGCGCGGGTTCGAGCCTCGGTGGAACCTAAAAAAAAATTATTTTTTTTCTTTTTAAATTGTTAATAATTTTCATAAAATTAATTAATAAATTGTTTAATGCACCAATATAATTAATTTTATAATTTTCTTTAAATTAATTATAAAATTAATTATTTTATAAAATATCACAATGGTGCTGTAACATTTCTTCCGACTTTATCTCCAAGTTTTTCCCTAAATTTATCCCAATCAGTACACTCAATTTTGGGCATGGTGGCGCGCGCTTTGATTCTTATATCATTTTTTAATTGTTCATATCTCCCCATTTCTTACACCACGGATTCAAACTCTAAATTTGATATTTTCTTATCGGCCAACGCTTTGGACACCATAACGTCGATGGTATTTTTCTTAGACCTGGCGAGAACAGATATTCTATCATGTTTTCTACATTTTTTCTCGAGTTTTACCACCCGACGCCCTAATTACCATACACAACAACCCAGAAACCGGCCGACACCAGCACATAAAATCCCACTACAGGAACCGTTATAATGGTGGATATAGTTGCAGCTGTCCCCGCCCCACACAACACAGAAACACTCGCTAGAGCCGTGCTAGATACTTCACCCATGTTCACCGCGCGTCTATATTTTTTAGCGTTTCTTTTTCTATTTGTATATTCTCTAACTAAAATATCATGCATAGCGACGATATTATTCAACCTAAAATCTGAACTTCTTTCGTTAATTGTACACCGTGTTGATGGAGTGATATTGACAATTGGAAGTGTTGATTCGTTCATGATTTTCAATATATTAGTATTTACAAAATAAGTTCAATTAACAATGAGACAATAGTGGAAGAACTCTCTGGGTCACCGATTTTCGTAACAAAGTTAATAACACTACCTTTGGAAAGTCTAATTCGATCAGAACCGGAGAACGAAACCACCGTCGAACTATCTGCAGAGATTTTAGTGACTCCAACCACCCGTTCTTCCCCATCTACTACAATATTTATCGCGACCGCGCCCATAGGTTTACCACTACCATTAACCGAGCAGACCGCCATTTGGATAACTTCACCCGCGGCTGTCATAGTGTATCCCCCACATTTATTACTCGCTTTGGCACCGAACGAATATTCATAGTGCCCCTCAACCCCGCTTCTCAGCCCAAACTGTTATGGCACGTTTTAGCGTTTTCATTGTTTGCACTATTCCGGCAAGCGCACTGTTTGCGTTATATGCCTCAGTACGAATATTATAAGAGGCCTCCTCAAGAGCTTTGGTCGCGGCTATACGATCATGTTTCAGTTTATCGGAAACTTCGGTTATCTTTCCGTCTAGTTCGGTAAGTGCCGCTTCTCTACTGAGAGAGTCCTCTAAGCGCAACGCATCATAAGCCTCCGTAATGGTCGCCTGGTGGCCTGTTAGGGCTTTCTCAACACCCGACCGGGCCTCTTTTTGAAATTCGGTTATTTTCCCGTCTAGTTCAGCAACCGCCGCTTCTCTGATGAGAGAGTCCTCTGAGCGCAACACCTCATAAGCCTTCGCAAGGGCTGCCTGGTGGTCTTCTCGGGCTTTCTCAACTCCCGACCGGGCCTCTTTTTGAAATTCGGTTATTTTTCCATCTAGTTCACCAACCGCCGCTTCTCTGATGAGTGAGTCCTCTGAGCGCAACACCCTATAAACCTCCATAAGGTCCGCCTGGTGGTCTTCTCGGGCTTTCTCAATACCCGTTCGTACCCCCTCAACCCCCAACCGGGCCTCTTTTCGAAATTTGGTTATTTTTTTGTCTAGTTCGGTAAGTGCCGCTTCTCTGTTGAGAGAGTCCTCTGAGCGCAACGCCCCATAAGCCTCCGCAATGGCCTCCTTGTGGTCTTCTCGGACCCCCTCAACCCCCGACCTGGTCTCTTTCAGATATTCGGCTATTTTCCCGTCTTGTTCGGTAAGTGTAGCTTCTCTGTTGAGAGAGTCCTCTAAGCGCAACGCATTATAAGCCTCCGCAATGGCCTCCGCAAGGTTCGACTGGTGGTCTTCTCGGACTTTCTCAATACCCGACCGGGTCTCTTTTCGAAATTTGGTTATTTTTTTATCTAGTTCGGCAACCGTCGCTTCTCTGACGAGAGAGTCCTCTGAGCGCAACACCTCATAAGCCTCCGTAAGGTCCGCCTGGTGGTCTTCTCGGGCTTTCTCAATACCCGACGTGGCCTCTTTTCGAAATTTAGTTATTTTTTTGTCTAGTTCGGTAAGTGCCGCTTCTCTGATGAGAGAGTCCTCTAAGCGCAACGTATCATAACCCTCCGTAAGGGCCGCCTGGTGGTCTTCTCGGACTTTATCAATATCCGACCTGCTCTCTTTTCGAAATTTCGTTATTTTTTTACCTAGTTCGTTTAGTTCCGTTTCTCTGATGAGAGAGTCCTCTGAGCGCAACACCTCATAAGCCGCCTGATCTTTCTCAATATCTGTTCGGACTCCCTCAATTTGTGCAGTCGCCGTCAGCACTTCTACTCTAACATCTGATATACTCGTGTGAATCCCGTTTGTGACCTTCGATATAGTTTTATTTATCAAGGCCTTGGTTTTTCCAGTAGTTAAAAAGTCGCCCTCTGTCGGGATGAATACCTTCTACCTTCTGCCGGTTCCAAATTCTTTGAATTTGTCACCCAATCGGAAGAACTACCTGGTCCGTATATACTCATAATAAAATTAATTATAATATTGGGCACCTATACTCAATTAGAAATTTCGAGAACTACCGAAATCGGGTAATCGTTTTTTTTCAACTTTCTCGCTTGATCATCGAGAATAGAGACCGTAAATGCGTGGATATGTCCCGATTCCAAAACTTTCATCTCGGGGTGTGGGAAGTCTAAGGTCACAGTCTCACCATAGAAACAGTCGCTGGCTTGCACGGTTTTCAGTAATGTGCTGGGAGTGCCGTCTACCGTGTTGTACGATGTGTTCACCCGATCCAGGTGCACCCTGAGAGTTTTCGTGAAGGCGAAGTCCACCGGGTTATCAGCGACGTACTCACCCGGGGTAAACACTCCTTTGTTCGAGGAGTATGTCTCTCTAAAACCGAGTTGAATACCCAACCCCGGGGAGACCACATACCTTATTATCAGTGCTGATGGTCATTGTTGCGAGCCCGGTAGCATTCGATACTGTGAGGTTGATTATACCTGTCAAGCTCTGAGTTGACAAAATCTTTGAGCTGTCTTATTCCCCACAGTCCGTGAGGCAGCTTTACACCGAATTGTTGTCCATCCTTCACATAGTAAAACCCTTCGCTCTTCCCCACATTCTGCCATCCAACCGTGAACGTGATTGATCTAAGGCCTACCCGACGTTTTCCGCAGCAGTTGTCGATCGACTTTTGAAGTTCACAACTCCCTTTTTGAACATTAGTGATAGTAGCAAACATAATAAATATCTTTCAATGGATACCAAAGCATTTAGCTTTAATTCTAATGCAAAGTACGCGGTCGGAGGTAAATACAAGCAAAAGAACACCATTGGTGAGCTTGTGCACCCCACAATAAGAGCTAGTTTGGGCGCGGGTTTCGACACAAATTTCACTAACATGTTTGAAAAGTACAGACTTCCTAAAACCATTACACAGGATGTCATAACAAACTGGAACAACAATCTTATGCAGTTCTGGCAGAACCAATAAACTTTTTGCCGTGTGGTGTGCCACAACCGGGTGTGGCATCTCTTTCAGAGACCACATAGCAGACCGTAACAGCATGTTAAGCAGTAGCGTCTACAACTTTCATGTGTATTATACCATTAGGAGGATTCTCAAAGAACTAGGTACTCCACTACCTCAAGACGACGGGTGGAATCCCATTTCCAACACATACAACCGTAAGGCGTTCGAACGGATATGTGACGAATTTAAAGTTTCAAAAGATGCGGACTGGAGACAGAAAGTATTTCCTAACAGCAACAGCCTGGGCACCGTTCTCATTCGGGGCCAGTCCGGGAATTGGACGCAGACTGATTTTAGACACGATCGATCGGGTGACCACATCGTCAGTCGGAACGCCGGGAATTTTGATCCCGCGACGATGACCTTCGGGCCGGAAGTATCTGGAGGTCGGCACTGCGGCGTCTCATCCTGCAATTGGTTACCTCCGAAACGAGCTCACGTCGATTATATTTTACAAGACGAAAACGTGCATAAGGGTATAGAAACCTTTATATTGGACAACGGTCTAGGGTTTACGCAGGCCGGTGTTACCCCGCCACCCCACGCCTCAACGACTCCATTCGCGTATACATTTGGTTTGGACCATCCTCGGTGCACAGAAGCAAACTCGCAGTTCTATAATAGAGTCGGAACGGCGTTTGACGCGCAAAAACAGTTCTTGGTACTTGTTGAGGAACGCCATCTCAGCTAAGGTGGGACCTGGAGAAGGCGATCCAGAATTTATCAAGACGTTTTGCAGACTGCCAGCACCCCAGTGGACTAACGTACTTGGTATAGGTCTTTATATGGCCTGAAGCAATATGTACTACTACGAGAGACCCGGTTGATGGTTTACAATAATCAGATCGTAATCGACCACGCCAATCAAAAAATCGGTCACAACGTAACGTGAAACAGGATATCATAAGCGCACCCCCAAAATTGATTCGGGCGCGGCGGAGTTGTAAATTCAAATAAATTTTAAAAAGATTTCATAAAACCCCCAAAAACACAAAATGGATACAACATCCCTCAACACAATCGAACCCAGTACCCCCAATTAGTAAATTGGATGCACCATCAAGTTCCATCATAACAATGTTGAAACACCAAATCATCAACAATGTTGAAATTGGAAGCACAACACACGAGGAGGAGAAATTAGCGCTCGTCGTCGCCCTCGTGGCGATCGGATTATTTACGCTTTGGTTTTAGGAACTCTCTGGCGAAGAATAGTAGAGACCGGCGATGGCCCACGATTAAAGCCCAGGTATTCTCGCGAGCCATCCGACCGTTTTTTGATAATATAGATAACAAGAAGGAGAGGAGACCTCCTATCAAACCAGGCAGCGCGGCAGCCAACTTTCCTGCTAATTTAGCCAGGAGACTGGCGAGGGCTTTTAGTTGTTTTTTTATCCACTCCTTGGCTCCGCCGGATGGCGCGGGTGCTGGTGCGGGTGCTGGTGCTGGTGCGGCACCAGCATTGACAGCTACAAATAGAGACGATATAGATAGAATTAGGGTCGATATAATCATGCTGAAAGCTGCGATGATGGTTAATATCGTGACGCCCTTCTCTCTGAACAGAGTGCGAAGACGCTCACCGAGTGTCGTGTCCTCGTGCAGAACCCTCGAGATTGTTTCGCGGCTCCGACTTAATTGGCCGGAAAGTGCCTCACGGTTAGTCACAGCAGCCTCCAAGCGAGCTTCTCTTTCGTCCCGCAACGACCGCAGGAGTTGTTGATCCGCTCGGTAGATTCTCTATCGTCATGGACTTCCCCAAGTTTTCTTTCTTCTAGCGCGATATGTTTGTCCAGCGCCGTGAGTTTGGAGAGGTTATTGACCAGTTCGCCCCGAGTTGTTTGCAGAGCCTTATCGAGTCCCAGGAGTTCGCGAAGAGGTAATGGTGGGTCATATTTTGTGCCGTTCATTTCGTTGACCGTGGTTTCCACTGTGTTAATAGCGTCGGTGGCTATACGAGGGACATCGCTGAGCTCGCTCATTTCTATAGCGCGGCCGTCTTCGCCAGCGTTTTCGTCGGTAGACTGTAGGGTTTTTACCATTTGTTGAGGCAGCTGCGACCGATCATCGATCACTCCGAGAGCTCGAGCGAGGGATACTCCATATCGGTTCACGGAAGAGGGGCTGAGGAACCGGGTTGGGTCGTTCTTGTACGTCAGCAACTTCCAACTATTACCCCATTTAACCCACAAGTCTCCTCTTTTAGTGCTGCGGAACTCCAACGTGGCCTTGATGCCGTTTTTAGACACCTCACTCTCCCACCGTTTCACCTGAGACTCCGTTTCCGTGAGAGGCGCCAGCTCATTCTTGGAGATCCCCGCAGGAATCTCGGCACCGCCCGCCCATGCCAGAGTTGTGGATGGGGCCTCCCAGGGAAAAGTACTAAAGGGTGAAGTTCCCATTGGTATGGCTGTTAAGGGCTTAATTCGGGGGTCGACAAACTTAGGATCTTTATTTAATGGTGTTAATGGTGTCTCTATGAAGGTCGTTTCGTCATCATCGTCCAAGCCCAGCCCTCGCCTCGGGTATATGGATCGATGTCATCATCGATGTCATCATCGATGTCATCATCATCGCGGAAATCGTCTCTGCCGATTTCATCCATGTCAATATCGTAATCAGCCATCTAATTTTCTTAAAATTAATTATGTATTAAAGACAAAACCATACGGGTTTAATATAGTTTCACATAAATTATGTCTTCGAGTCAATACGGTCGCAAACTCAATCCATACCGCAGACTGCGTAAGCTCGGGGCAAGGCGGGAGACAGAGTGTCGTTATTACGACAAACCCATCGACGATCGACCAGAACCAGCAGCTCTTGGTCCGCTTCCCCAACCTCGGAGCTACGACGTCATTGTGCCGGGTACTGTTCGCCTCGCTTTCACTATTTCGCTGACGTCGACGGACGCGGACCGAACCGTCGTTCAGAACCTTGGTCGCGCCATCGTCAAGAAGACCATGATAAAGATTTCTGGTAATGAGGTGATGTCGATCGATGACAGCGACGTCTACCATTGCTATCAGGACCTGTGGAAGACGGGCGCAAGAGCGCGAAAACGCTGTCTATCAGGGTATTGACACCAGCAAAAATAAGAACGTAACCAAACTTAGAATCGGGGCTGCTAACAATGGTAGATAACAACGAGCGACAACGCGGTCGCGGGCGCTTACGGCAACCGCTTCTACATCCCGCTCGACTTTGAGTTGCTGGAGAGTCACATGCCCTACTATCAAGAGTGCTTTGGCTGACCGCCTCGAATACGAACTAACGTTCAACGACTACGGACGAGTTCTCATAGCCAGCGACCAGTTATCGACGTATACGATCGATAATGTTTCGCTGGAGTACGACATGGTCACGATGCCCGAACTCGCGCGATTGATCAGAACCCAGTTCGCCGGGCGCGTTGCCATACTTTACGACCGAGTTCTTCGCCATCGCAAGATGACGAAAGACAAAAGCGACACATTGTGGAATATTAACGTCAACGTACCCGCCCGCTCGATGAAAGGTATACTGATGCTGTTCGAGGAGGCTTGGTTCGCGTTCGGTGCTAGAAAAACCGACAAATTCTATAACCCCAAAATCACGAAAGTAGAGGTGACGATCGAGGGAGTACCCAATCAACTCTACAGCGCGGGTCTTCGCGCGCACCAGCAGTGGGACGAAGTAAGAAAGCAGTTTGCTGCCGGCTCCAAGCGCTCCCCGGAGGTTGCCGCGGTTGCCAAAGACCTGCATCTCTCGGCCGTCTCCCTCGCGGAGTTTCTGAATACCAAATACGCGTTATGGCTAGACATGCGAGCCAGCGACGACGACCAAATACACGTAGCGACGCCAAGTTTGAGAACGCTAGCGAGGGTGTGACGATCCAGATAACCAAAGAGGCGGATGGAAATGGCGCATTGAACGTGTACTTATATATAATTACAGACGCACAACTGAACATCGAAGATGGCCGATACGTCTCAGCACTCTACTAAATCTAACGATTTATTAATTAATTTTAAGAAAATTAGCAATCATTCTAACGATTTATTAATTAAGAAATTTGATAATTCTAAAGAATTAATTAGGAAAATTAGCAATCAATACCAATTCATGATTGGAGATGCCCACTCTGCCATAATATGTGGGCAGACAGGATGTGGAAAAACGGTTTTCATCGTAGACTTGCTCGAGGGCTCCTACCGCGATGCCTTTCGTCACATTGTGATCCTGTGTCCCACTGTGCGGCACAACGATACTTATCAGCGGCGCCCGTGGATATGGACCGACCCTGAGTATATCGTTATTGACCCCGGTGATAGGCTTCACGATTGGCTGCGTGGTTTATACCAAAAATTCCAGGGTGAGCCCACCCTATACGTGATTGACGATTGCTCGGCCAAGGCGGCGATGACTAAAAAGAAGGACATGCTCTCCGAGCTCGCATTTTCTGGCCGCCATGCTAGGCAAAGCGTATGGATATCCACTCAAAAGTACAACGCCGTCCTCAAGGATCTGCGCGAGCAAACGAAATGGGTCGCCCTCTTTCACTGGAAGGACCGAGACTCATTCGATGACTGTCTTCAAGAGAATGACGTTATCCCAACGCGCGAGGAGCGCCTGGAGGTTCGACAGATGCTTTCGGAAACTAAGCACGCCAAGCTTTTGCTAAAGACTGATCAACCAACTACTTACGAAGTTATCAATTAATTTTATAATTAATTAGCAATTACTGAACAATGCTGAACAATGCTTAACAATGCTTAGCAATTGCTGAACAATGCTGAACAAATGCTTAACAAATGTTGAACAAATGCTGAACAATGGTTAACAATGTTAACAATTTGGTGCTCCGCTGCGAGCTTTGTTGCGAGCATAACGGTGATCATAAGTATCGGGTGGTGTGCTTGGCAATATGTTAAAGTGATGAGACTTGTTAGAATAGTTAAATTAATTTTAAGAAAAATGAACTGCGACGAACTTCTCGATCAGCTAATAGAAGAAACCTCAACTCCGACTGCCAACATCCTGAAAGATAATGATCCGACAGAGCAATCGGAATCAACTCCAACTCCAACGGCGGTTGGTATTGAGTTGAGTGCAACGACTCCGAATGAAAATGAAAATGCGGCGCGACGAGAGCGGCTAGCTGCGCTGGTTGCTGGGGGACAATCGGAGCATTATCTCGGTAGGCGTCTCTCAGTTTTTCAGGTGGATAAGATGTCAGATGCGGAGATCGATAAAATGTATGCGCGATACGAATCCAAATTGGGAGCGGAGATGACAAAAACTCTCGGATCGGCGGCTATTCATTTGTACGCAACCGCCGTTAGTATACTTCTCCCCATACCAAACACCACCGCGGGATTGATGACGATCTAGAGACTGACCCTTTTTATAGGTCACACTCTTAGAACAGCCTGCTGCTCAATTTATCACAAGTTTGGAATGTACTTAGCTCCGCTGACAACCGCGTTGACCACGGTAAACACTGTCAATTTGGACATATATGCCCACGAACTATAAGCCCTAATATATTAATACAAAATATAATTTTGAAAATGATGACACAAGACACACCCGCGAGAGTGACGGAGTTGAACCCGATTGCTCCAACCCAATCGAACCCGAGTGTTACTCCGCCACTGGATGACATAACCGCATATAAAAAATCCCAAAAGACAGGCAGCTGGCGGGCGGCGGCTGCCACCCGAAAAGTTAAAAAAGATAAAATACTCGCCGAGCTTCGAGAGGCTAAACAGTCGTTGCAATCGGGGACGGAGACAGCAAAACATCTGAAGACAGAGTTCAGTACAACACACCCCCATTCACGAATTGGAAGCACACTCAATCACACCCAATCGAGGTTGGGCGAATCCGATTGAACCCAAATTCGTGAATTGGAGTTGGTTGTTGGTGGTGGTCTGGCAGTTGTTGGTGCCCTGTGCGTGTGGAAATACCCCATATTATCGGAAAAACAACCAGCCAGTGTTCAGAAGAAAGTTACGAAACACCAATCGCGATTGGATGCGCCCCATTTAAACATTGATCGCGACCCCTTTTATATGCAATAATTATAATGGCTGAACAAGATGGTAAAATGTTAGTGAATGCGCTTTATCACGCCGTGGTGATATCGGTTTCAGTATCGGGTATGCTCGACTATCAAAGATGGCCCTAGGAGGATCCGCTCCCAAATTGGACTTTACTGCGAGAGACGTAGGGCTCGCGACCTTAGATGTAGCGGCGCAGTTTGGACCCGAGATTATCTAGTTAAAGCTGGAATTCTACCATTTAATATATGGAAATAAATGGCTTCAAATCGCAGTAATAGTAGGTGGTGCGCTCGTAAACGCATTGGCGTTCAGCGGTAGCAACTTTTTATTATCTAAAATGAAAAGCTCGAACGTGGATGAGGAACGTAAGCGTCACGATTTAGCTGTAGAACAACTCAATAGCGCAAAGGAAGCGTGGTCGAAAAAACGAACCGCCCATCTGGACTGGGTCAATGAAGAGCTTCGCCGCGAAAATCACGCCGTGCAAACTTTTCAGAACGTTGAAGAAGCCAACCGTGAGTACGCGCTGGCATATCCGCAGAAAAGTCTCGCGCCGCTGGATCGCGAGCCCCAACTTTCAAATTTCTATGTACCGTCAGAGCCCCAAAAAGACCGCGAGATCACGTTCATCGTCGTGGGAATGGGTGTGGTGGGTCTCGTCGGCTACTATATTCGATCGAGATTTTAAATTAATTATTTTAAATTAATTATAAATATATATATATAGAACAATGTCAGTTGACGAACTTTATTTTGCTATGATTGATGTAGGCTACACTGCCCTTAAACACTGCATAGCTGGTGCAAAGGGTATGATTCGTCTGGCCCGAGATTCTCTCGAGACGTGGCGGGAGGACGAAAAAGCGGCCACCCTTTTCGCAAAGCGGATGTTAGATTCCTCCACCAATCCTGGGGGATTATATTTTCCCAATTTCCTTCAGAACTTAACCCCCAATCGCGATTGTACTTCCAACAAAGGTTTATTATTATCGACGCAGTTACCGGACGATCTGGCGAGGACATGTTGGAGATTGTCCGATATATTAGAATACATCGCATACGATGAACACGCGCAAACTTAATACCAAACTATCGGTTCGCCTAACGCGCAAGCTAGCGAACGCGTACTATAGCCCCCGCGGCTACTGGAAGGGACTCGCTGCCATCAAGAACCTCGCGGCGGCGACCAAGGTTTCAGAAAACGTTGTGTCAAGGAATGGCTCAAGAAGCAGGCCATCTGGCAGATCTATTTACCCGCGCCTCACAATATTCCGCGCCCGAAATTCGACGTGCCGGTACCGAACCAAGTTCACCAAGCGGATCTCCTGTTTCTCCCTCACGATCGCGTCGGTCGTAAGACGTACAAGTACGCGCTGACAGTCGTTGACGTAGCGAGTCGTTATAAGGGGGCTGAGCCGTTGGCCACTAAAGAGTCTAAGGAGGTGGCCGAGGCTCTCTCCCGAATATATAAGAGGAGTCTCTCAAATGGCCGAATCTTCTCCAGGTCGATCCCGGCCGCGAGTTCATGGGCGCGGTCTCTCATCTATTGTCTAAGCACGACGTTTCTGTCAGACGCGGCCGCGTCAACATCCACCGGGACCAGGGGATCGTGGAACGCTTCAATCGAACCCTGGCTGAGAGACTGTTCGGACACCAATACGCTAAAGAACTTGTAGACCCTCATTCGCGTGGGTGGCCAGACCGAGTGGGTGGCCAGACTGCCCGCCGTGGTCTCCGCACTGAACGGAGAGGTGACCAGATTGATAGGTAAGAAGCCCGTAGATGCTATCAAGTTTAAAAGGGTGACGAGCGAGCCCTCTGCCGTCTCGCGCGGGCGACCCGTTGGTTTAGACACTTCCACTGAATCAATACTAAATGACTCCACAGAAAGTAATGGCAGATAAAAATAATCCTTTTTTTTTTTGGTAACTTCATTTTGGGAATTTTTGTTGGAGAATTTGGGAAAAAAACATAGTTTTTAGCTCGACTATTCGAAGAATAAGTAGAGCTTATGTTGTCACCCCGGCGTCGGCGTCGGCGTCACCATCACGCCTTGGTTAAGGTTTTTAGTCAAGCTTGTATATGGAATACTACTGGCCCTACACCCACCATACTTGCACAACTTCATCTCCTAGTGATGTACATCAATAACCCCTGATCTATATTTGACCTTGACCTACATTTCCTCTTGAATTACTTGGTTAATTCCCCTTGGTTAAGGTTTTTAGTCAACCTTGGTTAAGGTTTTTAGTCAAGTTTGTATATGCAATACTACTGGCCCTACACCCACCATACTTGGACAACTTCATGTCCTAGTGATGCACATCAATAACCACTGATCTATATTTGACCTTGACCTACGTTTCCTCTTGAATTACTTACTTAATTCCCCTTGGTTGGTTAAGGTTTTAGTCAACCTTGTTAAGGTTAAGGTTTTTTTTCAAGCTTGTACATTGAATACTATTGTGCATCCAGACACCATATTTCGACAACCTTTTCTCATAGGTATGTACATCAATAACCCCTGATCTATATTTGACCTTGACCTACATTTCCTCTTCAATTACTTACTTAATTCCTTTTGGTTAAGGTTTTTAGTCAACCTTCTATATGGAATACTACTGGCCCTACACCCACCATACTTGCACAACTTCATCTCCTAGTGATGTACATCAACAACCCCTGATCTATATTTGACCTTGACCTACATTTCCTCTTGAATTACTTAATTCCCCTTGGTTAACGTTTTTAGTCAAGCTTGTAGATGGAATACTCCTGGCCCTACACCAACCATACTTGGACAACTTCATCTCCTAGTGATGTACATCAACAACCCCTGACCTATATTTGACCTTGACCTACATTTAACCTTAAATTACTTACTTAATTCCCCTTGGTTAAGGTTTTTACTAAACCTTGGTTAAGGTTTTTAGTCAAGCTTGTAGATGGAATACTATTGTGCATACAGACACCATACTTGGATAACTTTTTCTCATAGGGATGTACATCAATAACCCCTGACCTTTATTTTACCTTCACCTACATTTAACCTTCAATTACTTGGTTAATGTTTATATTCAAGCTTGTATATGGAATACTTCTGGGCCTACATCAACCATACTTGGACAACTTCATCTCCTAGTGATGTACATCAATAATCCTTGACCTATATTTGACCTTGACCTACTTTTATCCTTGGATTACTTAGTTATCTCCCCTTGGTTACGTTTTTTACTCAAGCTTGTATATGGAATACTCCTGGGCTACACAGCAACCATACTTGGAAAACCACCGCACCTACGTCCAAGGTCAAGGTCACTGTTGAAGGTCAAAGGTCAAACCTATTGAAATTCCCTTCCGCCTATATCTTCTACACTGATCATGGATTATCAAATGGTTGGCACAAATCATGATGAGTGTCGATCAATAACACGCACCCTACGCCAAGGGCTAAAGGTCATTGAGGTCAAAGGTAAAACAAATTGAATTCCCTTCCGCTCTATCTTCTACACTGATGCATGGATTATCAAATGGCTTGGCACAAATGGTTTTTCATGATGAGTGTGTCCGCGATCAATAACCACGCACCTACGTAACAAGGTCACAGTTGAAGGTCAAAGGTAAAACATTGAAATTCCCTCCGCTATTTCTACACGATGCATTGGATTATCCAAATGGCTTGGCACAAATATGATCTTCTACACCGATGCATGAATATATCAAACGATCATAACACGCACCTACGTCCAAGGTCACAGTTGAAGGTCAAAGGTCAAACCTATGGAAAGATTCCCTTTCCGCTCTATATCTTCTAGCACCGGATGCATGGATTATCAGATGTGGATTATCAAATGGCTTGGCACAGATGTTTCTCATGATGAGAAGGTGTGTCGCAATCAATAACCACACACCTATGTCCAAGGTCAAGGTCACAGTTGAAGGTCAAACCTATTGAAATTCCCTTCCGCTCTATATCTTCTACACCGATGCATGGATTATCAAATGCCTTGGCACAAATGTTTCTCAGGATGAGAAGGTGTATCGCGATCAATAACCACGCACCTACATCCAAGGTCAAGGTCACAGTTGAAGGTCAAAGGTCAAAAATATTGAAATTCCCAAATGGCTTGGCACAAATGTTTCTCACGATGAGAAGGTGTGTCACGATCAATAACCACGCACCTATGTCCAAGGTCAAGGTCACTGTTGAAGGTCAAAGGTCAAACCTATTGAAATTCCCTTCCTCTCTATGTCTTCTACACCGATGCATGGATTATCAAATGGCTTGGCACAAATGTTTCTCATGATGAGAAGGTGTGTCGGGATCAATAACCACGCACCTACGTCCAAGGTCAAGGTCACAGTTGAAGGTCAAAGGTCAAACCTATTGAAATGCCCTTCCGCTCTATATCTTCTACACGGATGCATGGATTATCAAATTGCTAACCACGCACCTACGTCCAAGGTCACAGTTGAAGGTCAAAGGTCAAACCTATTGAAATTCCCTTCCGCTCTATATCTTCTACACCGATGCATGGATTATCAAATGGCTTGGCACAAATGTTTCTCATGATGAGAAGGTGTGTCACAATCAATAACCACGCACCTACGTCCAAGGTCAAGGTCACAGTTGAAGGTCAAAGGTCAAACCTATTGAAATTCCCTTCCGCTCTATATCTTCTACACCGATGCATGGATTATCAAATGCCTTGGCACAAATGTTTCTCAGGATGAGAAGGTGTGTCTCGATCAATAACCATGCACCTATGTCCAAGGTCAAGGTCATAGTTGAAGGTCAAAGGTCAAACCTATTGAAATTCCCTTCCGCTCTATATCTGCTACACCGATACATGGATTATCACACTATGCCCAGGGTCAAGGTCACAGACTTGATGCGTTTCAAACCTAAACGCTCGGCTAAATGGCTTATAATCAAAAATGCCTCGTTTTCTTTGGCTGCCAGTGGGGGTATTCGTGTGCCGACAGGCCACATTTCTAGTTTCCCTTGGTTAATGTTTTTAGTCAACCTTGGTTAAGGTTTTTATGTAGGCCGCAGCCACCTTCTTTGTCAAGCTATGTGTACATCGACAACCCTCGTAGTCGAGCTATGCTGTTCTCCTACAGCTCTTGTTACGATTTGGAATATATCCTATAAAAACTTAAAAAACCCATGTAAAGGCACTTTTTAATATGACGGCATAGGTATTCAATACTAGTATCTGTTTTTTATGCCCCCCCCCCCTTTCCGTCCGTCCGTCCGTCCGTCCATCCGTAAACAATGTTAAAGTTTGTTTGAGCTTGTATTTTCGATAGTGTTCGGCCTACAGACACCATACACTGTACTTGCACCCTATAATTAGCCATTGATGTGCACTGTGAATAAAATGACGTTTATGTGACCTTGACCTACAATTACAATATTTACATTGTTATTTCACTTGGTTAAAGTTTTTTGTTTCAGCTTGTTTGCTATCAAACCGGTAGGTGGGGCATCCATTTTCTATGAACACATTTTATAGTTCACTTTATGAACTGCAAATTACCTAATATTGTACAACCAAAATGAACCAGTTTATTTGATCAATTTCCAAACATTTCAAGTAATTATTTTCTGTTTTTGCTGTATCAGGGAAGCACAATTGCATACCGGTAATATGTTTTCTTCTCAACATTAGTTGTTAACAGTTAAATTAAAGTATTTACCTATTGCTGAAAAACTAGCATTCTGTGGGCACATTAAGAGGTTTGCTGGAGTTTCAAAATTCTATTATAACTTCTATATCCCTTGAAGGATTACTTAAATATTTCAACACAGTATACCTGTGGACAAATGCAATACATCCATGCTGCCCTTAATATGACCTTGACCTTTTGACCTTGACAACAAACTTTTTCCCACATTAAGAAGTTCTAAATTCTGTCAAAACTTCTATATCCCTTGATGGATTACTTTAATATTTCAATACAACATACTTGTGGACACACATGAACACTGCCCTTAATATGACCATGACCTTTTGACCTTTATAAATGTGCTTGTGAATACTTATCACTTTGGTTAATTAACTTTGCCAGTTTCTCCAATCTGCCACCGGGGGCATTCGTGTGCCGGCAGGCCACATTTCTTGTTTGTTATGTCAACGTTTGAGTCTTCCCCCTGTGACCGGGGGCAATTTAAAAACATTTGTTATACCAAATCCCTATTTTCAGGCACCTCATAGGTACAATTTGATTCCTCAATATGTTCCAAATCTTGTTTGGCCCGAAATGATACTATTTTGTGTTGGTGGGCTGTTAAATGTACATGCCCACTCAAAAGGCACACAATGTTCTTTATAGGAATTAAATAAGTGTATAAGTGTGTCACTATTCCACCAGTTGTAAAGATTATGAGTCGCCGCTATACATGTATGTACATGTATAACCATTTAGTAATATGTATTTTACTGATTGTGACGCGCGGTGGTATCAGGCTATTGTCATATGCAAATGACGCATGGTATTTTTTAAATTATTTATACTAATTAAATGCGTCACCTGAAAAAATAATATTTGCGACAGATTATAAAGTATGATAATTACACATCAAAAAATAAATACAGACTATAAATAGTGATGTCCATTAACATTTTAAGGAAACACGGTGATCGCCCCTGATATCAGTGTGGAAAGTTAATCATGATATAAAATGTATAATAATGCCAATCAATATATGGGGTAATGGTGAATGAATGTTTATTTTGCCAGAAAATGTCTCAGATGATGTCCCTGATATAAAGAACAGTTTGTGCCTACTGAGTGGGCATGTACCTTTAAGCACCATTTCATTCCATTCCAAATCTCGTTAAATCATTTTCTTCTGATCTTATTCTCCATATCTGAGAACCTATACCCTTAACCCTTTCCCTGTTTTGAGATATTTTGACTCTTCCAAATCGAAAACATCTGAATAAAAGAATCAAATGCTGGGTCAAATGATGGTTAAATTATCTGATAGAGTAGAAAACATTGTGGGAAAAGGAGAAATTGCTTGTTACAAGCAATTTCTCCTTTTCCCACAATGTTTTCTAAAGACATCTTCTGCAGAGGCGTGAAACGTCGTTTCTATCAGGGAAAGGGTTAAAATCCGGAAACAAAAATTGTTGTGTGCTGTTGTTTCATATTTTGTCTTTTTATTCTCGATAAACATGTTTGACAGCACTTTAGTATCATTTCCAAGGAGAATCATTTCCCTTGGAAATTATTCTAAAGTGCTGCCAAACCATGTTTGTTGTGAGAAATGGAAGTTAACCCTTTGAACCCGAACGCCCGCTATATCGGTTTATGTAAACAGTGTAGATCCAGATGAGCCGGCTCGTAACGAGCCGGCTCATCAGGATCTGCACTGTTTGAAAGTAATTTTCATATTTCTTAGAACAAAAACAACCCCTTTTCATAAATGGACGAATCTGAAAATCATTTTGTGACCATTGGATTGGTCGGAACATTAGCATATCACAGTCCATTCCAGTTCCTTAGGGTTGAAAGGGTTAAAAAATAAGTAGCAGACGACAACATTTAATTGAAGCATTGCACAGGTTGAGCAGGGCCACATTGCCTAATGTAAAATGTGGCTGTGTCTGGAGAAATACTGCTTATCGCCTTTGTGACCAGTGTGAACAAAGCGCAGCCTGCACATCCACGTAATGTGATCGTTCCACCTTATAGGAATCACGATTTGCCTGGTTTGGCCCTCGGGTACATTTTTATCTTTGGCTCTTTTGTTACCTGTGAGTTGAATTGGGTTATTGCGCATTATAAAGGTAGTAAGATTATTACTGATCCTACCGCTTTTGGGAGGGGCCAAGTGATTCTGGTGTGGCGAGGACCTGTCAACAGATCAGGATTATTCTGATTTCAGGGCTGAATATATAGTGTTGTTATTGTAAATATTCAGTTCTGATTTTGGGATTTTCCCCCCATTTGTACATGTACTTGAACATGTACATGTACTTGTATAGGTAATATATGGGATTTAGTACTAAACACATTGACCCGGCCTTAAATGACCTTAGCTGTTGATAGGCCGTTAAACTCCAAAAAAACAACAAACTGATCACGGTCTGCACTATTCGCCATTCAGTCAGTGGCAGACTGATCTTGCTTCTAGCAAATAGTAGAGATACTGTGTGTGCTCAGGAGCTAGACTGGCCATAAATGACATAAACCCCATTTCTCCAGTCATAGCCACATATGACCTTGGTGTTGAATGAAGGTCAACTCCATTCAATTAATTGGGAAGTTGGGAATGTATGTGTATCTCACATAGATTCATAAATGAGCACAAATCTTTGCCTGAGGTAAAGTCGTCGGGTGTAGTAATCAATCAATCAACTAATACATCAACCAACAAATCCATCAACCAACCAATCAATCAATCAGCCGATCAAACAAACATGCAATAAATCAACGAATCAATCAATCCACCAATTAAGCAATCAATCAACCAATACACAAATTGATCAATACATTCAATCAATCAATACATTCAATCAATCAATCAAATATTCCTGTGTTTCAGAAAACTCGGATGAAATGAAGTCTGCTTTGGAGAACCCACATCTTCGTGAGATCATGACGTCACTGGTTGAGGCCAAAAATGTCAACAAACTTCTCGAATCGGCTATGCAGGAACCGATATTCAGTGAATTCGCCGACACATGTCTACAGACAATTAATCCGAAATCATCTTGCATCGACTGATGACATAATGTTAACCCTTTGAAGTTTCAACACTTCAGCAGTGTTTCAACTCTTTAGCAGTGTTTACAAACACTGTAGATCCAGATGAGCCGGCTCGTAGCGAGCCGTCTCATCAGGATCTGCAGTTTTTGCATGAAAATTTATATATTTTAGAGAAAAAAACCTACACCCTTATAAACGGACTAGTCTGGATATCATTTTGCGATAATTGTGACGGTCCTTCATGAACCCTTACGGGTATGAATTTTTTTAATATTTATTTTTGTTATTTCTCAATGAAAGTATATGTTCAGACCACTCATTTGAACCGTCTCAACGAGACGGTTCAAATGGTGGTCACGACATATACTTCTGAGCGCATTTAAAGAAAATATTCATAATTTTCCCCAATCAAAATGTGGCAAATCCTCAGTATGAAATGGGTTAACATATCACAGTCCATTCCAGTCATTTAGGATTGAAATGGTTAACACAGAATAGCAGGCTATTGTCTTTTAACTCTTTTGCCCCTATTTAAAGTAATTGACTAGATTATTTCATGTTAAGTTTGAGACTGTTCCATTATGCAGAAAAGGGGGTCATTTTGTAAAAAAAAGAGTAAAAAACCAATATCCACAAATGGTGCAGATCTTGATGAGACAGCTCGTTGCTTATCATGATCATGATTTTTGCGAACTTTAGAAAAGAGGTCTCTAGTGTTGAGGCTAGGAAATGTGTAGGGATTACGAGGAATTCCTACAGTTTCCGAGCCGAGTATGATAAACTGGATATCAAAAGATCTGTGGTAATCTGTAGGAAATGCACAAGTATAGTATACTCTGTTTCTTTGACAGAAACACACACGTCATGTAAACCCCTGGCAACGAGTTGTGAAAGGTTTGCTGGAGTCAGATTATCTGGCTGTGTCCGTCCGTCTGTTATGTGTAAATTCTTGTAACTTCTGTTTGCCTTCATGTTCAACCTTGTAGATGGAATACTCCTGGCCCTACACCAACCATACTTGTGACAACTTTATCTCCTAGTGATGTACATCAACAACCCCTAACCTATATTTGACCTTCACCTACATTTAACCTTGAATTACCTAGTTAATTCCCCTTGGTTAAGGTTTTTAGTCAACCTTGGTTAAGGTTTTTAGTCAAGCTTGTACATGGAATACTATTGTGCATACAAACACCATACTTGGACAACCTTTTCTCATAGGGATGCACATCAATAACCCCTGATCTATATTTGACCTTGACCTACATTTCCTCTTCAATTACTTAGTTAATTCTCCTTGGTTAAGGTTTTTAGTCAAGCTTGTATATGGAATACTCCTGGCCCTACACACACCATACTTGGACAACTTCATCTCCTAGGGATGTACGTCAATAACCCTTCATCTATATTTGACATTGACCTACATTTGACCTACATTTGACCTTGACCTACATTTCCTCTTGAATTACTTAGTTAATTCTCTTTGGTTAAGGTTTTTAGTCAAGCTTTCTACATGGAATACTATTGTGCATACAGACACCATACTTGGACAACATTTTCTCATAGTGATGTACATCAATAACCCCTGATCTATATTTGACCTTGACCTACATTTCCTCTTGAATTACTTAGTTAATTCCCCTTGGTTAAGGTTTTTAGTCAACCTTGTAGATGGAATACTCCTGGCCCTACACCAACCATACTTGGACAACTTTATCTCCTAGTGATGTACATCAACAACCCCTGACCTATATTTGACCTTGACCTACGTTTAACCTTGAATTACCTAGTTAATTCCCCTTGGTTAAGGTTTTTAGTCAACCTTGGTTAAGGTTTTTAGTCAAGCTTGTACATGGAATACTATTGTACATACAAACACCATACTTGGACAACCTTTTCTCATAGGGATGCACATCAATAACCCCTGATCTATATTTGACCTTGACCTACATTTCCTCTTCAATGACTTAGTTAATTCTCCTTGGTTAAGGTTTTTAGTCAAGCTTGTATATGGAACACTCCTGGCCCTACACCCACCATACTTGGACAACTTCATCTCCTAGGGATGTACATCAATAACCCTTGATTTATATTTGACCTTGACCTACATTTGACCTTGACCTACATTTCCTCTTGAATTACTTAGTTAATTCTCTTTCGTTAAGGTTTTTAGTCAAGCTTGTAGATGGAATACTCCTGGCCCTACACCAACCATACTTGGACAATTTTATCTCCTAGTGATGTACATCAACAACCCCTGACGTATATTTGACTTTGACCTACATTTAACCTTGAATTACTTAGTTAATTCCTCTTGGTTAAGGTTTTTAGTCAACCTATATTTGACTTTGACCTACATTTCCTCTTGAATTACTTAGTTAATTCTCTTTCGTTAAGGTTTTTAGTCAAGCTTGTAGATGGAATACTCCTGGCCCTACACCAACCATACTTGGACAACTTTATCTCCTAGTGATGTACATCAACAACCCATGACCTATATTTGACTTTGACCTACATTTAACCTTAAATTACTTAGTTAATTCCCCTTGGTTAAGGTTTTTAGTCAACCTTGGTTAAGGTTTTTAGTCAAGCTTTCTACATGGAATACTATTGTGCATACAGACACCTATACTTGACAACTTTTCTCATAGCGATGTACATCAATAACCCTCTGATCTATATTTGACCTTGACCTACATTTCCTCTTGTAATTTCTTAGTTAATTCCCAATTGGTTAAGGTTTTTTAGTCAAGCTTCTGTATATGGAATACTACTGGCCCAACTACACCCACCATACTTGGACAACTTCTTCTTTCCTAGTGGATGGTTACAATCCAACAAAACCCTGATTATAATTATTTCAACCTTTTGTGATGTACATCAATTCAACCCCTGAATTTTTTATAATTATAATTTCACCATGATTATATATTTCACCAATTGACCTATATTTCCTCTTCAATTACGGTTACTTAGTCAATTGGTTAAGGTTTTTAGTAACCTTGGTTAAGGAACTTTTTATCAAGCTGTTGTTAACATGGAAGTCAACTATCCGTGCAACTTACATACTCACAATACCTTGGACTACCTTTTAACCTCCAATAGTATGTACATCAATTAACTGAATTCTAGGTTTTAGACTTCACATACATTTACTCTCAACTTACCTTAGTTAATTCTTTCTTTGGTTAAGGTTTTTAGGTTTTTCAACCTTGGTTAGGTTTTTAGTCAAGCTTTCTACATGGAATACTATTGTGCATACAGACACCATACTTGGACAACCTTTTCTCATAGCGATGTTCAATAACCCCGATCTATATTTACTTGACTACATTCCTCTGATTTCTTAGTTAATTCCCTTGGTTAAGGTAGTCAAGCTTGTATAAGGAACAACAACACCCACCACTTGGACAACTTCACTCCTGTATGTCTCAACAACCCCTGATATATATTTCACCTTGACCTATCCTCTTCATTACTTACTTAATTCCCCTTGGTTAATGGAGAACCTTGGGGTTAAGGTTTTTAACTCAAGCTTGTACAGGAATAATTGTCTACATACACCACTTGGACAACCTTTTCTCTAGGTACACAATAACCCCTGATCTATATTTGACCTTCAACATTTCCTCTTCAATTACTTAGTTAATTCTGGTTAAGGTTTTTAGTCAACCTTGTAGATGTACCCTGGCCCTACACCAACCTAGGAACAACTTCATCTCCTAGTGTGTACATCAACAACCCCTGACTATTTCACCTTGACCTACATTTAACCTTGAATTAATTAGTTAATCCCCCTTGTTAAGGTTTTAGTCAACCTTGGTTAAGGTTTTTAGTCAATTGTATATGGAATACTATTGTGCATACAAACACCATACTTGGGATAACTTTTTCTCATGTAGGGATGTACATCAATAACCCCTGACCTATAGTTTACCTTCACCTACATTTAACCTTGAATTACTTGGTTAATGTTTATAGTCAAGCTTGTATATGGAATACTCCTGGGCCTACATCAACCATACTTGGACAACTTCATCTCCTAGTGATGTACATCAATAATCGTGGGTGGAAGGTGGGAGCACGCGATGGGTAATTTAACGATCGGGGTTCATCGGAATTCCGACTGGAGACCTGGTTTGGCCCTCACATATGTCTTTGGCATTTTGTATGTGACAGTTGAATCTGGTTATACCCCTTATGTGAGTATTACGATTATCCGTAATCCTATTTTAGGGGAAGGGGTCAAGTGACTTTGGTGTGGTATGGACCTGCCACCAGGTCAGGTTATTCTAATTTCAGGGCTGAATATATTGTTTCTCGATGTAAATATTCAGTTCTGATTTTGGAATGTTCCCCCCAATGCAGCAGGTTAAAATGGGATCGAACCCGTTTGCCTGGCCTTACATGACCTTAGCTGTTGATAGGCCGTTAAACACCAATAAACAAACAAACAAACAAACAAACATCAATAATCCCTGACCTATATTTGACCTTGACCTACTTTTATCCTTGGATTACTTAGTTATTTCCCCTTGGTTAAGGTTTATAGTTAAGCTTGTATATGGAATACTCCTGGGCCTACAGCAACCATACTTGGAAATCTTCATCTCCTAGTGATGTACATCAATAACCCCTGACCTATATCTGTTATTGACCTACATTTAACCTTGAATTACTTACTTAATTTCCTTTGGTTAAGTTTTTTAGTCAACCTTGGTTAAGGTTTTTATGCAGGCCGCAGCCACCTTGTTTGTCAAGCTATGTGTACATCGACAACCCTCGTAGTCGAGCTATGCTGTTCTCCTACAGCTCTTGTTATTTGACCCTATTTGAACATTTACGACATCATATGTCCTTCATGATCTGGGAAAAATGAGGCCAGACATACCATAGGTAGGGGGATTACAAAATTGTTAAAATGACGTCATTACGTAATCTTCTTCTCAAGAACCGCCAACCAGATTTCTACAAAACTTGGTAGTAATGGTCGATGTACAACGCTCTTTCAAAGTTGTTAAAATGGTGACCCCGGGGTCAAAAATGGGCGTGGCCCGTGGGGTCAAATTTTATTTTTGACCGAATATGGTCATGTCATATATCAAATCGAAGGTATCAACGAGGCGATCACTCTGGTGCATTTTTTTTGTCGAAATCGGATGGTTATGTCATCCAAGATGGCCGTCGAAAGGTCAAAAGGTCGTTCTTTTATTAGAGATTTCAAAATTCTTCTTCACATGAACCGCTTGGCCCATGGTAGCCAAACTTAAAAGTTATGGTCCATGGGTGAAGCCTTTTCAGATTTGTTAAAATGGAGGTCATCGCTAATCCAAGATGGCCGCCGTCTAAAAATAGCATACATTCTTAAAAAATCTTCTTCTCATGAACCGCCTTCCAGATTTCTTGGTAGGAATGATCGATGTACACTGCTCTTTGAAAGTTGTTAAAATGGTGACACCGGGGTCAAAAATGGGCGTGGCCCGTGGGGTCAAATTGGTGTCAATATTTTATTTTTGACCGAATATGGTCATGTTTATAACAAATCAAGGTATCAAAGAGGTGATCGCTCTTGTACATTTTTTGTTGAAATTGAATGGTCATGTCATCCAAGATGGCCGCCGAAAGGTCAAAAGCTCATTCTTTCATTAGAGATTTCAAAATTCTTCTTCACACGAACCGCTTGGCTCATGGTGGCCAAACTTCACAGTTATGGTCCATGGATGAACCCTTTTCAGATTTGTTAAAACGGAGGTCGGCGCTAATCCAAGATGGCCGCCATCTAAAAATAGCACAAATTCTTAAAACATCTTCTCATGAACCGCCAGCCGGATTTCGACGAAACTTGGTAGAAATTATCGATGTAGAATGCTCTATCAAAGGTGTTAAAATGGTGACCCCGGGGTAAAAAATGGACGTGGCCCGTGTGGTCAAATTGGGGTCAAATTTTATTTTTTACCGTATATGCTCGTGTCAAATTGAAGGTATCGATAAGGCGATTGCTATGGTGCAATATTTGTCGGAATCGGATGATTATGTCATCCATGATGGCCACCAAAAGGTCTATTTATTCGAGATTTTGAACGTCTTTTTCTCAGGAACCACATGGCCGATGCTGGCCAAACTTCATAGTAAGTTAAGATCTTTGGGTGAAGCATTTTCAGATTTGGTAAAATGAGAGTCATCGCTTAATCCAAGATGACCGCCATCTGAAAATATCACAATATTTTAACACATATGAACTCAATGTCACATTCTCCTCTGGTGTTGATGGAGTCAGGTGAGCGAATTATGGCCATCATGGCCCTCTTGTTTTGTGATAGTATGGTGGCTGATTACTGTCATGTCGTGTTGGCGAATGTGCGAGGCGACAACACGAAACCACGACAACGCAACAAATGAAGGGAGCCAGCACGACTTCCAAATTGTGTTTTCATTCTTCCACTATGGCGTTCTGGCCAAAAATCGGATATGTATATGTTAATAATAACATAGTTATAATTAACCATGTTTATAATGCAGTCTCCCATCCGAGTATTTTGATTTGCCATTTCCAGTCGAACAGGTTGTCATTAAATCTGGTTATATGTAACTTGTTGGGGTTAAATCTTGCAATATGTAAATAAGTGGATCGCGATACTGGTCGGCGATTGGCTTAGAAAGTAGGACGAATTATAATTGTATATGGTGGTTGATTTCTCCTATGTTACGATGCCGAATTTTTGGTTCATATATCGTGAAAATTCCATACCAACGATTCTTTTGTGTTGTGTGTTTTCGTTATGCCACGTCGAATTTTACGCAAAACACGACACTGAGGACGGAATACAACGTGTTCGTAGTTGTGGTTTTAACACCACATGACAGTATAAGGGTATTGGCAAATAGTGTAGATCCTGTCGATAAGGATCTGCACTTTTTGTAAGTAATTTTCATATTCATAAATGGAGTAGTCCGAACATCATTTTGTGACGATTGGATTGGGCGCAAAATTAACATATCAAAATCCATTCCAGTTAGACGAAAGGGTTAATATCTCGGATCAGCGTCCTTTATTTCTTTAGTTGTTTGTTTTTATTTCCATACATAGTCAAGGTGCATGATCACGTGTAATTGTCACCATATTGACAAAATGTGACCAGTTGTAGTGCAGAAACGTCATTGGTATAGTAAGTAAGTAAGTAAGTAAGTAATTTGTTTATTATAGTGACATGTGTAAACGTACAAGAATAAATATAATGTTGATAATCATACTAATTACACCCGGCCCATATGACCTATATGTCACCTTGTTGCAACATAAATGTTTCACTTGATTCAAATAATGTTTGGGGTTTGCAGATCATGAGTTTCTGGTTGCATGCATTTGCCGGATAATGACCGGACCAACGCTCATCCCCCGATCTATGGTCACAACAGCTGAAAGAGCATTTTACTCATCAATACTGACAGCATTGCTGTCTTAATGCGACCGTATTCTGGACAAATGCATGAGCATGTGGATTAGCAGGCTCGGGATTTCCAGCAAATGCATGCGACCGAATTATATAATTTGGCTTGTCGAAGACCAGTGTAGCTTTTAATCGACATGCGTGTATACGCAGTTCGATTCGAAGCTAAACTGTCAATTGCCTAGTATTATTGAACAGAGCAAAGTTCAAGCATGCCGTGTTACTAATCAGCATAATCTGGATTTACTCTGGTCACAAAGGAAAGAAATAGGTGTATACGTCAGTCGCTGAGTGAGGTATTGTGGAATAATAACTGGTGAGTAAATGTTTGTCATCCGAGTTAATCACATAGTATTTGACGACTTTCACTTGTGAAAGTGTACATGTACTTATTTTGTCAAATTAAGGGTTTATTTGTGAACAGTATATACGGGGCGCCAAGTGGGACATGGCTCAATTTTGTCAACAAAATTCATTTTTGTGCCACAAAATTCAATTCTGTTTCACAAAATTCACTTTTGTGCCACAAAACTCAATTCTGTGTCACAAAATTCACTTTTGTGTCACAAAATTCACTTTTGTGCCATAAAATTCAATTCTGTGTAACAAAATTCAATTCTGTGTCACAAAATTCACTTTTGTGCCACAAAATTTAATTCTGTGTAACAAAATTCAATTCTGTGTCACAAAATTCAATTCTGTCAATTCTGTGTAACAAAATTCAATTCTGTGTCACAAAATTCAATTCTGCACACGCATGTAAGAAGGACTACCATTGGTCAGAAACTGCACTGGAGAAATGGGTCACGGTCGCCGATCTACACATTCAATGTCGATGATTCATTTCTCATTCTGCCGATGATTCATTTCTCATTCTGCCATTTTGCTTCAACTATCTCCAAACAGTCAAACGTTGACAAACCCATTCGTAATTAAACTCATTTGCGTTATAATTGTACACATAATTCATGTACATGTAGATCTCCCGCGAGTATAGACCTCATTTATTGTGTATCGCAAGGTACATCTGCCCCAGTTAAATCAATAATACACGCGCTGTGACCTGTGTTCTGACTGCTGTCTGTGTTTATAAACAGAATGTGTGTATTGGGCCATTTGAGGAAACCATTTGTAGTATTTGTGTAGATACCATGGATACTAAGATGGTGTATACTGTAAATAATGCATGTAGACATATAGTTGCGAACACGTAACTTCGCAACTAGTAGACACAGATCCAATACCATTTGTTTCACAAGGTTAGATCTACTGTTAGAATACGACGTCATCTAATGTCATTTTCGAGCATAAAACGTTACCTGATAAATAGAGTACCAGGCTAGTGTATTTTAATATCAAGTTTATCAGGCTCGGCTCGGAAACGGTAGGAATTCCTCGGCAAGCCTCGGAATTCCTACGCGTTTCCTAGCCTTGCCTGATAAACTTGATATCAAAATACACTAGCCTGGTATTCTCTATATATGGGCATGCTCTCAGGTCTAGCTACGTCCCGGCTACTTTATGTTTGACCCTGTTTACATAATTGGGGGAAAATTCTGAATATTTTTCTTATTTCTCCTTCAAAGTATATATGCTTATATGGTGTGACCACTCATTTGTAATCATAATATAATCAAAATAACTGTCCATAAAGAAGTATAATATTGATATGTTGGGTTATGTTTCCGCATTGAAATATTTAAACCTGCAAGTGTACTCCACCATCTAGTAAAATGGACTAAGACCGATCTCAACCAATCAATGTAGAGATGACATAGACTATCCTACGCAAACTAATGTTTGTGGACAAAACTGACTTTTGTGGACAAAACTGAATTCTGTCCCACAAAACTGAATTCTGTCCCACAAAACTCAATTCTGTCTTACAAAATTGAATCCTTTATAACAAAAATGAATTTTGTATATCAGAATTTTACATAATTGGATTTTGTGATTTTTAGTGTTACAAAACTCAATTTTGTCCGGACAAAATTGGTTTTGTACACATAATTAACCTGTCCTGCATAGCGCCCCGTAATATATGCTTATCAGCATACGGAACACCGCAGTTTGATGAGGAAATAAACTGTTCAATAAATATAACACATACACACCAGACTGATGCCATGCGATATGTTGGCCTACAATATATACCCTGACCAATCCGCACTGGCACGGTTGTGGGATTTAGTTGTAAATGATGTTTCGGCGTCTCAGATATGCTTTCACAATATATTTACTTATTTGTCTAGCACAGTTCTGAATAAGAAAGCAAAGTTTATCTGTATCACTTAGTTGTGAAGTTAACTGGTATATTTAGGTAATTAAAAAGGTTTGTTCTTATGTCTGTATACAGTTCACAGTGTAGAATGAAGTGAGTTTCACTCTCTACTGCCTGCAGATCACAAAATCTGCATAGCCGCTGGTCGGGGGTTTCACCTACATATCGTCCTGTTTCGATTCTTAGCGGGAGTATACCGCACCGGAATTGTGCCAGTAATGACCGTTCATTTTTCTTCATGGAGAGCTGCAAGTACTGTTCTTGTCCGAAGCATGTTTTGTATGTAATATATGTTCTTAATTTAGGAACGTTAGTCACGCTTTGTTGCCAAATATTCGAGTAATAGTTTGTGATATTTGTCTTTGCAACAGTGAGATTTACCACCATTTTGTTGTCATAGTAGTTTGTCAAATTCAATTTGGTAAACACTTCACGCAATTCACTGCACCAATTGTTTTCACAAAGTATATAATCTCTTGTGAATGCACGTTTTGTTATTCTGTTGTCATCAAATTTATTGAATCTGTTCCAGTAACGGATCAGGGATAGCCAATGGCGGTAGTTACTTGGGAGCCAACCAATGTCTCCGGTGATTGCCAAAATTGGTGCGAATCGGTGGACTCACATGTAATAACGTATGGCTCTATTTTGAACGTTGTCTATTGATTGGTAAGATTTGTAGCCCCATACACCTGATGAGTAATCCAGAATGGGTATCACACACGATTTATATACATTTTCAAATGATTTAAGGCCGAACTCTTTTATAGAATGTATTTTCGAGATAATTTTTCCAAGAGCTCTGCCGGCTCCTTTCGATAACGTCTCTGCGTTAAATGTAAAATTGCACTTGACATGGAATGTTACACCCAGATATTTGTATGTATCGACTGTTTCCAGGATATTTTGTCCCATTCTAAAAATGTGGTTGGTTTGGGGAGCGCATCCTTTTCGAAAATGCATGTATTTGGATGTGTTAGTGTTTATGAGCACTCCATCGTTTGCACCAGTCGTGGAGCTTGTTCAGCATGAGTTGGAGATCCGTTTCTGACTTCGCAAGTAACACAATATCGTCCGCGTATAGTAAGATAGACAATGTATTGTCATCCAGTTGGCATCCAAGGTCAATGTCATTTATCTCTTTCACAAGGTCATTTGCAAATATGGAGAACAGTGTTGGAGACAGGTTGTCACCTTGCTTGACACCGGTCTTGCAGTCAAACCATTCCGTTAGTTTGTCATTTATCCGTATACACGACGTAGAATGTCTATATATGCTTTTGATCGAGTCGTATATTTTCCCATCAATGTTGTTCAGGAGCAGTTGTACAGCATCATGTCTCGGTCTATGAAGTCAAAACATTTACGGAGATCTATATATGCGGCAAATACTGAACGATTGTTTCGCACAACACTGCTGAGTGTATATACATGATCTTCACACGATCTGTTCTTTCTAAGCCCATTTTGCTCATCCGCCAAGATCCCATTTCCCTCTAAATACTGTGTCAATCGTTTGTTAATGAATACACTATACAGTTTGCTCACACATGACAACAGACTAATTCCTCTATAGTTCATTGGAATGCGTGGGTCACTGGCGTTGTCTTTGAGGATCGGATAAATTATGGCCTTTCTCCATGTTGAGGGGATTATACTCGTGTCAAATATGAACTGGAATAATTGGTGTAATGTTACAATCACCTGTGGGAATTTGAGCGCACTGTAAGGGATTTGATCGTAGCCGCAGGCTGAGCGTGATTTTGCATGCAGTATTATATTGCGTATTTCATCCAGGTGAAAGTTACAATTTAGTATTGCATTCGTGGTATACAGTGGGTCACTATTCCTGTCCTCAAGTAAATGTTTGTGTGTTTTCGCTTGAGTATAATGTACGTCGTCAAAATTGGTATGATCCGCACCGTTATATAAGTTCTCGAAATCTTGACGCCATTTTTCGAACACATCACTTTCATTTCGCACATTGTGTCCCGAATTGTCCACACTTTCAATTGGTATACCCTTGTCACTTCTAGGTCCGAGTTTACGTATTTTATCCCAGAATTCATTAGCATTGTTAGTCGACATTGACTCTATTTCATCGGCCGTCATTTGTCCATATGTTCTTTCCGTTTGTTTTAATGTTCTGTCAAAGCTGTTTCTGGCTTGTATGTATTCGTGCCGTAGTGCAGTCTTCACATTTCTATTATTGGAGCATGCCAAGAAAGTGTTTTCTTTTGTACGCATGTCGTTCCATAGGTTGGTCAAGGTTTCATTCCAGTAGGGTTTTCTATTTTTTAACGTTTATTTGTCCTGTTAGTACGGTTCACTTTCGGGATTTTATTGTTCATTTCCGTGATTATCGTCTCTTGTAATTGTTCGTATATGGCATCGATTTCCCATTGTGTTTCTCGGGCTGCTTTCGATTTGCATAACAATGTCTACTAATGCCATTCTGGTTAAATCACTGTTCATGAAATCCGCCGGTATGCTGTTAAAATTATACCGTGGGCGTCTGGTCTTTTGGTCCGATATATATGGCATTCCCGGCCTGAGAAACGGTAAACTCGGTCACTAACACTGAGTGGTCGAGAAGTCGTGATCGCTCGCCAAGTAGTCCGTGTAGATTATATTGGTCAACAATGGATATGTAATACGTATAAGTCCGCAGACGATAACTTGCTACTTGTTTACATACAAACCGATCATAAACAAAACACAGAATAGGTGAGACAGGTAAATATACCCGTGGCAATATTCCTTTTCAATATTGATTTTTGAGATTTGTCATCAAGTGTTATGTAGTCGAGGGGTTACAGTGAATATATCAATGCCGTAGGTAGTGAGTTCGAATCTTAGTTTTTAGCTCGACTATTCGAAGAATAAGTAGAGCTTATGTTGTCACCCCGGCGTCGGCGTCGGCGTCGGCGTCACCGTCACGCCTTGGTTAAGGTTTTTAGTCAAGCTTGTATATGGAATACTACTGGCCCTACACCCACCATACTTGGACAACTTCATCTCCTAGTGATGTACATCAATAACCCCTGATCTATATTTGACCTTGACCTACATTTCCTCTTGAATTACTTGGTTAATTCCCCTTGGTTAAGGTTTTTTAGTCAACCTTGGTTAAGGTTTTTAGTCAAGTTTGTATATGCAATACTACTGGCCCTACACCCACCATACTTGGACAACTTCATCTCCTAGTGATGCACATCAATAACCCCTGATCTATATTTGACCTTGACCTACATTTCCTCTTGAATTACTTACTTAATTCCCCTTGGTTAAGGTTTTTAGTCAACCTTGGTTAAGTTTTTTTTTCAAGCTTGTACATTGAATTCTATTGTGCATCCAGACACCATACTTCGACAACCATTTCTCATAGGTATGTACATCAATAACCCCTGATCTATATTTGACCTTCACCTACATTTCCTCTTCAATTACTTACTTAATTCCTTTTGGTTAAGGTTTTTAATCAACCTTCTATATGGAATACTACTGGCCCTACACACACCATACTTGGACAACTTCATCTCCTAGTGATGTACATCAACAACCCCTGATCTATATTTGACCTTGACCTACATTTCCTCTTGAATTGCTTAATTCCCCTTGGTTAAGGTTTTTAGTCAAGCTTGTAGATGGAATACTCCTGGCCCTACACCAACCATACTTGGACAACTTCATCTCCTAGTGATGTACATCACCAACCCCTGACCTATATTTGACATTGACCTACATTTAACCTTCAATTACTTACTTAATTCCCCTTGGTTAAGGTTTTTACTCGACCTTGGTTAAGCTTTTTACTCAAGCTTGTACATGGAATACTATTGTGCATACAGACACCATAATTGGACAACCTTTTCTCATAGTGATGTACTTCAATAACCCCTGATCTATATTTGACCTTGACCTACATTTCCTCTTGAATTACTTACTTAATTCTCTTTGGTTAAGGTTTTTAGTCAAGCTTGTAGATGGAATACTCATGGCCCTACACCAACCATACTTGGACAACTTCAGCTCCTAGTGATGTACATCAACAACCCCTGACCTATATTTGACCTTGACCTACATTTAACCTTAAATTACTTACTTAATTCCCCTTGGTTAAGGTTTTTACTCAACCTTGGTTAAGGTTTTTAGTCAAGCTTGTAGATGGAATACTATTGTGCATACAGATTATTTTATTATTCTATTATTATTATTATTATTATTATTATTCAGATTATTTTACCTTCACCTACATTTAACCTTCAATTACTTGGTTAATGTTTATAGTCAAGCTTGTATATGGAATACTTCTGGGCCTACATCAACCATACTTGGACAACTTCATCTCCTAGTGATGTACATCAATAATCCCTGATCTATATTTGACCTTGACCTACTTTTATCCTTGGATTACTTAGTTATCTCCCCTTGGTTACGTTTTTTACTCAAGCTTGTATATGGAATACTCCTGGGCCTACAGCAACTATACTTGGAAAACCACGCATCTACGTCCAAGGTCAAGGTCACTGTTGAAGGTCAAAGGTTAAACCTATTGAAATTCCCTTCCGCTCTATATCTTCTACACCGATGCATGGATTATCAAATGGCTTGGAACAAATTTTTCTCATGATGAGAAGGTGTGTCACAATCAATAACCACGCACCTACGTCCAAGGTCAAGGTCACAGTTGAAGGTCAAAGGTCAAACCTATTGAAATTCCCTTCCCGCTCTATACTTCTACACCGATGCATGGATAACAAATGCCTGCACAAATGTTTCTCACGATGAGAAGGTGTCGCGATCAATAACACGCACCTACATCCAAGGTCAAGGTCACAGTTGAAGCTCAAAGGTAAAAAATATTGAAATTCCAAATGGCTTGGCACAAATGTTTCTCACGATGAGAAGGTGTGTCGCGATCAATACCACGCACCTACGTCCAAGGTCAAGGTCACTGTTGAAGGTCAAAGGTCAAACCTATTGAAATTCCCTTCCTCTCTATGTCTTCTACACCGATGCATGGATTATCAAATGGCTTGGCACAAATGTTTCTCATGATGAGGAAGGTGTGTCCCGATCAATAACCACGCACCTACGTCCAAGGTCAAGTCACAGTTGAAGGTCAAAGGTCAAACCTATTGAAATTCCCTTCCGCTCTATATCTTCTACACTGATGCATGGATTATCAAATTGCTAACCACGCACCTACGTCAAGGTCACAGTTGAAGGTCAAAGGTCAAACCTATTGAAATTCCCTTCCGCCTCTATATCTTCTACACCGATGCATGGATTATCAAATGGCTTGGCACAGTGTTTCTCATGATGAGAAGGTGTGTCGCAAATCAATAACCACGCACCTACGTCCAAGGTCAAGGTCACAGTTGAAGCTCAAAGGTAAAAAATATTGAAATTCCCAAATGGCCTTGGTTCAACAAATTTTTTTGTTTCTCACGATTATAAGGTGTGTCCGCGATCAATAACCACGCACCTACTCCCAAGGTCAAGGTCCCTGTTTTTGAAGGTCAAAGGTCAAAACCTTTTATTGAAATTCCCCTACCTCTCTATGTCCTTCTACACCGATGCCATGGATTATCAAATGGCTTGGCACAAAGGTTTTTCTCATGAATGAAAGTGGTAGTCCCGATCCCCAATAACCACGCTCCTACTTCCAAGGTCAAGGTCCACAGTTTGTAAGGTCAAAGGTCAAACCCTATTGAAAGTTCCCTTGCCGCTCTTATATCTTCTACCACTGAATGCATGGATTATCAAATTTGCTAACCACGCACCTACGTCCCAAGGTCACAGTTTGAAGGTCCAAAGGTCAAACCTATTGAAATTCCCTTCCAGCTCTATATCTTCTACACCGATGCATGGATTATCACACTATGCCCAGGGTCAAGGTCACAGACTTGATGCGTTTGAAACCTTAACGCACGGCTAAATGGCTTATAATAAAAAATTCCTCGTTTTCTTTGGCTGCCAGTGGGGGTATTCGTGTGCCGACAGGCCACATTTCTATTTTCCCTTGGTTAATGTTTTTAGTCAACCTTGGTTAAGGTTTTTATGTAGGCCGCAGCCACCTTCTTTGTCAAGCTATGTGTACATCGACAACCCTCGTAGTCGAGCTATGTTGTTCTCCTACAGCTCTTGTTCATACATGTATACACATATATTTGTATTTGATTATATTGTATTATATATTTCTTTTGTATGTGTGTTGCTCTTACACATTACAATATAAGCATGAGATAGATTACATGTAGAAATTTAGTCTATCACTTTGAATAAAAGTAATAACTAAATGCACATATGTGTGTACATGAAGAATCTTGGAGTATGTTCTCGCAGATCATGTCATATTGAGGTCAAACAGCAATAGTGATAACCCTCACCGTTTCACTTATTCCCTTCTCTAACAAGCAGTCATAAAAAACACAGAATGATATCAACAAAAGTAATGCGTTTTGTGAGGTTCGAACTCTCGACCATTCCTCAGATAAAATGAACAAAAGTTCCGCTAACGTATGGATATTCTCCCGATTCGATACCACTGAGCCACACTACATGTCTATTTTGCGCACCAAGATACACTATTATATTGACATGCATGCACGTGCACTTTATCATGTAGTTAGTATACACGAAAACGAGGCTATGATATGATAATACACATGGTCTACCTATATTTGGACTCATCGATTGACCTCCAGCAACTTATTATCGTCTGTCATTTATACCGACAGAGGAGGGAAACACGTCAGGAAACGACGTGGGTGGTTCACTTCCGCCTATGAGACATAATCTCCCGGATGAGAATAAGACCATTAACCGTTAGGCCTAAACAATTGTTTGTTTCGGGTAACGCTTTCAAAAAAGTTAGGTAGGGTATGAGCATTTTTAGCTTGCCTGCACGAAGTGCATAAGAGCTTATGGCATACCCCGGCGTCGTCGGCGTCAGCGTCGGCGTCCACAAACTTAACGTTGGGTAAATGTCTTATAACTTCTGTTTCCTTTCATGGAACACCTTGTTATTTCATACATGCATTCCTCAGATGACCCTCTATCATGCTGTAGCAAATCCATGACCCACCACCCAACCCTTACCCCAAGGTCAAGGTCACAAACTTAGCACATTCATAAACTTAACGTTGGGGTAAATTTCTTATAACATCTGTTTCCTTTCATGGAACTCCTTGATATTTCATACATCCATTCCTCAGATGACCCTCTATCATGCTGTAGCAAATCCATGACCCACAACCCAACCCTTACCCCACGGTAAAGGTCACAAACTTAGCACATTCATAAACTTAACGTTGGGGTAAATTTCTTATAACATATGTTTCCTTTCATGGAACGCCTTGATATTTCATACATGCATTCGTCAGATGACCCTCTATCATGCCGTAGCAAATCCATGACCCACCACCCAACCCTTACCCCAAGGTCAAGGTCACAAACTTAGCACATTCATAAACTTAACGTTGGGGTAAATTTCTTATAATATCTGTTTCCTTTCATGGAACGCCTTGATATTTCATACATGTACTCCTCAGATGACCCTCTAACATGATGTAGCAAATCCATGGCCCACCACACAACCCTTACCCCAAGGTCAAGGTCACAAACTTAGCGTGTTCATAAACTTAACTTTGGGATAAATGTTGTGTAATCTGTTTATTTACAGGGAATGACTTCATATTTCATACATGCATTCATCTGCTGACCCTCTATCATGCTGTAGCAAATCCACGATCCACCACCCAACCCTTACCCCAATGTCAATGTCACAAACTTAGCATGTTCATAAACTTAACGTTGGGGTACATGTTGTGTGACTTCTGTTTATTTACAGGGAACGCCTTCATATTTCATACATGGATTCATATGATGATACTCTATCGTGCTATTGCAAATCCATGACCCACCGCCCATCCCTTACCCCAAAGTCAAGGTCACAAACTTAGCACATTCATAAACTTAACGTTGGGGTAAATGTCTTATAACATATGTTTTCTTTCATGGAACGCCTTGATATTTCATACATGCATTCCTCAGATGACCCTCTATCATGCTGTATCAAATCCACAACCCACCACCCAACCCTTACCCCAAGGTCAAGGTCACAAACTTAGCATGTTCATAAACTTAACATTGTGGTAAATGTTGTGTAACTTCTGTTTCGGTACAGGGAACACTTTGATATTCCATACATGCATTCATCTCATGATCCTCTATTGTGCTACAGCAAATCCACGACCCCCACCCCTTTACCCAAGATCAACATCATAAACTTAACGTTGGAGTAAATGTCTTTTTATAACTTCTGTTTCTTTACAGGGAACGCCTTCACATTTCATACATGCATTCATCTGATGATACACTATTGTGCTATAGAAAATCCATGACCCACCCCCACCCTTTCCCCAAGGTCGAGGTCACAAACATAGCACATTCATAAACTAAACGTTGGGGTAAATGTCTTAACATCTGTTTCCTTTCATGGAACACCTTGATATTTCATACATGCATTCATCTAATGAAACTCTATCGTGCTATAGCGAATCTATGACCCACCGCCCACCCCTTTCCTTTAATGGAACACCTTGATATTTCATACATGCGTTCCTCAGATGACCCTCTATCATTCTGTAGCAAATCCACAACACACCACCCAACCCTTACCCCAAGATCAAGGTCACAAACTTAGCATGTTCATAAACTTAACGTAGGGGTAAATGTCGTTTAACTCCTGTTTCTTTACAGGGAACGCTTTGATATTTCATACATGCATTCATCTGATGATCCTCTATTGTGCTACAGCAAATCCATGACCCCCCCCCACCCCTTTCCCCAAGGTCACAAACTTAGCACATTCATACATGCATTCATCATGTGAATAGCTATCATGCTGCAGAAAATCACCAACTTAGTGCGTTCATCAACTTAACGTTGGATTAAATTGTTTTTACTTCTGTTTTCAGGGAGCTCATTGATATTTCATACATGCATTCATCTTAATATGCTATATTATGCTATAGCAACCCACGATTTGATATTTCATACATGCATTCATCTGATGATCCTCTATTGTGCTACAACAAATCCATGACCCACCCCCACCCCTTTCCCCAAGGTCACAAACGTAGCATATTCATACATGCATTCCTCATGTGAATAGCTATCATGCTGTAGAAAATCACCAACTTAGTGCGTTCATAAACTTAACGTTGGGTTAAATTTTGTTTTACTTCTGTTTTCAGGGAGCGCATTGATAGTTCATACATGCATTCATCTTAATATGCTATATTATGCTATAGCAAACCCACGACCCACCTTGCACCACTGATCATGACCCCAATGTCAAGGTCCATCGCACGCCCCTTAACCCAAGGCAGTATCCATTGCTTGTCGTAAAAGGCGACTAAACTGGCTTAACGATTGGGTTCATACTTTCCGGAACCCACTATACCGGATTTGGCCCTCATGTACATCTTTGGCTTTCTTGTATGTGAGAGTTGAGTCAGGCTATGCCCCATATATAAAAGTAAGATTAGCGCTAATCCTATTACTTTTAGGGGATGGGATAAATGATGCTGGTGTGGCGAGGGCCTGGCACCAGATCAGGTTGTTCTAATTTCAGGACTGAATATATATTTTGATTGTAAATATTGAGTTCTGAAGTTGGGATTTACCCCCCTCGGACAGGTGGATACGGGACACGACCCCGTTGACCCGTCTGCGTGTAGACTCCCTGAGGCTTGTACCTCTATGTCAGAAAAGCGGACGTTAAACCCTATTCACTCACTCACTCACTTAACCCAAGGTCAAGTTATATAATATTCATATTTTTTATGCAACTGTGCCAAGTTTGAGTGAAGGCTGCCAACAGGCGAGCTTCGTTGTCTTCAGACAACTCTTGTTTATTTTTTTTATATTTAATTTTCAGTCGTTTTTTTTTTTGTTTTTTTTGTTTTTTAAATCCCGGCTATTGCGTTTGCGAAAGCCGTCGATCGGCGGGCGTCGGCGTCCACAATGGTAAATGTTCGTGTTCTGTCCATTGCTTTGTTACTGTACCACCTAGCACCACCATACATGCACAACTTCATAGCCACTGGGAGCCAATCACATACCACTATACAACAACTTTTTTACCTTGACCTATTTTTTTCCGCGTAATCGATTTTCCCATTTTTAATGTTAAGTTTTTAGCTCACCTGAGCGAAGCTCATGTGAGCTATTGTTACCGCAATGTGTCCGTCGTCCGTCGTCGTCGTCGTCGTCGTCGTCGTCGTCCGTGAACATTTTCAAACGTCTTCTCCTCGGTAACCATTGGGCCTATAGTCACCAAACTTCATGGTCATGGTCCTTAGGTAGGGGGATTACAAAATGGTTAAAATTACATCATTATGTAATCCAAGATGGCCGCCGTCTAAAAATAGCACAAATTCTTCAAAAATCTTCTTCTCAAGAACCGCCGACCGGATTTCGACAAAACTTGGTAGGACTGATCGATGTACAATGCTCTTTCAAAGTTGTTAAAATGGTGACCCTGGAATCAAAAATGGGTGTGGCCCGTGGGGTCAAATTGGGGTCAAATTTTATTTTTGACCGAATATGGTCTTGTCATATATCAAATTAAAGGTATCAATGAGGCGATCACTCTGGTGCATTTTTTTTGTCGAAATCGGATGGTTAGGTCATCCAAGATGGCCGCCGAAAGGTCAAAAGGTTCTTTTATTAGAGATTTCAAAATTCTTCTTCACATGAACCGCTTGGCCCATGGTAGTCAAACTTAAAAGTTATGGTCCATGGGTGAAGCCTTTTCAGATTTGTTAAAATGGAGGTCATCGCTAATCCAAGTTGGCCGCCGTCTGAAAATAGCATAAATTCTTAAAAAATCTTCTTCTCATGAACCGCTGGCTGGATTTCAACAAAACTTGCTAGGAATGATCGATGTACAATGCTCTTTCAAAGTTGTTAAAATGGTGACCCCGGGGTCAAAAATGGGCGTGGCCCGTGGGGTCAAATTGGGGTAAAATTTTATTTTTGACCGAATATGGTCTTGTCATATATCAAATTGAAGGTATCAATGAGGCGATCACTCTGGTGCATTTTTTTTGTCGAAATCGGATGGTTAGGCCATCCAAGATGGACGCCGAAAAGTCAAAAGGTTCTTTTATTAGAGATTTCAAAATTATTCTTTACATGAACCGCTTAGCCCATGGTAGCCAAACTTAAAAGTTATGGTCCATGGGTGAAGTATTTTCAGATTTGTTAAAATGGAGGTCATCGCTAATCCAAGATGGCCGCCGTCTAAAAATAGCATAAATTCTTAAAAAATCTTCTTCTCATGAACCGCTGGCTGGATTTCGACAAAACTTGGTAGGAATGATCGATGTGCAATGCTCTTTCAAAGTTGTTAAAATGGTTACCCCGGGGTCAAAAATGGGCGTGGCCCGTGGGGTAAAATTTTATTTTGACCACGAATATGGTCAATGTTATATATCAAATCGAATGTATCAATGAGGCGATCACTCTGGTGCATTTTTTTGTCGAAATCGGATGGTTATGTCGTCCAAGATGGCCGCCGAAAGGTCAAAAGGTTGTTCTTTTATTAGAGATTTCAAAATTCTTCTTCACATGAACCGCTTGGCCCATGGTGGCCAAACTTAAAAGTTATGGTCCATGGGTGAAGCCTTTTCAGATTTGTTAAAATGGAGGTCATCGCTAATCCAAGATGGCCGCCGTCTGAAAATAGCACAAATTCTTAAATCTTCTCATGAACCGCTAGCCGGATTTCGATGAAACTTGGTAGGAATGATTGATATACAATGCTCTTTCAAATTTGTGAAAATGGTGACCCCCCGGTCAAAAATGGGCGTGGCCCGTGGGGTCAAATTTTATTTTTGACCGAATATGCTAATGTCATATATCAAATTGAAGGTATTGATGAGGCGATTGCTCTGGTGCAATGTTTGTCGGAATCGGATGATTATGTCATTCATGATGGCCGCCAAAAGGTCATTTATTCGAGATTTTGAACGTCTTTTTCTCAGAAACCACATGGCCAATGATGGCCAAACTTCATAGTAAGTTAGGATCCTTGGGTGAAGCATTTTCAGATTTGGTAAAATGAGAGTCATTGCTTAATCCAAGATGACCGCCATCTAAAAATAGCACAATTTTTTTAAAACACATGAACTCAATGTCACATTCTCCTCTGGTGTTCATGGTGTCAGGTGAGCGAATTAGGGCCATCATGGCCCTCTTGTTTTGTTTAGGTCCATTTCTCTGTCACTGTACCACCAAGAACCACCATACACACCATTGCACAGCTTCATAACCTATTGGTACCCACCACATACCACTACCCAACATGTGACCTTTTTTGACCTTGGCCTATTTTTTCCGCGTAATCGACTTAGCCATTTCCAATGTTAAGTTTTCGTGTTTATGTCCATTGTTCTGTTACTGTACCATACATATGACCACCATTCTTGCACAACTTCATAACCAACGGATGCCCACCACATACCAATACCATTTTTTAGCTCATCTGAGCGAAGCTCATGTGAGCTATTGTTATCGCTATGTGTCCGTCATCCGTCGTCCGTCCGTCGTCCGTCCGTGAACATTTTAAAACGTCTTGTCCTCGGTAACCATTGGGCCTATAGTCACCAAACTTCATGGTCATGGTCCTTAGGTAGGGGGATTACAAAATTGTTAAAATGACGTCATTACGTAATCCAAGATGGCCGCCGTATAAAAATAGCACAATTTATTCAAAAATCTTCTTCTCAAGAACCGCCAACCGGATTTCGACAAAACTTGGTAGGAATGATCGATGTACAATGCTCTTTAGAAGTTGTTAAAATGTTGACCCCGGGGTCAAAAATGGGTGTGGCCCGTGGGGTCATCAAATTCGGGTATTTTTTTTACTTTTGACCGAATATGGTCATGTCTATATCAAATCGAAGGTATCAAAGAGGTGATCGCTCTGGTACATTATTTGTCGAAATTGGATGTTCATGTCATCCAAGATGGCCGCCGAAAGGTCAAAAGTAAGGTTTTTCTTTTATTAGATATTTCAAAATTCTTCTTCACACGAACCGATTGGCCCATGGTGGCAAAACTTCACAGTTATGGTCCATGGGTGAAGCCTTTTCAAATTTGTTAAGACGGAGGTCGTCGCTAATGCAAGATAGCCGCCGTCTAAAAATAGCACAAATTCTTAAAAAATCTTCTTCTCATGAACCGCCAGCCGGATTTCGACGGAATGATCGACGTAGAATGCTCTTTCAAAGTTGTTAAAATGGTGACACCGGGGTCAAAAATGGGCGTGGCCCGTGGGGTCAAATTTTATTTTTGACCAAATATGCTCATGTCATATATCAAATTGAAGGTATCGATGAGGCGATTGCTCTGGTGCAATATTTGTCGGAATCGGATGATTAAAAGGTCCATTTATTCGAGATTTTGAACGTCTTTTTCTCAGGAACCACATGGCCGAATCTGAAAATGCTTCACCCAAGGATCTTAACTTACTATGAAGTTTGGCCATCATCGGCCATGTGGTTCCTGAGAACAAGACGTTCAAAATCTCGAATAAATGACCTTTTGGTGGCCATCATGGATGACATAATCATCCGATTCCGACAAATATTGCACCAGAGCAATCGCCTCATCGATACCTTCAATTTGATATATGACATTAGCATATTCGGTCAAAAATAAAATTTGACCCCACGGGCCACGCCCATTTTTAGCTCGACTATTCGAAGAATAAGTAGAGCTTATGTTGTCACCCCGGCGTCGGCGTCGGCGTCGGCGTCACCGTCACGCCTTGGTTAAGGTTTTTAGTCAAGCTTGTATATGGAATACCATTGGCCCTACACCCACCATACTTGGACAACTTCATCTCCTAGTGATGTACATCAATAACCCCTGATCTATATTTGACCTTGACCTACATTTCCTCTTGAATTACTTGGTTAATTCCCCTTGGTTAAGGTTTTTAGTCAACCTTGGTTAAGGTTTTTAGTCAAGTTTGTATATGCAATACTACTGGCCCTACACCCACCATACTTGGACAACTTCATCTCCTAGTCATGCACATCAATAACCCCTAATCTATATATGACATTGACCTACATTTCCTCTTGAATTACTTACTTAATTCCCCTTGGTTAAGGTTTTTAGTCAACCATGGTTAATGTTTTTTTTCAAGCTTGTACATTGAATACTATTGTGCATCCAGACACCATACTTCGACAACCTTTTCTCATAGGTATGTACATCAATAACCCCTGATCTATATTTGACCTTGACCTACATTTCCTCTTCAATTACTTACTTAATTCATTTTGGTTAAGGTTTTTAGACAACCTTCTATATGGACTACTACTGGCCCTACATCCACCATACTTGGACAACTTCATCTCCTAGTGATGTACATCAACAACCCCTGATCTATATTTGACCTTGACCTACATTTCCTCTTGAATTACTTAATTCCCCTTGGTTAACGTTTTTAGTCAAGCTTGTAGATGGAATACTCCTGGCCCTACACCAACCATACTTGGACAACTTCATCTCCTAGTGATGTATATCAACAACCCCTGACCTATATTTGACCTTGACCTACATTTAACCTTGAATTACTTACTTAATTCCCCTTGGTTAAGGTTTTTTACTCGACCTTGGTTAAGCTTTTTACTCAAGCTTGTACATGGAATACTATTGTGCATACAGACACCATAATTGGACAACCTTTTTCTCATAGTGATGTACATCAATAACCCCTGATCTATATTTGACCTTGACCTACATTTCCTCTTGAATTACTTACTTAATTCTCTTTGGTTAAGGTTTTTAGTCAAGCTTGTAGATGGAATACTCATGGCCCTACACCAACCATACTTGGACAACTTCATCTCATAGTGATGTACATCAACAACCCTTGACCTATATTTGACCTTGACCTACATTAACCTTAAATTACTTACTTAATTCCCCTTGGTTAAGGTTTTTACTCAACCTTGGTTAAGGTTTTTAGTCAAGCTTGTAGATGGAATACTATTGTGCCTACAGACACCATACTTGGATAACTTTTTCTCATAGGGATGTACATCAATAACCCCTGACCTTTATTTTACCTTCACCTACATTTAACCTTGAATTACTTGGTTAATGTTTATAGTCAAGCTTGTATATGGAATACTTCTGGGCCTACATCAACCATACTTGGACAATTTCATCTCCTAGTGATGTACATCAATAATCCCTGACCTATATTTGACCTTGACCTACTTTTATCCTTGGATTACTTAGTTATCTCCCCTCCCCTTGGTTACGGTTTTTACTCAAGCTTGTATATGGAATACTCCTGGGCCTACAGCAACCATACTTGTAAAACCACGCACCTACGTCCAAGGTCAAGGTCACTGTTGAAGGTCAAAGGTCAAACCTATTGAAATTCCCTTCCGCTCTATATCTTCTACACCGATGCATGGATTATCAAATGGCTTGGCAAAAATGTTTCTCATGATGAGAAGGTGTGTCGCAATCAATAACCACGCACCTACGTCCAAGGTCAAGGTCACAGTTGAAGGTCAAAGGTCAAACCTATTGAAATTCCCTTCCGCTCTATATCCTCTACACCGATGCATGCATTATCAAATTGCTAACCACGCACCTACGTCCAAGGTCACGGTTGAAGGTCAAAGGTCAAACCTATTGAAATTCCCTTCCGCTCTATATCTTCTACACCGATGCATGGATTATCAAATGGCTTGGCACAAATGTTTCTCATGATGAGAAGGTGTGTCACAATCAATAACCACGCACCTACGTCCAAGGTCAATGTCACAGTTGAAGGTCAAAGGTCAAACCTATTGAAATTCCCTTCCGCTCTATATCTTCTACACCGATGCATGGATTATCAAATGCCTTGGCACATATGTTTCTCAGGATGAGAAGGTGTGTCGCGATCAATAACCACGCACCTACATCCAAGGTCAAGGTCACAGTTGAAGGTCAAAGGTCAAAAATATTGAAATTCCCAAATGGCTTGGCACAAATGTTTCTCACGATGAGAAGGTGTGTCGCGATCAATAACCACGCACCTACGTCCATGGTCAAGGTCACTGTTGAAGGTCAAAGGTCAAACCTATTGAAATTCCCTTCCGCTCTATGTCTTCTACACCGATGCATGGATTATGAAATGGCTTGGCACAAATGTTTCTCATGATGAGAAGGTGTGTCACAATCAATAACCACGCACCTACGTCCAAGGTCAAGGTCACAGTTGAAGGTCAAAGGTCAAACCTATTGAAATTCCCTTCCACTCTATATCTTCTACACCGATGCATGGATTATCACACTATGCCCAGGGTCAAGGTCACAGACTTGATGCGTTTGAAACCTTAACGCTCGGCTAAATGGCTTATAATCAAAAATGCCTCATTTTCTTTGGCTGTCAGTGGGGGTATTCGTGTGCCGACAGGCCACATTTCTAGTTTCCCTTGGTTAATGTTTTTAGTCAACCTTGGTTAAGGTTTTTATGCAGGCCGCAGCCACCTTCTTTGTCAAGCTATGTGTACATCGACAACACTCGTAGTCGAGCCATGCTGTTCTCCTACAGCTCTTGTTGACCTGGGGTCACCATTTTCACAAATTTGAAAGAGCATTGTATATCAATCATTCCTACCAAGTTTCATCGAAATCCGGCCAGCGGTTCATGAGAAGATTTAAGAATATGTGCTATTTTTAGACGGCGGCCATCTTGGATTAGCGACGACCTCCATTTTAACAAATCTGAAAAGGCTTCACCCATGGACCGTAACTTTTAGGTTTGGCCACCATGGGCCAAGCGGTTCATGTGAAGAAGAATTTTGAAATCTCTAATAAAAGAACAACCTTTTGACCTTTCGGCGGCCATCTTGGATGAAAAAACCATCCGATTTCGACAAAAGATGCACCAGAGTGATCGCCTCATTGATACATTCGATTTGATATATAACATGACCATATTCGGTCAAAAATAAAATTTGACCCCACGGGCCACGCCCATTTTTGACCCCAGGGTAACCATTTTAACAAATTTTAAAGAGCATTGTACATCGATCATTCCTACCAAGTTTCGTCGAAATCCAGCTAGCGGTTCATGAGAAGAAGATTCTTTAAGAATGTATGCTATTTTTAGACGGCGGCCATCTTGGATTAGCGATAACCTCCATTTTAACAAATCTGAAAAGGCTTCACCCATGGACCATAACTCTTACGTTTGGCTACCATGGGCCAAGCGGTTCATGTGAAGAAGAATTTTGAAATCTCTAATAAAAGAACGACCTTTTGACCTTTCGGCGGCCATCTTGGATGACATAACCATCCGATTTCGACAAAAAATGCACCAGAGTGATCGCCTCGTTGATACCTTCAATTTGATATATGACATGACAATATTTGTTCAAAAATAAAATTTGACCCAAATTTGGTCCCACGGGCCACGCCCATTTTTGACCCCGGGATCACCATTTTAACAACTTTGAAAGAGCATTGTACGTCCATCATTCCTAGCAAGTTTCGTCGAAATCCGGCTAGCGGTTCATGAGAAGAAGATTTTTTAAGAATTTATGCTATTTTTAGACGGCGGCCATCTTGGATTAGCGATGACCTCCATTTTAACAAATCTGAAAAGGCTTCACCCATGGACCATAACTCTTAAGTTTGGCTACCATGGGCCAAGCGGTTCATGTGAAGAAGAATTTTGAAATCTCTAATAAAAGAACGACCTTTTGACCTTTCGGCGGCCATCTTGGACGACCTAACCATCCGATTTCGACAAAAAATGCACCAGAGTGATCGCCTCGTTGATACCTTTGATATATCAATCAGTCCTACCAAGTTTTGTCGAAATCCGGTCGGCGGTTCTTGAGAAGAAGATTTTTGAAGAATTTGTGCTATTTTTAGACGGCGGCCATCTTGGATTACGTAATGATGTAATTTTAACAATTTTGTGATCCCCCTACCTAAGGACCATGACCATGAAGTTTGGTGACTATAGGCCCAATGGTTACCGAGAAGACGTTTGAAAATGTTCACGGACGACGACGACGACGACAACGGACGACGGACATATTGCGGTAACAATAGCTCACATGAACATCAACAACCCATGACCTATATTTGACCTTGACCTACATTTAACCTTGAATTACTTACTTAATTCCCCTTGGTTAAGGTTTTTACTCGACCTTGGTTAAGCTTTTTACTCAAGCTTGTACATGGAATACTATTGTGCATACAGACACCATAATTGGACAACCTTTTCTCATATTGATGTACATCAATAACCCCTGATCTATATTTGACCTTGACCTACATTTCCTCTTGAATTACTTACTTAATTCTCTTTGGTTAAGGTTTTTAGTCAAGCTTGTAGATGGAATACTCATGGCCCTACACCAACCATACTTGGACAACTTCATCTCCTAGTTATGTACATCAACAACCCCTGACCTATATTTGACCTTGACCTACATTTAACCTTAAATTACTTACTTAATTCCCCTTGGTTAAGGTTTTTAGTCAAGCTTGTAGATGGAATACTATTGTGCCTACAGACACCATACTTGGATAACTTTTTCTCATAGGGATGTACATCAATAACCCCTGACCTTTATTTTACCTTCACCTACATTTAACCTTGAATTACTTGGTTAATGTTTTTAGTCAAGCTTGTATATGGAATACTTCTGGGCCTACATCAACCATACTTGGACAATTTCATCTCCTAGTGATGTACATCAATAATCCCTGACCTGTATTTGACCTTGACCTACTTTTATCCTTGGATTACTTAGTTATCTCCCCTTGGTTACGGTTTTTACTCAAGCTTGTATATGGAATACTCCTGGGCCTACAGCAACCATACTTGGAAAACCACGCACCTACGTCCAAGGTCAAGGTCACTGTTGAAGGTCAAAGGTCAAACCTATTGAAATTCCCTTCCGCTCTATATCTTCTACACCGATGCATGGATTATCAAATGGCTTGGCACAAATGTTTGTCATGATGAGAAGGTGTGTCGGGATCAATAACCACGCACCTACGTCCAAGGTCAAGATCACAGTTGAAGGTCAAAGGTCAAACCTATTGAAATTCCCTTCCGCTGTATATCCTCTACACCGATGCATGGATTATCAAATTGCTAACCACGCACCTACGTCCAAGGTCACAGTTGAAGGTCAAAGGTCAAACCTATTGAAATTCCCTTCCGCTCTATATCTTCTACACCGATGCATGGATTATCAAATGGCTTGGCACAAATGTTTCTCATGATGAGAAGGTGTGTCGCAATCAATAACCACGCACCTACGTCCAAGGTCAAGGTCATAGTTGAAGGTCAAAGGTCAAACCTATTGAAATTCCCTTCCGCTCTATATCTTCTACACCGATGCATGGATTATCACACTATGCCTAGGGTCAAGGTCACAGACTTGATGCGTTTGAAACCTTAACGCTCGGCTAAATGGCTTATGATCAAAAATGCCTCATTTTCTTTGGCTGTCAGTGGGGGTATTCGTGTGCCGACAGGCCACATTTCTAGTTTCCCTTGGTTAATGGTTTCAGTCAACCTTGGTTAAGGTTTTTATGCAGGCCGCAGCCACCTTCTTTGTCAAGCTATGTGTACATCGACAACACTCGTAGTCGAGCTATGCTGTCGTCCTACAGCTCTTGTTGACCTGGGGTCACCATTTTCACAAATTTGAAAGAGCATTGTATATCAATCATTCCTACCAAGTTTCATCGAAATCCGGCCAGCGGTTCATGAGAAGAAGATTTAAGAATATGTGCTATTTTTAGACGGCAGCCATCTTGGATTAGCGACGACCTCCATTTTAACAAATCTGAAAAGGCTTCACCCATGGACCATAACTTTTAGGTTTGGCCACCATGGGCCAAGCGGTTCATGTGAAGAAGAATTTTGAAATCTCTAATAAAAGAACAACCTTTTGACCTTTCGGCGGCCATCTTGGATGACAAAACCATCCGATTTCGAAAAAAGATGCACCGGAGTGATCGCCTCATTGATACATTCGATTTGATATATAACATGACCATATTCGGTCAAAAATAAAATTTGACCCCACGGGCCACGCCCATTTTTGACCCCAGGGTAACCATTTTAACAACTTTGAAAGAGCATTGTACATCGATCATTCCTACCAAGTTTCGTCGAAATCCAGCTAGCGGTTCATGAGAAGAAGATTTTTTAAGAATGTATGCTATTTTTAGACGGCGGCCATCTTGGATTAGCGATAACCTCCATTTTAACAAATCTGAAAAGGCTTCACCCATGGACCATAACTCTTACGTATGGCTACCATGGGCTACCATGGGCCAAGCGGTTCATGTGAAGAAGAATTTTGAAATCTCTAATAAAAGAACGACCTTTTGACCTTTGGGCGGCCATCTTGGATGACATAACCATCCGATTTCGACAAAAAATGCACCGGAGTGATCGCCTCGTTGATACCTTCAATTTGATATATGACAATATTTGTTCAAAAATAAAATTTGACCCAAATTTGATCCCACGGGCCACGCCCATTTTTGACCCCGGGATCACCATTTTAACAACTTTGAAAGAGCATTGTACGTCCATCATTCCTAGCAAGTTTCGTCGAAATCCGGCTAGCGGTTCATGAGAAGAATATTATTTAAGAATTTATGCTATTTTTAGACGGCGGCCATCTTGGATTAGCGATGACCTCCATTTTAACAAATCTGAAAAGGCTTCACCCATGGACCATAACTCTTAAGTTTGGCTACCATGGGCCAAGCGGTTCATGTGAAGAATAATTTTGAAATCTCTAATAAAAGAACGACCTTTTGACCTTTCGGCGGCCATCTTGGACGACCTAACCATCCGATTTCGACAAAAAATGCACCAGAGTGATCGCCTCGTTGATACCTTTGATATATCAATCAGTCCTACCAAGTTTTGTCGAAATCCGGTCGGCGGTTCTTGAGAAGAAGATTTTTGAAGAATTTGTGCTATTTTTAGACGGCGGCCATCTTGGATTACGTAATGATGTAATTTTAACAATTTTGTGATCCCCCTACCTAAGGACCATGACCATGAAGTTTGGTGACTATAGGCCCAATGGTTACCGAGAAGACGTTTGAAAATGTTCACGGACGACGACGACGACGACGACGACGGAAGACGGACACATTGCGGTAACAATAGCTCACATGAGCTTCGCTCAGGTGAGCTAAAAATGCACACACACATACACACACGCACACACGCACGCACGCGCACACACGCACGCACGCGCACACACATACACACACACCTGTAATATGCAAATAATAGACTAATTATGATGTAGGACATGGATATTTACGTCCTCACACAGGTGTGTAGAAGCCAAATTATACATGTAAAATACAAACGTGCTTATTTTCGAACTACAGCATATGGCGTGATTTCCTTGCAGTCAGCATCTGCATAAAGACGTATTGGAACATATATATGATGTATTAGTGTACGTAGTTGTCGTTTTATGAGTAGTTTTTAGCTCGACTATTCGAAGAATAGTTAGAGCTTATGTATTCACCCCGGCGTCGGCGTCGTCGTCACCGTCACGCCTTGGTTAAGGTTTTTAGTCAAGCTTGTATATGGAATACTACTGGCCCTACACCCACCATACTTGGACAACTTCATCTAGTGATGTACATCAATAACCCCTGATCTATATTTGACATTGACCTACATTTCCTCTTGAATTACTTACTTAATTCCCCTTGGTTAAGGTTTAGTCAACCTTGGCTAAGGTTTTTAGTCAAGCTTGTACATGGAATACTATTGTGCATACAGACACCATAATTGGCCAACCTTTTCTCATAGGGATGTACATCAATAACCCCTGATCTATATTTGACCTTGACCTGCATTTTCTCTTGAATTACTTAGTTAATTCCCCTTGGTTAAGGTTTTTAGTCAAGCTTGTATATGGAATACTCCTGGCCCTACACCCACCATACTTGGACAACTTCATCTCCTAGTGATGTACATCAACGACCCCTGACCTATATTTGACCTTGACTTACATTTAACCTTGAATTACTTAGTTAATTTCCCTTGGTTAAGGTTTTTAGTCAACCTTGGTTAAGGTTTTTAGTCAAACTTGTACATGGAATACTATTGTGCATACAGACACCATACTTTGACAACCTTTTCTCATAGGGATGTACATCAATAACCCCTGATCTATATTTGACCTTGACATACATTTCCTCTTGAATTACTTAGTTAATTCCCATTGGTTAAGGTTTTTAGTCAAGCTTGTAGATGAAATAATTCTGGCCCTACACCAACCATACTTGGACAACTTCATCTCCTAGTGCTGTACATCAACTAACCCTGACCTATATGTGACCTTGACCTTAACCTTGAATTACGTAGTTAATTGCCCTTGGTTAAGGTTTTTATTCAACCTTGGTTATGTTTTTTAGTCAAGCTTGTACATGGAATACTATTGTGCATACATACACCATACTTGGACAAACTTTTTTCATAGTGATGCACATCAATAACCCCTGATCTATATTTGACCTTGACCTACATTTCCTCTTGAATTACTTAGTTAATTCTTCTTGGTTATGGTCTTTAGTCAAGCTTGTAGATGGAATACTCCTGGTCCTACCCCTGACCTATATTTGACCTTCACCTACATTTAACCTTGAATTACTTAGTTAATTCCCATTGGTTAAGGTTTTTAATCAACCTTGGTTAAGGTTTTTAGTCAAGCTTGTAGATGGAATACTATTGTGCATACAGACACCATACTTGGATAACTATTTATCATAGGGATCTACATCAATAACCCCTGACCTATATTTTACCTTGACCTACATTTAACCTTGAATTACTTACTTATTTCCACTTGGTTAAGGTTTGTACTCGAACTTGGTTAATGTTTATAGTCAAGCTTGTATATGAAATACTCCTGGGCATACAGCAACCATACTTGGACAACTTCATCTGCTAGTGATGTACATCAATAATCCCTGACCTATATTTGACATTGACCTACTTTTATCCTTGAATTACTTAGTTATTTCCCCTTGGTTAAGGTTTTTAGTCGAGCTTGTATATGGAATACTCCTGGGCCTACAGCAACCATACTTGGAAAACGTCATCTCCTAGTGATGTACATCAATAACCCCTGACCTATATCTGACATTGACCTACATTTAACCTTGAATTACTTACTTAATTATCCCCCCCGCAACGAGTCAAATACATAGTCTCTTTACAAAACTTAACATCAGAGAAATATTGTTATAACTGCTATTTCCTTCATCTAAAATGCTTAATATTTCACACATGCATTCCTGTAAGGCTCTACTACCATGCTGTGCCAAATCAATCCATGACCGTCCAACCCCCGCTGATTCCAAAGTCAAGGTCAAATACTTAGTCTCTTTAACAAACTTAACATCAGAGAAATATTGTTATAACTTCTATTTCCTTCATCTAAAATCCTTAATATTTCACACATGCATTTCTGTAAGGCTCTACCGTACTACCATGCTGTGCCAAATCCACGACCGTCCAACCCCCGCTGATCCCATGGTCAAGGTCAAATACTTTACAAAACTTAACATCAGAGAAATAGTGTTATAACTTCTATCTCCTTCATCTAAAATACTTAATATTTCACACATGCATTCCTGTAAAGACCTCTACTGACCATGCCTGTGCCAAATCCACGAACGGTCCCACCCCCGCTGATCCCATGGTCAAGGAATCAAATCAACTTAAGTTAGTTTCTTTACAAAACTTAACATCAGATAAATATTGTTATAACTTCTATTTCCTTCATCTAAAATGCTTAATATTTCACACATGCATTCATGTAAGGCTCTACTACCATGCTGTGCCAAATCTACCACGACCGTCCAACCCCCACTGATCCCAAGGTCAAGGTCAAATACATGGTCTCTTTACAAAACTTAACATCAGAGAAATATGTTATAACTTCATCTAAAAGTCTTAATATTTCATGCATGCATTCCTCTAAGGCTCTACTATCATGCTGTAACATATCCCCGCCGATCCCATGGTCAAGATCGCATACTTAGTCTCTTTACAAAACTTAACTTCAGAGAAATCGGTTATAACTTCTATTTCCTTACTCGGATCTGCTTCACATTCACGTTCGTGCCGCCCCCCGCTAAGCTCAGAGTCAAGGTCACAAGCCCACACACTTGGACAATTTTACATATTTAGGGGTACCTGGGCCCACGCGGGGGATATTCCGTAAGCCTCGCTTACTGACCGATCTAGTTTCCCATGGTTAAGGTTTTTAGTCAACCTTGGTTAAGGTTTGTATGCAGGCCGCGGCCACCTTGTTTGTCAAGCTATGTGTACATCGACAACCATCGTAGTCGAGCTATGCTGTTCTCCTACAGCTCTTGTTGTTTTATTAGATTTCCATCGACTTTACATGGGGTCACGTGAAGGGCACACACATCTTAAATTTGTTGTATTTTAGCACCTTTAATATTGTATTATATTGCATAAAAGATGACTGTATGCATATACTAGTACATACATTGTATATTCTTTTCAATGGTGCTTTGTGTCTCATTATGAGACACGCCATGAGATTGTGTACCTTCAGACATATCTGTCTAAAATTTAGTCAACTTTTGACTTTATTTATGAAAAATATTGTAAATTTTGTTAACGTATTTAATGAAATTACACAGATGTCCGAAGGTACAAACTCACGTGGCGCGTCTCATATGTAGTAATCACAATCTGTTTCCGTGAAATAAAATGGTTCATTCATTGCAGGATGTCACTTTAAATCACAGACCCGTGTTTCGTGACTTTGTGCAGCCTAGCAGTATTAAACTGCACACAGTGTGGAAACATATCACAACCCACACCATAACTGACCCCCTCTAAACATGTCAACTTCTGTGATGTTACAAGCTGTGTATCGTTCTCCAGGGAGCCTCCACGCACGCACGCGATGGTCACACGTGCTCATATGGAACGCCTTTGCTGTCTCGTTATGGGCATTTTCATTATGTTATGTGCATACATTATTATGATTTGTATATGCATTGTTATGTTATGTAGAATTATCATTATGTTACGTGCATACATTGTTATGTTGTGTAGACTTATCATTAGTTACGTGCATACATCATTATGTTGTGTATACTTATCATTATGTTACGTGCATACATTGTTATGTTGTGTAGACTTATCATTAGTTACGTGCATACATCATTATGTTGTGTATACTTATCATTATGTTACCTGCATACACTGTTATGTTGTGTAGACTTATCATTAGTTACGTGCATACATTGTTATGTTGTGTAGACTTATCATTAGTTACGTGCATACATCATTATTTTTGTTGTTGTATACTATCATGTGTTTACGTGCATACATTGTTATGTTGTGTAGACTTATCATTAGTTACGGTGCATACATTCAATTATGTTGTGTATACTTATCATTATGTTACCTGCATACACTGTTATGTTGTGTAGACTTATCATTAGGTTAGGTGTATATAGTATTATGTTATGTATATGCATCGTTATGTTATGTCATAACATCATTATGTTGTGTGTATATATTATTATGTTATGTGCCTGTATCGTTATGTTGTGTAATTACATTATTAAGTTATGTCATACCATTATTATGTTGTGTGTTCACATTATGTTATGTAGACTTACCATTATGCTGTGTTCATACATTGCTATGTTGTGTAGACTTACCATTAAGTTATGTGCATATATCATTGTGTTATGTAGACTTATCATTATGTTATGTGCATACAGTGTTGTGTTGTGTAGACTTACCATTATGTTATGTGCATACATCATTGTGTTATGTATACTTATCATTAGGTTAGGTGTATACATTGTTATGTTGTGTAGACTTATCATTATGTTATGTGTATATAGTATTATGTTTTGTATATGCATCGTTATGTTATGTCATGATATCATTATGTTGTATGCATATATTATTATGTTATGTGCCTGCATACTAGATGATATTTCAACTTGTCGGAAATTTACTCCATTTTTCATCGATTCGCTCGGTGCGATGGTGTGGGTGTTTGGTCAATAATATTAATTTTGTTGTTTTCATACACGGTGAAACAATCGTTTGAATAGTCTGTTGATGTAGCTGGGTGCCAGACCTCACCATTGTGCGTGTCTTTATAAATATTTAGTTAATATGTCTTTACTATTTGAACATATAATTGATTTATGCTGAACATCAATTTTAATTGTTAGATTCTAAGTATAAGTTATATCGTAAGAGTTTCGAGTGTGCGAGGCCATGTACACGCCCATGTGTTTTCAAATTGATTCATGTAGTATAACAACAATGGCGGATCCCTGATCTCACATGAACTGTCTGACATGTGACACACATATTTCCGGTGTTGATGTCATATCTGTCAAAATACAAACAAAGGCGAACTTTATTTGTATACTTGTTTCTGATTATTATCAAAATACATGTAAAGTGTGCGAAGCCATGTACACTGACTATATTTATTTTCTGTAAATACTCTGTTCTGATTTTTGGATAACCTTCTATCCATACACATGTAATATGGGATTTGACCCTGTTAACCGACCTAAAATGACTAACTGATGATAAGCCATTAAACATCATTATATAAATAAATAATAAGTGTTAGTAATCTTTTATTTTAGTTATCACAGTTAGGTAGCAGTGACCAATTAGCCGCCAATTTCGTACATTTTCTTCTGGGAGTTACAAACAGTAATTTATTCAAGAGAAAACGTGTGGATGGGAATGGGTTTGCACCAACACAGTACATTTGCCTCTGGATGATGATTGAGAAAATATGCAACTTTCAATCTCTAGTTCCGCAAGTGATCAGTTTTTGTGGAGATAACATATTTCAATACTTTCAGTACTTTGATTTTAGTAGGTATATCGTCTCTCGGTGTTCAATCTAGGAGGGGCCGTGGCGCCATTAGTTCTTATTTGTCGTATATGCCCCCACAGATAAATAGTGAGGTGGGGGGGGGGGCATAATGGAAGTCTGCAGATAAGGTGCGTATTGGCGTAGTTTTATGCACTTATTTTAGCCGAATACGCATTGATTATCAGAAGTGGGAGTACAAAATACTCACAGCAATGTGAAACTACGCATTGATTTTCTGTAATAAATACTGTAATAAAGTTCAAAATTTACTTAGTTGAGAAGCAAAAAGCAAACAGTGTTTTCTTTTGGCAGCTCAAATACGTGAATTTTTTAATTTGTTTTATTTTTAATAATTTGTTTCCTATTTAATAAGGAAGAGAATCAATAATACATTTGTAACAGTAAACTACGCATTGAATTTTAGATCTGGTAGTATAATACTCTTTAAATAAAAAAACTTATCTGGAGCTTTTCATATAATGGCCCATGCTTTTTAGAAAAGGCTCGGAATTATGAATCCAATATAGGAATGAATGGCCTTTTTGTGGAATCTATCGAGGTATAAACTTGGAAAAGTTGCGGGAATACTGGACGAAGGCCGGAAGGCCTCGTCCAGTATTCCCGCGACTTTTTTTCAAGTTTATATCCCCGATAAATTCCACAAAAAGGCCATTCATTCCTTATAATTCCAGCATATGAAATAAATTCATCAAGAAAATGTGTTTATTTTCCGTTTTCTTAATAATTATTTTAACTGCGCCTGACGGTTACGGAAAGTAGTTCGGCGTGTGAGTTTACTGGGATATAAATTCTGGACAGAAACTTGCTACGGGCCAATAAAATGTTAGGGAGTTTTGTAAATATTTTTGTGCTGGAATTATTGGGCCACATTTTAATAACAGAGGAGTAATATTTATTTTGCTGATAGCGACTCGTGGTGGTATCAGGTTATTTTCATATGCAAATGAGGAATGCTATTTTTTTAATTATTTATACTAATTAAATGCGTCACCAGAAAAAAATCATATTTTCGACAGATTATAAAGTATGATCATTGAACATCAAAACATAATTACAGAGAATAAATAGTAATGTCCGTTAACATGTTAAGGAAACACGATTATCGCCCCTGATATCAGTGTGGAAATTTACGTCTTATTTGAAATGTATAATAATGCCAATCAATACGTGGGGTAATGGTGAACGAATGTTTATTTTGCCAGAAAATGTCTCAGATGATGTCTGATGTAAAGAACATGTTGTGCCTACTGAGTGGGCATGTACCTTTAACCCTTTGAACCCGAAAGCCCGCTATATCGGTTTATGCAAACAGTGCAGATCCAGATGAGTCGGCTCGTAACGAGCCGTCTCATCAGGATCTGCACTGTTTGAAATTAATTTTCATATTTTTGAGAACAACAAATACCCCCTTTTTATAAATGGAATAGTCTGAAAATCATTTTGCGATGATTGGATTGGTTGCAAAATTAACATATCGCAGCCCATTCAGTTACTTAGGGGTGAAAGGGTTAAAAGGTATTTTCATTGTATTACATGTAGTAGTGGCACAATGTGAGGTGTACATGTATTGGAAAAAAAATTTCGACGAAAAAAGCGTATATTATATATTTTGAGTTTGAGTCAGGAGTGGCCCCTTTTTAAACCACGGATGCGTCGGTTTCCCCAAATTGTGAAATCCTATATTGAACCCTGCGTGACTGTCTCTAATATTTATATATACGAGGTTCATCCAATATACAGTGAATTATGGAAGCGTCTTGGTGCCAATGCTAAAATATATTTATCTTCCTAATTAGTAGATAATAACTCCTAATTAGGAGATACTAAGTACTAATTAGGACTTAGTATATCCTAATTAGGAGATAGTGAGTCTTAATTAGGATATATCTCCTAATTAGGAGTTATTATCTCTCCTAATTAGGACATAGTGAATGGCCTATGCAATTTGTATTAATATTACCATGTATTGAGATGCCAATAAACTATACTAGAGGAAAAAAGTAACAGTGTAACCTAATAAATCGGATAAAATGAACACCGCTCAATATTTTAGCCCGATGTTTTGCACAGTTGACCAGTGAACGCACCGCCACACAATCGCTTGGTCAATGCCGTATTTACATGTGCCGTTTTGCTTCTTGGACATGGGTCTGTTTTTCACGCTTTTTTCGCCCAATATTTCACTGCTCCAGTAGTTGTCGACTTTGCGACCGTCGGGTCATTGTTTGGCAACCGGGAGAACAGAAAAGCATTTTTTTTCGGTTGAAAATGGTCGTAGAGCAATGCCCAAGCTAAATGAAAATGACCGCCTTCCCGTAATTGGTATAATACAGGTTGGTATGCTCGATCGCGCTGTTGTTACGCAATTTGGTGTCCACACAAACAACACTATTCAGGCGTTGTGGAGACATTTTCAACAATTTGGTAATGTCAGAGACCGACCACGTGCAGTTCGTCCACGCGTGACGTCACGACAGCAGAACACTAATATCTGACTCGTGCACCTCAGGAATCGCTTCCAAACGGCAAGTCTGACAGCGCGGACCATTCCTGGATTGCGTGCCATCAGCCCCAGAACTGTACGGAATCGATTACGTTAACGGCGTATCCATCCGCGACGTCCGGCTGTCCGTCTAGTTTTGCTAAGACACTATCGTGTAGCACGTCTGGCTTGGTGTAGAAGACACTTGCGCTTTAATCGCTGAGACTGGGCGAGTATTCTGTTTACGGACGAGTCCAGGCAGTGACGGCCGTTCAAGAGTCTATCGTCGTGTTGGAGAACGTTTTAGTGACACCCGTGTTGTGGAGCGACGTGCATGTTGGCATGGTTTGGGGGTGGCATCACGTCAACTGGACGAACAGCTCTTGTGGTTATCGATGGCAATTTGAACGCCGTACGCTACCGTGACGAAATTATCCAGGCTCATTTCATCCCATTTGTGCAAGGACAGCAACGTCACATCACGCTTCAGCAAGACAACGCTAGACCTCAAGTCGCCCGGGTGATATCGATGTGTTGCAGTGGTCTGCAGTCTCACCCGATCTTGCACCAATCGAGCACGTCTGGGATGAGATGCAACGTCGTGTACGTGCGCTGCCTAACCAGCCGGTAACGTTGACAACGTTGGGTCAGACGTTAGTCCAGATATGGAACGGCATTCCCCAAGCATTCTTCAATAATTTGGTAGGCTCTATGAGGTGACGGTGCCAGGCCTGCGTCGACGCAAACGGTGGACATACGCGTTATTACCTTTGTGAACTGGTTTTCGACCCCAATGTCTTTCATCCCCAATACCAATGAATGTGCCATTTTAAATGAATTGAAGTTTTGCAGAATTTCCTAATAAACAATGCTATCTGATCGTTTACCGCTTTATGTCTTGAAATTATGTTTTTATCAACATGATAACCATACACAGTTACTTTTTTCCGCTAGTATATTAAGCTAAAGGTGATCGGCCTCATATTTCCAAGAGGGGTTAACATATTAGTTTTGGTGGCAAACAACTCATATATTATTTAATGGGTTATTGATCTCGCTCCACCCATCCACCCACCGACCCACCAACCACACCTAGATTCCCATGTCGGCCCACTCTAAGGATAATTTGTTTAATAACAAAAAATAATTGCAACGCAACATGGGTCCGATAGTGTATGTGTATACGGGCCACTGTCTTAACGTGAACTAACTGAACGAGTATCCGTCATACACATTGTGAACTAGTCCGCTGTACTTGTAGTACGTCACGCGCATCTGCTGTTAGACCCGTTTCAACATGCAGTTGTTTAACCATTTGAACCCGAAAGCCCGTTTTCGGGTTATGCAAACAGTAACGGACCAATGTCTGTAAATACCTTAACTACAGTCAGGCCCGTAGCCAGGGGGGTCGGATCTATAGGACGACCTCCCCGCCCAGCCTCGAGGTCCATTCTTTAGCAAAAAAACATGCCCCCGGACCCCCTAGATACCTCAGGCCCCTTGGGCCTTGGAAACGACCCCCACCCTTCAAACAGATCTGGCTACGGGCCTGACAGTGTGTCCGGTTTAGAGATGTTCCACTGTCAATGAGACATATGACTATGCCAAGGTATGCGGCTGTGCTTTGTGAGCTTCAACAGGCATTATCATAATTAATACATGTATATATCAATGAAAATCTGCGTGTCGGTGTAGAGAGGTACTATATTGTATATCAATACGAGAAAAACAAATAAACCAAACAAATATGTTATATGAGGGAGTTAAGCATTTTTTAGATACAGGGGCTGCGTCGCCAAAATATTGGGGCCAAAATACTGGTGGGGCCAAAATATTGGGGCCGCCACGCCAAAATACTGGGGCCGCCACGCCAAATACTGGGGCCGCCACGCCAAAATACTGGGGCCGCGTCGCCAATATATTGGGGCTTCCATGCCAAAATACAGGGGCCGCCACGCCAAAATACTGGGGCCGCGTCGGCCCCACGTCAAAATACTGGGGCCGCCACGCCAAAATTCTGGGGCTGCCACGCCAAAATATTGGAGCCGCGTGGCCAAAATACTGGGGCCGCGTCAGTAGATATCCGAAATGTGCCACCGTCGATCTCAGTATCCAAGTGGTGGGCACGAAAGATTGCTGATTCAACAGTCGTGGGTTCGAGCCTCGTCAACAAAGTGTAATTGTGCTCACTTTTCAGCACATATTTTGCATCAAGGGCATGTTATCACGAAATGTAAATGCTATTCGACGTAAGAATGCAAACAGTAACGGACCAATGTCTGTAAATACCTTAACTACAGTCAGGCCCGTAGCCAGGGGGATCGGATCTATAGGACGACCTCCCCGCCCAGCCTCGAGGTCCATTCTTTAGCAAAAAAACATGCCCCCGGACCCCCTAGATACCTCAGGCCCCTTGGGCCTTGGAAACGACCCCCCACCCTTCAAACAGATCTGGCTACGGGCCTGACAGTGTGTCCGGTTTAGAGATGTTCCACTGTCAATGAGACATATGACTATGCCAAGGTATGCGGCTGTGCTTTGTGAGCTTCAACAGGCATTATCATAATTAATACATGTATATATCAATGAAAATCTGCGTGTCCGGTGTAGAGAGGTACTATATTGTATATCAATACGAGAAAAACAAATAAACCAAACAAATATGTTATATGAGGGAGTTAAGCATTTTTTAGATACAGGGGCTGCGTCGCCAAAATATTGGGGCCAAAATACTGGTGGGGCCAAAATATTGGGGCCGCCACGCCAAAATACTGGGGCCGCCACGCCAAATACTGGGGCCGCCACGCCAAAATACTGGGGCCGCGTCGCCAATATATTGGGGCTTCCATGCCAAAATACAGGGGCCGCCACGCCAAAATACTGGGGCCGCGTCGGCCCCACGTCAAAATACTGGGGCCGCCACGCCAAAATTCTGGGGCTGCCACGCCAAAATACTGGAGCCGCGTGGCCAAAATACTGGGGCCGCGTCAGTAGATATCCGAAATGTGCCACCGTCGATCTCAGTATCCAAGTGGTGGGCACGAAAGATTGCTGATTCAACAGTCGTGGGTTCGAGCCTCGTCATCAAAGTGTAATTGTGCTCACTTTTCAGCACATATTTTGCATCAAGGGCATGTTATCACGAAATGTAAATGCTATTCGACGTAAGAATGATTGTAGAACAGTCTGAGAAAATCAATGTTGCAACCAGACAAGTATTTTTCGAGATATGACAATCTTCTGTCTGTTCCACGTTTTCACGTTTTTTGTAAATCTAAAATAAATATTTAAATGCAAGTACTTGTCCATCAATAAAAAAAAAGTCACCATGACATTCCATGAAAAATGTTCCTGTGGAAATTTATCATGGAGCAGGAGGAGACGAAAAGCCCAAATAAATTGGAAATTGTCTCTAAAAGCTGGGTAGATAGCTTGGAAATGATGTAACTAAGAAAACGATTTCCAAAATGTTTCGTTTTTCGACTCATCCTGCAGCTGCTTCAGCTCCATTTGCCCATATTTATTTTTAATTTTCCATTAAATATTGATTTTATTGCGAATAAAACAAAATGTTCGCAATAAAATCAATATTTAATTGAATATTAAAAAAATATTTTGTATCGCAATACAATACAATCATATTTAATGGGATATTAAAACTATGTTTTACATTTACTGTGTTTAATAGCCAAAAGTTCCTCCGCAGACAAATGTGAAACAGACATTACTGTCTGTTTCACGAAACCTGCCAACATGTTACGGCCATATAAATAATGCAAAAACATAAATTTAAGAATGAGCCTTCTTTTTATTTCGTGAAATTTGGTCAAATATTGATTTTATTGCGAAAAACCAATTTCCCCATGTTAAATCCCATAGATATCTTCACAGAGTAGTGAAGATGTCGTGAAGATGTCTATGGGGATTTAACATGGAGACATTTTTTAGAATTTCAGTATTTCAGTAATCTGTTATAATTTCAGTAATCCTGGACCGATTTTCAAAATTGATTACAAAAATGACTTCTCTATGGGAATTTAACATGGGGAAAAAAGAGGTGGAGAACCTGGAGGAGGAGTCGAACAAAAAATAATTGGAAATTGATTCTGAAACCCCTCTAACTAAGAAAACAAAAGTTACATTTTGAAAATAGGTCCACTATTTATGAAATTCACTCTGTGAAAAAATTTCCCCATGTTAAATCCCCATAGACATCTTCACTCTGTGAAGATGTCTATGGGGATTTAACATGTGGAAAAAAAAATTCGCAATAAAATCAATATTGGATCAAATTGCACGAAATAAAAAGAAGACTCATTATTAAATTTTGCTAAAATTTAATAGTATCGAAAAACATAATGTTTTTGCATTATTTATATGGCCGTAACATGTGGGCAGGTTTCGTGAAACAGACATTAGTTTAATACAATGTAGTTGCTTACTTGAAAACTTGTAAATAATAACAAAAGACACATCAACATTAATATATGTCGCAAGTTCATAAACTAAACATATTTTGGGAAGGTGACTCTTTATTGCACTTTACTCACAGGGCCGAATGTTCATTGGGCCTGGGATAAAACGCCACCTGTAGACAGCAATATATAAAAGGGCGGCCACTCTACATGCAATTTAACCCCTCTAAACCGGACACCAAGAATACATATATTACCTTATTGTTGATGAGTTTCCTGATCATTTATATAAGCTGATAATGTCTGTTCGCGATTGCATAGCGCACAAGAATGGCTCAGAATGATGAAATGTCCGATTTACAGTGAAACCTCTCTAAGCCGGACACCCTGGGGACATCCCAGGGCGACCGGTTTAGAGAGGTTTCAATGTATATGCAATTTCTTTTGTTTTAACATATGCTGGACAGCTGCAGCGATGAATGTGTACTTAGCCAACATGGCATTAATTATTGATTACAATTTCTCTCTAATCTTTGAAACCGCCTATGCATTGTGATAAGAGTATTGACACGATATAAAATATGTCCACGGCACCGTGTTTCAACAAGTTTATAAACTTTACTTATTTTACAGCGATTACAAGGTGCATGATCACGTGGTTACAATAACAACAACAACGTCGCCCACTCCAAAGTAAGTATTATTTGATATTTTCCTTAATGCAACGGATTTTGATGAAATATGGCGCAGCAAACGCGTCTTCGTGAGCTGCATTTGGTCGTCCAGGGAGTTTAGCACAGACGTATGTCGTTTTTGCGAAGAATCGGAAATCGATTCTTCGCGCAAAAAACGACAGAAGTTTGGAAAATACAGAGACCACCAAATGCAACATAACAAGATGCGTTTGATGCGCCATATTTCATCAAAATCCGTTACGTAAAAGGACACTATAAAAGAATACGTACTTTGAGTCAGATGGATTCTGGAAATTGGATTCAGTATTTGTTGTTGTTGTTAGTACCACGTGATCATACACCTTGGATTACAAACAAGTGGGAGAGCACTTCTACAAATACTTTCGTTGGCACAGACAGTCCTGTCCTGTTGACACTTGTCCGGTCTGGCGACTACCATACCATCTCATATACTGCCCCGACCGAGGACGAGCCCGGGCCGCATTGGCGAGAAGCGTGATCGTTACCGATTGCTCTAATCGGACAACCCCGAGTGTCGTCGGCACATCGGCACCATAGGCGTCGTCAAGATTTTCGAAAGGGGTTGCGAGTGTCGAAGGGACTCGGCGGGGAGAGCACGAGAGGGTGACCCCTCTTTTTTAGCGGGTGGTAAATTTTTTGAATAGTAGATGCTCTAAAACGAGTTATCCTGGTTATTTCAGAGGCATCGAATCTGATTTAGGCGCGTTGTGAATTACACATATTTGCAAAATCTGAAGTGATAAATATACGGGATTGGCGATATGAAGACAAAAAGATGTGGTAATAGGTGCACTGATGTAATCTAAACTAGGATATCCTGATCGGTGTTAGGCGCCCATACCACACCAGTAAACTCATTTAGCCCATCCTCTATAAGGGATATAACCTAATTCAACTCCAATGGATAATAATCCATCAGGGTCAAATCAGGTGAAATGAGATTCAGGAAAGGATGAATCCCGTTAATTACTCGTTACCCTCCCAGCCTTCACGTTCTAACGTATGCGCAGGTTATTGTGATAGGGTATGCCTGCGAATCACAGTGTGTTGTTTACCGAGCATAATTATTCACTTGCTCATTCGACGTATTGCGTTTACATCCCAATACAATACATTAGACCCACGGGACGTCGCGCGATGTTGTTGATTGGTTAAAGTTCGCAACGCCGCTGTTCCAGGAATTGCGACAAAATGACGTAAATCAAGATAAATCTTAATGTTAACGCCATATTTGGTTATTTACAGTTTTGATACTATCAGCAAATGCAGTGTAAATATAAGTAAATATAATCATGGGCTGTTCGTTTGCAGGGGTGACCATACATTTTATCTGTTTAAAGTTTGCCACGCACTTTAAACAGACCAAATGGTTAGTGCACCCCAGTAAACGCAACATCCCATGGTTTTATGCCTTAATTGAAGACGCTTGCATTTTTTATTCAATTTCGGCATCTCCTTCGGCTGCTTTGCGGCAGACCAAAACGGCACAATCCAACCAACTCGGCCCCAGTTCTAACAGAGTAGGTTTCGGTCGAAATTTGACATCGGCGGCACAGAAATGTTGAAAACAATGATATCTAAGTAAGACAGACGTTATTACTTTGCTATTTTGAGTTCCATCACGGTAGCATCGCTCGGTTTGCTACAGTGGAACCTCTCTAAACCGGACACCAAGAAAACACATGTGATCTTATTTTTGATTGGTCACCTATAGCAAGTGATAATGTCTGATCGCATAGCACACAACTATGGCTCAGAATGATAAAATGCCTGATTTACAGTGAAACCTCTCTAAACCGGATATCCTGAAGAGATCATCTGAGACATTTTCTGGCAAATTAAACATTAATTCACCATTACCCCACGTATTGATTGGCATTAGTATATATTTTATATCAGACGTAAATTTCCACACTGATATCAGGGGCGATAACCGTGTTTCCTTAAAATGTTAGCTGACATTACTAGTATTTTCTGTATTTATTTTGTATGTGCTATGATCAAACTTTATAATTTGTCGTAAATTTTATTTTTTTCGGTGACGCATTTAATTAGCATAAATAATTAAAAATTATGATGCTCATTTGCATATGAAAATAGCCTGATACCACCGCGCGTCACTATCAGTATAATACATATTAATAAATTATTAAATCTGTATAGCGGGCACTCGTAATTTTTAGAACTGGTGGAAATTTGACACAATTATACACTTATTTCATTCATATAAAGAACATGTGCCTACTGAGTGGACACATATGCTGATATCAAACTACATGTAGCCACGTAATAATCTCTAAATATTGTAAATACTGTGTAGAACGATGCCAACGACTTGAACAGTACAAGTCAAAACGACAGCCACAAAATGATGGCACGACATGGCAAAAGTGTGACTTACCAAAACTTGTGAACCAATTAGAAGTTAAGATTTAGTAATACATTTTGTCTTTTTGTTTGCATGTGATTTTGTTCAATGTATACACTTTTCCAATATACATTATATATGAATCCTCGTTAGCGTGGTTGCTATTCTAATATACATGTATATGGGCAAGACTATGAGAAGCCAAGCCTTGTCACATAGCATACCATTACACGTTTCCGAAACCGAATTCGAAAATCTGCAATATCTTTTATAAACGATGTTGAAAGTTGGCAACAAAATTCAGAGAGCACGCGGAATTAAATTTCGCGTGTTCTCTGATATTTTTGTCAACTTTGGACCTCGTTTACGGAAATTATCGTATTTCGTCGGAGCCAATATCGGCGAAAAACGTCAACGCGACATAGGAGCTCCCGTGCTCTTGCACACATGATAAGGCGTGGGTAGTATATTAATAACGGTGACGATTTGAACACTGTAGCAGTATCCGTCTTCTAATCCAATCGCTCACCAGGGAATGGTCGTGTATATATGGTCAACTATATAACGGGTGCTTCATAGTGTCACATTGCATTCGGTAGAGTTTCTTGTATATATATAGGCGCATGGTGTTTTACTAATCTGGGAGTGATGTAGTTGGTGCCGCAAAGAAATGACGCATGCGCTTGGACATAGAAACGGGACAACAAAAGGACGTCATGTTTATTGGCTGAATGTTCGGAATAGTTAGAGGACGAATAGAAGCTTGTAGTTGTTTAAGGATGCAAGAGGTCTGTACTTTGTTACATTATTGTAAATTAAATGTACATGCCCACTCAGTAGGCACAATATGTTCTTTATAGGAATGAAATAAGTATAACATTGTGTCACTATTCCACCAGTTCTATACATTACGAGTGTACGCTATACAGATATAATCTTTTAGAAATTGTCGACAGATTATAAAGTATGATCATTGCACATCAAAACATAAATGCAAATAATAAACAGTAATGTCCGTTAACGTTTTAAGGAAACACGGTTATCGCCGTTTGAATTTAAGTCTGCTATAAAATGTATAATAATGCCAATCAATACGTGGGGTAATGGTGAATTAATGTTTATTTTGTCAGAAAAAGTTCCAGATGATGTCTCTGATATAAAGAACATATTGTGCTTACTGAGTTACCATGGCGACATGTGGTTTTAAATGGCATCAACATACTTGGGTCTTGTTAGAATTTAACAATTCTTGTTTTGTCATATTTTTTCAGACATGTTCACGAATGTATATGTTGTGAATCAACATTTTAATCGTCTTGCTAAAGGTTAAGGATGAACGTAATAAGAACACAGTGTCAATGCACTGGGTCCCAGATATACCTGTAGTCTATTTCATCAACATTGCAAAGTATACTTTAGTAGCAAAGTATACTTTGAGGGAGAAATTTTCAATTTTATGATAAATTTATTAATTTTTATTATACTGAATTTATTACATTATCACAGCCAATTTGGCTGTGATAATGTAATAAATTCAGTATAATAATTCTGCATACTTCTAATCATGAAATATATGCATTTGTTAGTTCTATATGAAATAATGCATTTCAGGAAAAATAAATGATTACTCCCTCAAAGTATACTTTGCTAGTAAAGTATACTTTGCAATGTTGATGAAATCGGCTACTGGTATACCAAGTACTGTAACTGAATGTTATCGGTGAAGTAGTTGCTGACATAGTGTCTAGTCAAAGCAAGGCACGTGACTACTAAGTGTGAGCACATCAGTGGGAAATATGAATTATATATTTAGCAAAACTAGCGTTAAATACGCTAGTTATTGTTTTAATGATTTTTTTTTCCAGATTTTTTTTCGACAATGTCGAGCCGTGGGTAAACGTTTGCCGTGGTACAAGAGATCTGTTTGTACCCCAAGGCCGTAGCACAGATTTATTTTCGACAATGTCCAGCGGTGGGTAAACGTTTGCCGTGGTACAAGGGATCTGTTTGTACCCCAAGGCCGTAGGCCGCGGGTACAAAAGTTGTCATTAAGCAGTATTGTATAGCCAATATGCAGGATGACATGTAACAATGTCAAATAGCCAATCGAGGTATGCAATGTGAAATGTAATAATGCACGGTGGAGTTGTCATTAAGCAGTAACGAATAGCCGCAGTGCAGGATGACATGTAACAATGGTCGACTGCATTGTCATGAAGCAGCATGCAATGTAGTGGCGGATATCCCCTTCCATACCCGCGAGTTAGTACACGTATATGTACGGTAATTTACACGGGTATTTTGACAGTATAAAAGGGGTCCGAAGGTTCGGAACGGTGAATGTGCAGATACTTGACGATTTCTGTCGTGTGTAATGATTGAGCATCAGTAGTTGCACAAAACTATTAAAACGACGAAATCCACCCAAATCTACCCAACATTCACAAAAATACACATAATACACCAATATACTGACCATCGGTTCAAACACCGGTGGTTTAACTCTGCATGCTAGCGGTGAAAATATCCGCTAAACGAATTAGAAGTATATGTTTTATTTCTCTCAGTAAATATGTCTTGAAATTGCATTAGAATTGAGTCCTCAGGACTCAATTCTAATGAAATTCCAAAACATATTCATGATATTTTCGGTGAGAAATATGATGATTTTTTGACCGCTAGTTTTGAACTATTTATAGCCCACAACTTACCCAGCATGCAAAGAGTTAATGCAAATGATACACATGATACACATGTATGTCAACTTTAATAGTATATGTAGCTGTGACTGGAGACAGGGGACTCGTGGGAATTGTGACCAGTGTAGCTCCTGATCAAATAGCACACTCGTGTAGTCTGATAATGATATGCAGTGCTTGTTAGAAGCAGTGCGGGTGTTTCATTGAGGAAATGACGAACAGTGCAGATCCTGATCAGACTGTGCGAATGGTCACACAACCCATAAGCCCCATTTCTCCAGTCACAGTCACATGAGACACGCCACGTGATTTGTACCGTCGGGCATCTGCGTAATTCCATTAAGTACGTCTACAAAATATACAATATTTTTCATAAATAAAGTCACAAGTTGACACAATATTCAGAGTACATGCGGAATATAATTCATAATTCCGCATGTACTCTGACAATTTTGTCAACTTTTGACACCATTTACGCAAAATATTGTAAATTTTGTACTTGCGGAATATAATTCCGCATGTACTCTGACAGGAATATAATTCCGCATGTACTCTGACAATTTTGTCAACTTTTGACACCATTTACGCAAAATATTGTAAATTTGACACCATTTACGCAAAATATTGTAAATTTTGTACTTGCGGAATATAATTCCGCATGTACTCTGACAGGAATATAATTCCGCATGTACTCTGACAATTTTGTCAACTTTTGACACCATTTACGCAAAATATTGTAAATTTTGTAAACGTATTTCATGAAAGTACGCAGATAATCACATGGCGTGTCTCAATTCACCTCAGCTGTTGCTGTGACGTACAAATCAATGACTCCTTGTTGTACGCCTACGACACGCCACTCAATTCCGTAGGGGGTACGAAAAGCTAGCAAATTGCATTACCTTTCTAAATCCCCCTGTTTATGGTGATCAGTGTTACGGTTTCAGTAGGTCAATACAGGCCATTTTATTTAATTGTGTAATTTTCTGTCGTTTCACATCTTTTTCACCAAGTTTTTGCTATTTAACACATTAAAAAGTAAAAATTACTTAAATGCAATAAAAGTCACCTTCCACCAAAATTGTTTTTTTTTTATGAAAGTCCATTACATATTGATTTTATTGTAACAAAACAATCACATTTTCTATGAGAATATAACATGGGGTTAAAAAATAATAATTTAGGAATTTGTAGAGGGATTTTCAAAATTTAACTTTACTTTTCTTAATTACATCATTTCCAAGCTATCTAGTGACGTTTCGGAGTCACTTTCTAATTTTGTTTTCGTTTAATAGTGACAAGGTAGGTCGGCAGAAAAACAGGCAGTGGAGTATTAATTTCTCTGGCTGTACTAGATATCGAAGCAATATGAACACAAAGTGCAAAGGTCGTTACCTTTCTGGGGTGCGTTTCACTAAGCTTCGTACGACTAAAATGTTCGTAAGTGTAAATTTAGGATCGTCTGTTAATTTCAATTGATGGATTTACATTTACAATAAATAAATGTAAATCCAATAATTGTTTACAAGAAAAGATTGCTAATGTGACATTTACAGACTATCATAATTTTTCACTTATGAACATTTTAGTCGTAAGAAGTTTAGTGAAACGGGCCCCAGTTCTCTGCTATTCCATGTCTGAGAACAATGCTATTGCTTTGAAAGTATGCAACGCGTCAGGTATCACTGAAACAATTGTAATCGGTTGAAAACTGGAAAAGCCGTTTGCAAAACTGTAAACGGATATGCGTGTGGCTGTGCCATGGGGCTTATTGGTTTTGCAACCAGTGTAGATCCAGATCAGCCTGTGTGCATCCGCACAGTCTGATAAGGATCTGCATTGTTCGCCATTCCACCAATGAAACACCCGGCATGCATCTAACAAGCAATATATACTGTTACCATGTTACAGGAGTGTGCTATTTGAACAGGAGCTACACTGGTCACAGATCCCATAAGCCCATTTCTCCCGTCTCAGGTGGATATTCAATATGTGTTTTTCACTTCATTCACTGCAAAAATTATATACATTGTATATCAATCAACTGTACCATTTTATTTGTCCAAAATTGTGTATTCGCAAAACTTGCGTTATGTTCATGTATATACGGGGTGTTGCAAAACATCAGACACCCTGATACTAGGTGCGCAACAGGTGGGTGTTTCACTAAACTCCGTACGACTAAAATGTTCGTAAGTGACAAATTATGATAGTCTGTAAATTTCACTTTAACAATGTTTTCTTGTAAACAATTGTTGAATTTACATTTATTGAGCATAGGCTGCATATGCAGCCTTATGCTCAATAAATGTAAATCCATCAATTCAAATTTCCATACGATCCTAAATTTGCACTTACGAACATTTCAGTCGTACGAAGTTTAGTGAAACGGGCCCCAGGATAATTTCATGCTGTGCATGCTGTCAAAGGTTGGCCACAATTTTGCACAAGTATGGATCTGAGGTGGCCGACCCTCGGGAAAATTCACACAGTGGCTATAATAAAACTCTTATGTAGATTACTTTTACTCGCCATCACACTAACAGTGTGAATATGTATACCGTGTGCACACAGAATTTGTGTCATTCCTTTTCCTGTGTAATGTACATATTATATGCTATGCAATTAATTATGACAAAACTATATAAAACAGATGGTTTCTATGCTACAGTTCATGTGTATACAACGTATATAATTATCAATGACATGAATTACAGTTGTAATCCATATATGAACCGCCTTTCGGTCGGTAATATGTATTTCTGATGCACTCTATAACTATCACACAATCTGGCTGATGGTCGTACATTACAGGTATATCATTGTTGATGAACGGTCGCAAATTATTTCAATATGTATTCCTACGCCAGTAGTAAAGGAGTGCATAGGTCGGAAAACATGTTTAATGGCTCCGCTAGCGCGTCGCCATTAAACAGATTTTCCGACCTATCATTTTCTGATATACGCCGCAAATTTGAAAATTACAATACAGTTAACCCTATAGTGACTGTGACTGGAGAAATTGGGTTTATGGGATTTGCGACCAGTGTGGTTCCTGACAAATAGCTGTAGACTGGTAAAGATATATAATGCTTTTTGTTTCATTGATGGAATGGTGAACAGTGTAGATCCTGATCAGACTGTGCGGATGCACAGGCTGATCTGGATCTACACTGGTCGCAAAACCAATAAGCCATATTTGCGGATGCATTGGCTGATCTGGACATAGTTGCACGTTTTCCGCTTTATATGCAATAAGTTGCACTTATCGCTACACGAAAATCAACGAATAACGTTTCCATTTCGCGCACTACAATATAGCAATAATTTCCATGACGTTGACGTTCATACTTCGCTATATATAGTGTTATTGAGAGAAAATTCTACAATAGGAGACAAAACTATTATCGTCACTCTCCACGAAGTAGAAAGAAAACGAAGAAAGCTTCAAGCACAAATTGGGAAATACTACTCCGTCATAATGCTTATGTAATGCAATGTAATGTAATTCGAGTCTGTACTAAGCTGGATATACGCTGGTCGAAATTCCACAAGCCCCACTGCTTCAGTCAAAGTCACTACATATTGTACATCCGCCATATTTAGTGACCCTGTTCCGCAAAACCATGTTCGGGTTCCCCCAGATTTTATTGAAGAATTGAAGAGCATCAACTGTTGAAATGTTTATTTACTGGGGCGTGTCGACACTGGGGAAAATACATGTCACAGCCCGTTATTGTCCACCTCCTCTAACGAACGTACAGTTGTCAATCTTTTGTTGACATGTTTTCACCAATTAAAAATACGGCTCTTACCTACAATCCGTATTTTTGTCTGGTTCCACAAACGATTGCCAATCGTTTACACATGTATAGGTGTCGTGTTTCTTTTTTAATTTAGAAAACTATGTGTTCGTTGATTTAAACGTTTAAACCAACGAACACATCGTTTTCTGATTAAAATAATAACAAAAACGATATGAAAATAATGCGTTGAAAGAAACGACAGGCGTTTAAATATGTGGGAGCGGGGTATTTAACAAATAATTGCGCGTACAACTAAATCAGCGATATTCGTGTGTATGCATATCGTCGTACAACACGATCGTTTTCACATCGTTTTACATTTATTTTCGGGAATCTTCAACAAAACTTCACTGTAGAGCTTTACATTATACACTTTTCATTGGGCACCGTGGGGCCGTTTCACTAAACTTCGTACGACTAAAATGTTCGTAAGTGCAAACTTATGATAGTCTGTAATTATCACATTAACAATGTTTTCTTGTAAACAATTATTGGATTTACATTTATTGAGCATAGTTTGCACATGCAGCCTATGCTCAATGAATGTATATCCATCAATTGAAATTTCCAGACGATTCTAAAGTTGCGCTTACGAACAGTTTAGTCGTACGAAGTTTAGTGAAACGGGCCCCGTTTTCGAACCAACATTAAACATGTGTTTTCAGAAAATATTTATGTTGGTTTCTTTCATGGTGTCCAAGGAAATAGTATATTTAGTCATTTGTGGACACATTTCTTTACATTGTCAATCTTTCGCTAAAATTCTTTCACACACTGAAAGCAGAACTTACCTGGAACGTTCTGAAAGACAGTTTTATGTTGCTTCGAATATGATGTCCAGTGAAAGGTGTTTATTTCCACATTTTGGGACATACCTTTTTAAGTACTTTTTTTATCAATAACAAAAAAGTCACTCTCCCCAAACAAAATTTATTTGATGAAATTCCATCAAATATTGATTTTATTGCGAAAAAACGATTTTCCTCTGGGAATTTAACATGGGGAGTCAATTTCCCAAATTTTTTAAAAACGAAACAATTCAGAAATTGACTCAGAAATCTGGCGAGATAGCTTGAATATGATGTAACTAAGAAAACAAAAGTTTGATTTTGAAAATCGGTCCACAAATAAAAAGAATATTTAAAAAAAATCTATTTTAGCCCCCATGTAGGAAAATCGTTTTTTTCGCAATAAAATAAATATTTTATGAAATTTCATCACATAATTTTTTTTGGGGAGGGTGACTTTTTTGTTATTGATAAAAAAGTACTAACTTTTAAATATTTTTAGATTTAATGTGTTTAATAGCCAAAAGTTCGTCGACAGCAAAACGTGGAACAGACAGTAAGAACCCAGTTTACCTATAGTCTGTTTCACGAAAGCTGCCCAAATTTTACGGCTATATAGACAATTCAAAAACAATATTATTTTCGATAATATTAAATTAAAGGAAAATTTAAGAATGACCCTTCTTTTTATTTCGTGAAATTCGGTCAAATATTGATTTTATTACGAAAAATTTATTTGTCTATGGGAATTTAACATGGGGGAAAAAGTGGTAAGGAAGTGTGGGAGGAGTAAAAAAACGAAAAATTTTGGAAATTGACTCCAAAACCTGACTAGATAGCTTGGATATGATCTAACTAAGAAAACAAAATTAAAGTTAAATTTTAAAAAATCGGTCCAGTATTTCTAAAATTCAAAATAATTTCCCCATGTTAAATCCCCATAGACATCTTCACTCCGTGAAGATGTCTATGGGGATTTAACATGGGGACATTTTGTTTTCGCAATAAAATCAATATTTGACCAAATTTCACGAAATAAAAAGAAGGCTCATTCTTAATTTTTCCTTTAATTTAATATTATCAAAAGAAATCTTGTTTTTGAATTGTTTATATAGCCGTACAATTTGGGCAGCTTTCGTGAAACAGAGAGTAGAGCGATCGGAAAACGCATATTCATGTTATTCGACAGCGGTGTCCAATGTGGTGTTTATTTCGATATTTCTCTTACTTCTGAAAACAACGATGTGACACCCATTTGAACCGCCTCGACAACATTTATTTTGCATTTTTTGCATAACTAAGAGAATTAGTTTTATTTTTCGTGCGAACGATATAATATTATTATAGCAGGGTAAATCTCAGGGTATTTTTGGAGATACCCATACAAAAATCATCCCAAACTATGTCCGGCGTAAATTTGCATTATGTGTAATCCAAGATGGCGTCCAAGATGGCCGCCGTTTTCTAACTAAGATAAATGTCTGAAGGTACGACATCTTATGGCGTGTCACAATCATTAGAAAACACATAGGCCAGTAACGTGAATGCTCACCGTGATCAGTAGCCTATCTCACCAATATTGCAAAGTATACTTTTCTAGCAAAGTATACTTTGAGGGAGACATTTTCAATCTTTTATGATAAATTTATTAATTTTTATTATACTGAATTTATTACATTATCACAGCCATTTTGGCTGTGCTAATGTAATAAATTCAGTATAATAATTCTGCATACTTTTAATCATCAAATATATGCAGTCGTTAGTTCTATATGAAATAATGCATTTCAGGAAAAAAAATGATTTCTCCCTCAAAGTATACTTTGCTAGAAAAATATACTTTGCAATGTTGGTGAAATCGACTACAGGATATATACTGGTCGAAATTGTCAGCGTCTTCATTTTGTCACGCACTGGATAAATTGTATCACTCCACGTCAATCAATATACCCTCCCATTCACACAGTGATCTACACTGTTCGCCATTCCGCCAATGAAACACCGGTCACGCGTCTGTCAAGCAATACCGGAGTGTGCTATTATCATTCAGTCACAAATTCCATTAGCCCCATTTCTCCAGTACAGCCACAAATAAAGTTTAATGAAAAAGAGCTAACACGCAATATAGATTACAGGAGTGTGCTATTTGATCAGGAGCTACACTGGCCACAAATCCCATAAGCCCCATATATCCAGTTACAGCCACAAATGAAACACGCCATGTGATTTTGTGCCTTCGGACATCTGCGTAAGTTAAATACGTTTACAAAATTGATAATATTTTTCATAAATAAAGTAAAATGTTGACAAAATCTTCAGAGTACATGCATGTACTCTGAACATTTTGTAAACTTTTGACGCCATTTACGGAAAATATTGTAAATTTTGTAAACGTATTTCATGAAATTACGCAGATGTCCGAGGGCACAACATCTTATGGCGTGTCTCAAATGAGGCTGAATAAAATAGCGCTACGCTGGCCTAGCACCCATATAAGCTCCATTTTGCCTCCCAGTGGCCTGAATAATTCTTTGTACACGAGCACTAGCAGACTATAATGGGACACGCCTTGTGGTTTTGTACCCAGAAACATGCGCGATTTTTCATGAAAAATATTTACAAAATGTGCGATAGTTTCCGTAAATGACGTTGAAAGTTGACGAAATTTTCATAGCAAAGGCTGTGAAAATTCGTCAACTTTTGACGTCATTTAGTACAGAAAATATCGGAGTTTCTGTAAATATATTTCATGAATGTTCTTAGGTACAAAATCACATGGCGTGGCTCTAATGAGGAAGTAAATATAATTGATAGTCTACATGACATCCCTTGGTTCTGCGACGTCCTTTTATAACTATCGGTAATTCAGAATCAAAATTAAGAACTCGCTACGTGTCTTCCTGTGTTAGTTAATGCACCGCTGGTATATTATGTTTTGCCCATGAATTTTTAATAGTAATTATGATTTCATATTTTTCTTGTGATTTATACTATACTTGGCAGTAATAGACTCGTCTCAATGGCTTGGGTATTACCGTAGTCGTCATAAAGAGCTCACACGGCAGTGTTTGCGGCTGTTTCGCATATACATGTAGCTATAGAAAATCCGAAAATATGCACCGTGTCGAGTACTGGTACGCGAAAGGAAAATAAAATGAATGAAATGACATAACGACTTCATCCAATATTGTTGTAAAGTTGATCTGTAAATTATCTTGATTATTGACAATTCATTACATGTACTTACCATTGTTTCTATAATTTAATTAAATAATTAAATCAACATTTTTAAATTTATGAAAATGGTGGCAATGAATAAACTGCAACGCAAAATTAAACTAATACAGTGGAACCTCTCTAAGCCGGACACCCAGTGTGTCCGGTTTAGAGATGTTTCACAGTAAATTAGGCGTATAACTATCTCATCATTTGCGATCATGAACATGCATTTTTGTTTACCAGATATGGTGTTTATTTTCGAGTCCGCCACCAACGCCAAACACACAGCAAATGTAAAATGAAAAGTCATGCAGAGCATGATGTTATTAGCCGATCAAATCAGGGTTCAACATATGTCCACATTTTAGTAGTTACGGAATCTCAGGGAAAAGTGAGAGAAGTGTTGATTTCCTCCCCAACAAAATTCTCCCAGTTATATTTAGCTATCATTAATATCTGATCATACTTATGGTAGTCAAATGTAAATCAACTAGCCACAAGTTTATAAAACATTCTAATGTGTTAATCATTTCTCTATATGCTGGTATATTTGAGCAATATAAGTAGATTCCGTTATATATATATATTGGGCCAAGTGATGTTGGTGTGGTAAAGGAACCTGCCACCATATCAGCAAATGGTAGTTTCAGTGTTGAATGGATATTGTATATCCCCCACTGTAGCGCCGTTAAACGTAAACACGCTAAAGATAAGCCACATTACATAAAATAATGTTGATGTTTTTTCCCCAAAACATCTGGCATCTAAGGGCCGTAAAGGCTCCACTTTTCTCTCGGTACAGTATAAATATACTGCAGGGACAATCCCCACTCGTATATTGTTAATTAACAGTTTGTAGCGTATATTCTCAGCGGTATTTGTACTCAAATGTACTTTGCAAAACAAATTACCTGTATCTAATGGTTGTACTAGGGGCATGGCATAATATGAACTGGGTCGTATGAACAGTAAAACAGTATGGCCCATTTTGCAATGATTTAAGTTGAAAAACTGAAAAACGGATACACACACTCCCCACACACAGACGGACATACGGACCTTTGTGACATGTGTTAGCCAAACCAGCATGTGCATCAATACAGTCTGATCACTCAGAACAGGGTCAACATTCATGATTATTACTCAACAAAACTTGAGTGGCCAGTTCAGACCAATATTAATTATAATCCGGTTATTTGCACTGTCCGGACACACCTCCATCATTACAACTTATACAAGTTCTATAGGTCCTACTGTGCATGTACATGTATGTCAATAATAAATAGGCCTAATGTACCTGTGTTCCGCATTTTATGGGGTCGGGATATTCAGCTGTCGGGCCTCGTCCACCCACAAAGTGCATCGAACATATGTAGGTGTCTGGTAACATTGTCAATGGTAAAATATTTTCGACCACAGTACTGTACCCAGCGTTGACATTTTTCTCGATTTTGTGCAGGTTTTGGAAACCCGTTCCCAACTCCATCCAATAAAGTATTTGTCTTCACCAGGTTTCAGGGTTCGTGAATCACCATAGCAGCAATGTTTTGTTGTCACCATTATGTTGCGAAATATTCCAGCGTAAAACCTGTACTGTATGCTCTATTTATCTACAGATTACACTCCGCAATACACAAAGTTGTAGTCACTGTGTGTTTGTCCGAATTCTGTGTCAGCACGCGAGTGGGCGGAGTTACCGGAGCTACCGGTTACAGTGCCATCTAAAATAGACGCAATCTCCTATTCGTACAAATTGCCCCGGGACTAGAAGGCAAACCGCCTAACTTTAGTTTACCGAACTCTTGTAGTTATTTTTAAAACGTTTATTTATAGCCAGTTTACCGAACTCTTGTAGTTAAAACGTTTATTTATAGCCAAATTGTGTTATTTCGCTATTATTTAAAGTTTTAAACAGAGGTAATGGCCAAAAATGAGAAATTATCCGGTTGATGTAATTTGGAAGTGATACAACACATTTCGCGTTTGTAGATTACCGAATATAGGAGAAAAGGGTGGTTACAAACTTTTTCACAAACCAATGGATAACCAATATATAGCCGATCTATAAATAGATCGGCTAATAACAAAGCATGGGAAACTGACATGGGGTGCGCGTTTTAATGGGTCTATGGTATTTTAGCAAGAAGGTAACCGTTAGTCGGACAGCTCAATTACCGTATAGGATTACCCAATGTAAATTTGGTTGCAGACAATATAATATTCTAAGGATGCTACTTTATCTAAATTCATTCATTGATCGTACAGCCATTAACACCATGTGTGTAATATTATTAACTTACTGGATATTAAATTTTACGTGAAAAGGGATGAGCTTAATTGTTTTAGATTAGTTTTCTTAACTATAGTGTAGACTGTTAAACACATTGTGGCGATATAATAATAACAACATAATTATTATAGGCATATAGGCATATATCTACGGAGCCCCGCAGGGGACATTAAATTTCTTTATTAATTCGTTGCTACGAAATAACAATTCGTTCCCACGGGAACGAATTGTTATTTCGTGGGAACGAGTTGTTATATCATGGGAACAAATTGTTAATTCGAGGGAACGAATTGTTAAATTGAGGGAACGAATTGTTATATCGGGGGAACGAATTGTTATTTCGTGAGAACGAATTGTTAAACTGGGGAAACGAATTGTTATTTCGTGGGAACGAATTAATAAAAAAAATCCATGTCCCCTGCGGGGACAATAGTGCTTTGGGTCGAAGGTACACATCAACATTAAAGTGGGTCTTTCACCTTGACGCATAGAGCACTCCACCTCCGATAAGAATTCACTGTAATTTGAGTACAACCTTTAACATCGTGATATGTGGTGTCTAAATAAGCATCATGGCTATTCTTGCGTTGTGTGCAGAAGAATCTCAACGATTACTAATTATTGATGAATAGCTTCTTCCAGCATCCTCTTGATCAATGTCACGTGGGACCAACTAGATACAACGACAGGGCGTTTCGCCACGACGTCCAGTATAGTTGGCGCTACGATCAAATTGTATACTGCATGATCTGTATCTTACAATACACAACATTTAGACTTCGTTGAGCACTGGTCACAGACCCGATCGCAGATCCCACAAGCCTCATTTCTCCAGTCACAGCCACATTTATGTTTTCTGTTCCAGGTGCAGTTAGGTTACCTGATGGTGTTCATTGTCCACCTAGCGTCCACAGTGTGCAGCCAGTGCGTCAGTTCGCAGTACACCGCCCTAATTGATAGCGAGATAGAGCGTCTGGAGTGGATGGATCTCACTCACGGAGACTATTTAAACGCGTCAATAGACGCTTACATGATAGACGGGTCGTGCTCGCGCGCGGAATACCATCCCAGCAATGAACGAACGCCGTACAACGATCGCACCATGTGCCCGTGGACTTACGTCAACGACGTCGATGTCGATCGCTTTCCCGTACAACTGAGGGTAGCAAAGTGTAAATGCTCCACGTGCTTTGATAACTACGTCTGCAAGCCCGTGTTGTATACTATTCCAGTGCTGAAACGACAGTGCAGAGACGGGTACATTCATTGGGTCCGGAAAATGCAAATAATATCAACAGCATGCGCATGCGCAAGGCCGCAGATGCGATTTGTAAAACGAAGATTGCCGCCATTTTGGTCACGATTTCAGCGACTGAATTTATGAATGTGGGCGTTTGTCGTTTGGAGTTGTTGGCGCTTGTTTTTCTTTCCGCCGCAACCGTCGAAGCCGTTGACGTCTTTCGAGCACCGTCTCGGTCACTTGTGATGCACGCTGTTGTCAATAGCAACGTCCATAAAATGGTCTACACTGATTCGACATTGCTAACTTTGTCACTGTGACTATCAAGAGAAACACATATTTAAACATTGGCGAATAGACTACATGGTCTGTCAGCCAATCCGTGATTTTAGTGGCATACGACCTTGTGACAGCTTTATTAGAATACGTTTATGTGTTATACAATTCAAAATGGCCTCCGCGTTCGGTCACGTATTTATAAGACTGGCAAATTGTTATCGCTTGCATAGCGATTTGCTGCGGTGGTTTTTAACACATAATCGACTCTTTAGTCAATTTTCAAAAATGAGGATTATGGTATGAAAGACAAACATTGTAATTGGGAAATGAAGCATTTTGATTAATTGATCATGAGCTGTGCTTATACTTGGTCAATCAAATTGTTTTCTTTGTAGTTTATGTTGCTAGTACATGTTTAAAACCCTTTAAAAGCACATACCGTGATATTTTTGTTCACATTACATTTATAGCTATAAATAAATGTCTTGTGGTGCGAGAAACCCGACCCAATCTATGATTATCCTGACGACACTGCACTTGTTAGCCTTAACCCTTTCATCCCTAAGTAACTGGAATGGATTTTGATATGTTAATTTTGCCAAAATGATTTTCAGACTAGTCCATTTATGAAAAGGGGGTATTTTTTGTTCTCAAAAATATGAAAATTACTTTCAAATAGTGCAGATCTTGATGAGACGGCTCGTTACGAGCCGGCTCATCCGGTTATGTATTGTTTGTATAAACCGCTATCAAGGTGCATGCTCACGTGGTTAGTACAACAACAACAATGACTGAAAGTGTTGAAAGCGCGCCCAATCCAAAGTAAGTATTATTTGATAGTTTCCTTAATATGAAACGGATTTTGATGAAATATGGCGCATTTGGTGGTCTCGGGACTTCGGCACATACTTATGTCGTTTTTGCGAAGAATCGAATTCCGTGTCAGTATTGGCATTAAACACGGAAATCGATACTTCGCTTAACGACAGACGTTTGGGCCAAAGTACTGTGACCACCAAATGCACCTGAAGAAGACGCGTTTGATGCGCCATATTTCATCAAATCCGTTACATAATAAGGACAATATAAAAGAATACGTACCTTGAATCGGAGGCGCTTCAGGAAGTTTCAGTATTTATTGTTGTTATTGTAACCACGTGATCATGCACCTTGGCAATAGCGGGCTTTCGGGTTCAAACGGTTAACAAACCGTTGGCTTGTATACGTAGACACTATTATTACCCTCATGTTCAAAATGTTTACTATAGGAATGAATGGCCTTTTTGTGGAATTTATCGGGGTATAAACTTGGAAATGTCGCGGGAATATCGAGGTATAAACTTGGAAAAGTCGCGGGAATACTGGACGAAGGCCGGAAGGCCTCGTCCAGTATTCCCGCGACTTTTCCAAGTCTAAAAAAATACAATTTTCGAAAAAAAATAATACAAGGCCTCGTCCAGTATTCCCGCGACTTTTCCAAGTTTATATCCCCGATAAATTCCACAAAAAGGCCATTCATTCCTTACAATGCCAGCATTAGAAATAAATTCATCAAGAAAATGTGTTTATTTTCCGTTTTCTTAAGAATTATTTTAACGGTTACGGAAAGTAGTTCGGCATGGGAGTTTACTGGGATATACATTTTGGACAGACTTGCTACGGACCAATCAAATGTTAGGGAATTGTGTAAATATTTTTGTGCTGGAATTATTGGTGGTTATATCCCTCACACCAAGTTAGCAAGCATGCAAATAATACATTGGCACGTACAAATCAGGCGCGGATCCAGTATTTCGGGTTATTATGGGGGGGGGGGGCGTAACTATTTTGCAATACTTGACTATATGCTCGTTCGATAATATAGTCAAGTATTGCAAAATAGTCGACCGAGCTGAGCTCAGGATAGCGTTAGGGGGGTCCGGGGGCATTCCCCCCTGATTTTTTTTTGAAATCTACATCGTATTTTCTGCGTTCTGGCGCATTTTGGTGCAAACATATTGACACTGTCACAGTATGTTTAGACATGATTTTTTATTGAAAACGTTTAAGTTTTGAAACAATGAGACAACGACCGAAATATTCATGGAATACATGGCACTTGGCATGAAACGTGCCTTGCAACTTGTAAACAATGTTTACTCTGAGGCTCGCGCCGGGTCCGCCCCCCCCCCCTGAATCCGCCCATGCAAATGTATTGTTGTATCTTTTAAAAATATAAAGCATACCCTCCCTACCCAGTTTATTTAGTTGCCCGCACCACAGCACATGTTTCCCTCTTTTTTAGGCCGCATACCAAACAAAAACAAACATTTATCAGTCTAGTTACCCAACCGAACACAGATCAGAAAACTAGAAATATAAGTGTTTATTGCCTCGATACACATTTGGAATACTTTCGGTTTTAGCTTATTTTTTTTCAACATTATTCAACAATGACATGTATCAAAATATTTTTTTTAATTCAATTGCTGTTTTTCCGTAAGGGAAAACATCCTGTTTACCTATCCTATTTTCTTGTAGCATGTACATTTTAGTTTGATCTCACATGACATTGAGATGACCCTTCGATGACATTGACCCACTATCCAGCAATTCGGTAGATACCGCGGGCGGCTTCTATCGGGCTGCCAAGGATTTTCTTAGGTACATGTAGAAAACGAATATTGTCGTCTGCTGAATTTTTTTCATATATTTGTTGAATTTCTTAGCAAAAGAAAACACATTTTGACAACAAATGCCAATAGAGACGATTCTCATTCGCTGTCAAAACGTGTTTTCTTGATAAAAAATGAAAATTTTATTGATAAAAAAATGAAAATTAACAAAACAAAACAGCAGACGACAACAAATAATTCAAGGTTGTGAAGGTTGAGAAACTAAGGACTCTGTGTGCATTTTTGCTCCTCCTCGGGCTGTAGATTCAAATGATCTGCTTATTTTGCATGCGAACTACACGGATATATGACTGATATGGAAATTACCCCACAACCTACGTTTATAATAATAATGTATTTAAGTTGTTTTGCAGTGCATACAGTGCATACAACACGCCATTATGTGGTTTCTTCTGACGTCAGTAAACTCGTTTAATAAATCGATGGTCTAGTAACATAAGGTCGTAACTGCTATGCTTTAGCATAGCAGTTACGACCTTATGTTACTAGACCATCGAAATATTTATTAAATACTCAGGCATATGTCCTGCATTTACATGTAACATACATACGAGTGCGACATAGTGCTAAAATATGTTTGCCTGTTATTCGCATTTGCTATAGTTTTTGTTTATTTTTATTTTTGACAAAATATTGTCATTGAATTGTTTTTGGCTATTTTTTTAACTATTATTTGCAGTTGTTATTTTCAATTATCTACATAGTCCAGTTTTTGCTACTTTTTTATAACTATTAATTGCAGTTGTTATTTTCAAATATCAAAATAGTCCAGTTTTGCTATTTTTTTTAAACTATTATTTGCAGTCGTTATTTTCAATTATCCTCATACCCCATGGCAAGTATTATATATTTACCGTACAACAGTAGGTGGCGGCGAGCCTGAGCCGAGCCCGACCCCGAGCGAAGATCTAAGGGTAATATTTGGAGTAACATTGCACCAACGGTCTTAGTTTCGCAACCTCTATTTATTAATGGCACAAGCCATGTGATTTTGTACTTAAGAAGATGTGCGATATCTCATGAAAATATATTTACAGAATTTACGATATTTTACAGCAAACGTTGACGAAATGTTCATAGCAAAGCATTTGCTATGAACATTTCGTAAACTTTCGACGTCATTTACAGAAAGTATCTTAATTTCGGTACATGTACAAACAAATTGCGAAAACGGTACAAAATCTTTGGCACAAAATCACACTACTTGTCTCAACTATAACATGTTAAAGTTGCCATCTCACACACGAGGTACATATATTTGTCATATATTGCAGAATTAATTAGTCATATTGTACGGTTCCTTTAAGTCGACAAAAAGATCTTTACACGCCGATCAGAAATTCCATTTTGTTCATGGAAAGAAAATAGAGTGATACATAATCAAATAATATGCGGCATCAACAAATTATGCACATAGTAATTTAAAATATGATTAATAAATATCGACCATTTTGAAGTTCATGATAAGCGGCTGAAAAATATCTACCCAATGAAAACATAAGTTTTCATTGGGTAGATATTTTTTAGCCGCTTATTTTATGTTTTCATTAGGTAGATATTTTTCAGCCGCTTATTTTATCATAATATCGGATATCCCTATCAAACTGGAATGTTTGACTGACGTGGACATGCATATGTGTACCTACTGTCTGTTTCACGAAAGCTGCCCAAATTTTACGGCTATATAAACAATTCAAAAACAAGATTTCTTTTGATAATATTAAATTAAAGGAAAAATTAAGAATGAGCCTTCATTTTATTTCGTGAAATTTGGTCAAATATTGATTTTATTACGAAAAATTGATTTGTCTATGGGAATTTAACATGGGGGAAAAAGAGGTAGAGAGGACTTGTGGGAGGAGTCAAATTTTTTTTTTTGGAAATTGACTCCGAAACCTAGCTAGATAGCTTGGAAATGATCTAACTAAGAAAACAAAAGTTAAATTTTAAAAATCGGTCCAGTATTTCTGAAATTCTAAATAATTTCCCCATGTTAAATCCCCATAGACATCTTCACTCCGTGAAGATGTCTATGGGGATTTAACATGGGGAAATTTTGTTTTCGCAATAAAATCAATATTTGACCAAATTTCACGAAATAAAAAGAAGGCGCATTCTTAAATTTTCCTTTAATTTAATATTATCGAACAAAATATTGTTTTTGAATTGTTTATATGGCCGTAAAATTTGGGCAGCTTTCGTGAAACAGACAGTGGTAATAAGTACATGTACACACTTTGCTAACTATCATGGCCATGTTTCATAAACATATTAAAACGCACGTGCTCGTTGTCGATATATTATCGCTGATAAAGACTAGTACAATATTATGTTTCGAAAATATCAAAATTATTCCATTCATGTCTACAGTTTGCCACGTTAGCTAACTCGGCAATATATATAATAGTAGGTTAGTGCCGTTTCCGTGCCGCTCCAGATATTATTTCCCATTCACGGCACTATTAAACCTACTATTCTATTTATCCCGTCAATACTACAAATAGCTTTAAAATGCAAAAAATAAACCCATCCGCATCCTGAAAATTAGTATGATACCCGCACATATTCATACGCAGTGATTAGGTCGTATTGACAGGATATCAAAAATGTTTCACGGCACCGTGTTTCACGGCACATACGCACTGTGTTGAGGGGATAAATAACTTTTTATATTTTCAATATGAACTCATGTGTGAGAAACCAGTTTTGACAGTGTGACGTATATACATTCAAATGATGATGTCATAAATATGGCTGCGACTGGACAAATAAAGATTATGGCATTTTGCATAGCCTCGCTCCTAGCACACACACCCACCCAGATGGGTGGGGGACTATATATGTTAGATTTATGACGTCATCATTCGTGTCCATGCTATTTGCGAAAAGTAACTCTTACACTCTTACTCACGTACTGTCCGTAGTCTGGGAGTAAATTGCAAGAGTTACTGTTCGCAACTAATTTAGTACTTGTTTAGTTGGCATCAAATAAAATGTTCTACATTTGCAATGACTTAAGCGTTTGTTAAACGACTTTAAAATTACCCCACTTGTCGGGAAATCGCCACAAAAGGCATCAGAAAATCAGAGAAGTAAAAATTGCCACGAAATGTCCATTATTGTGCACTGAGTGGCGATTTTTGTCGCGCCCGCTTGCAGACAGCGCGATATAGTCGGCACATTGGCGTAGTACTATCAAATCCTCGGCGGACGTTACAAGCGGGCAGCAGCCATTTAGTTTTGCTTTCATGGCAGTTTCTATTTCTCTGCTTTCTCTTTACTTATTAACATACATGTAATTAGGGGACATGCAATTAGGGGACGTGTAACGGCATTCCTGCTACACGATATTCACCTGTGTTTACACTCTGAGTTTGAAAATGTGCTACTTCTGTATACTATTTCATCAACATAACAAAGTATACTTTTCTAGTATATATTTTCATTTATTTTTCCCGAAATGCATTATGTCATATAGAACTAACGACTGCATATATTTGATGATTAAAAGTATGCAGAATTATTATACTGAATTTATTACATTATCACAGCAATTTTGGCAGTATAATAAAAATTAAAAATTTATCCTAAAATTGATAATTTCTCAATCAAAGTATACTTTGCTAGATAAGCATAGTTTGCAATGTTGGTGAAATAGGCTACTGACATGAGCAAAATATGTCGCTCAACCCTTCAGACTGGTTGAACTTTCTTTCAAAAAACTACTGTCTGTTCCACGTTTAGCTGCCGACGAACTTTTGGCTTTTGGCTATTAAACACATTAAATCTAAAAAATATTTAAAAAGTAAGTACTTTTTCATCAATAACAAAAGTCACCCTCCCCAAAAAAAAATCGAAAACAAGATGTTCCTATGATGGGAATTTAACATGGGGGCTAAAAATAGATTTTTTTAAAAATATTTTTTTAATTTGTTGACCGAATTTCAAAATCGAACTCTTTTTTTCTTAGTTACATCATTTTCAAGCTATCTCGCCAGGTTTCGGAGTCAAAAACGAAAAGTTTTGGAAATTGACTTCCCATGTTAAATTCCCATAGGAAAATCGTTTTTTCGCAATAAAATCAATATTTGATGGAATTTCATGAAACAATTTTTTTGGGGGAGGGTGACTTCTTTGTTATTGACGAAAAATTACTTACTTTTAAATTTGTTTTAGATTTCATGTGTTTAATGGCCAAATGTTCGTCGGCAGCAAAACCTGGAACAGACAGTAATAACGAAAACTTACAAGTAATAGTTATAGTTCAGATATTTAATTTTTAATAAATTAATTTATTAAAAATACAATATGTGAACTATAACGCCCCATCGCGTGTTCATGCTACGTTTGAACGGGGCGATCTTGTAGCGATTGACACGTACAGCTCAGACTTTGTCAGGCGATAAAGTCGAAATCGATGAAACTGGCCGATAAATTGTCCATGTTAAGATAGCTCATATGGAAACTCAAAGTACAGTATATACACGAATAAGAATGGGGTCAGATACACTTTATACAAATATTCATAATTACGAAGGTATTGTCTTCGAAACAAAGTGGGTCCTTAAATGTCTCAGTAACTACTGGAGCAATTTCGATGCTATACAGCGCAGATACCCCGGACAAATATCTAATGCAGTGGAACCTCTCTAAACCGGACACCCTGCGAGGTTCCAAATGTGTCCGGTATAGACATATTTCACTGTAAATCAGGCATATGACCACTCCAAGACATGTTTTCGTGCTTTGCAATCACGAAAAGACAAAAACATCGGAGATGAATGAAACCCACTAGAATTACACACACATCGGTTTACATGGTGCCCGGTTTATAGAGGTTCTTGATGGATTTACATTTATTGAGCATAGGCTGCATGTGCAGCCTATGCTCAATAAATGTAAATCCAATAACCTATCGGTAGCGCCGTACTCACTCTAAATATTTAGAAGTCGTACAAAATACATTCGTGAATGTAATTTCATTGTATTATTATTATTATTACAGTGAAACCTCTCTAAACCGGACACCCTGGGGAGGTCCCCAGGGTGTCCGGTTTAGAGAGGTTTCACTGTAAATCATGCATATGACCATTCTGAGACATACTGATGTTGTTTGTAATCATGAACATGCATTGTTATCTGAGATGCGTTACCAAGAAACCTCTCAACATGAGATCCCATATATTTGCTTGGTGACCGGTTTAGAGATGTTCAACTGCACATTGTGGGTGTTAGGGAGGTGGGGTCACCCGCTACCTCCGCCGGATCTATCTTATTCAAGGTGCATGATCACGTGGTTACAACAACAACAACAGGCTGAAAGTGTTGAAAGCATTTTTTTTCTGGAAATACGACATGTACATAAAGAAAAACAGGTACACCAACGAGAACGGCGCCATCAGCAGAGCTCCCAATGTCGATTTCCAAATGTATTTTGTGAAAATGTTGGGCAAAGCGGGACTAAATACCAGGGATATGTGAAGTACAGTCTCCCCACCAACATAGAAGATCCTGTAAGTATGCATCACATATGTGGCTATGACTGGAGAAATGGGGCTTACAAATGGGATTTGTGACCGGTGTAGCTCCTTATCAAATATTACACTCATTTAGCCTGATAACTATACTTATTATATGACGTTAGCAGGCGCGGATCCAGGATTTCGGGTTAGGGGTGGTGGGGGGGGGGGCGTAACTATTTTTCAATACTTTTACTATATTATCGAACGCGCTAGGCGGGTCCGGGGGCATTCCCCCCCCACCCCCCCGTAATGTTTTTGAAATCTACATCGCATTTCCTGCGTTTTAGCGCATTTTGGAGCAAAAAAAAAACCCAATAAACAATAAATTCACAACGCGAACGTAGAAACGTGCCTTGTAACTTGTAAAAAATCTTTACTCGACGAATTTTAGGGGGTGGTGGTGGTGGTGCGCGCCGGGTCCGCCCCACCCCCCTGAATCCGCCCTTGGTTAGAAGCATGACGGTTGTTTCATTCATTGATGGAATGGTGAACAGTGCAGATCCTGATCAGACTGTGCGGATGCACAGGCTGACCTTGATCTACACTGATCGCAATACCCATATGCCCCATTTCTCCAATCACAGCCACATTTACATATATCTCTCTGCACTCACATGTCCGATTGACTTGAAAGGTAATATGCTTGTTTATCATTATATATGTCTTCAATAGCACACCGATCAATCCCGCACGTGCAAGTCGGTGTCAAATGATTAGGAAATTTCGGTTAATTTCTTTTTTTTGCAGCAGTTGCGCAGAAGGCTTAAAGCACCTTATAGCTATATAACCATAAGTGATGTTGACTCTAAAAGTACTATGCTTGTCAATCAGGACAGGCCCGTGCATAGAGTTGTGCGACGGGTGCGTACGCAGCCCCCTTAACCCGTTCAACACCACAGGCCTGTTTCGTGGTATTGGCAAAAAGTATAGATCCAGATGAACCGGCTCGTGACGAGCCGTCTCATCAGGATCTGCACTTTTTGCAAGTAATTTTCATAATTTTGAGAACAAACACACCTCATGTTCATAAATGGACTGGTCTGAAAATCATTTTGTGATGATTGGAATGGGTTGCAAAATTAACATATCAAAATCCATTCCAGTTATTTAGGGGTGAAATGGTTAATCTGCCGAGGTCTGTCCGTGAATGTGAAAAAATAACAATGTTTATCCCTTCGCGCCGTCGATAACGCACCCCCCTCCCCCTACATTAATCATTAATTCCTGTGTACGGGCCTGCAGGATCCCTGTTTTAATATCATAGCCCACCCACCCCCATGCTCAATGTCAATGCCAAGTGACTATCAAATGCCTCGGCGAATTCTACGTCCAAAAAGAGGGAGATAATACATGACCCTGTGTCCCAGATGATGTCTCCGATATTCAATATGTGGTGTTTCATTTTATTTGCTGCAAATGACCTATTTCCACTAAATGCAACATTTTATTTGATCAAATACCGAGGAATGTGTCTGTTATGTATTTACTAACATAAATACACTGTCTACCTATAAGCCAGTATACAATTCTAGGCTGCTGGAATACACTGTATCTAAACCTCTACAATAGCAGCTACAGGGACACCTATTCCGGCCTTACACTGAATTACATAACTTGGTAATGCAGTTTCACTATTAACCATAAAGCACAATATGTGAATATGTTGCCAAATATAGAATTCAACTCGAAATAAAACTGAAAGAGTTTTTAAAACGTTACCGTCAAGAAAAATTAAAATGCCTGTTGAGAACCTCAGTAAATTTATTAAATTTCATAATCTTACTGACGTTTGGAAAAAGTTCCATAATGACAAACCTCAGTTCATCTGGCGTAGAAAGAACGGTACAGAAAAAGGTAGAATAGCTTACTGGATAATTTATGACAATTTGATACCGCTAATACACTCAACTGACATTAGACCCGCACTCATTCAATGCACCGACAATATGGCATGCCCGGATTCTACAAACAACTTATTGAAATATATGTCCACCTTCGCATGGCATTGTATACTGAAAAACCGAAACGCTACCACGATATTCGAAAGCAAATTATTTGGGGTAACAATTATATTAAACATATAGGTAAGACTCTAGTTTTTAAACATTGGATATAAGCAGACTTGATTTTCGTCAATGATATACTTTCTAATACAGGACAAATTGATAAAACAAATATACTTTACGATTGAAAAAGAAACACAACTGGATATCAGAAATCAGCATAATTACACAGTCAATTCCAAGAACTTGGAAGACTACTGTAATGACCACTCATTCAATTAGAACAAAAAATAAAACAAGCCTATCTATGATTCGCATAAATAACAAGCCATTTTAAAACATAACAAGCAAAGACAGGTATACTATATTATTGAAAGAAAAATCATATATTCATAAATTCTGGGAGAATTCCTTTAACCGCAAACTACCATGGAGATCATTTTATTTTGTATTAAACAATATATTAATTGACAACCGCGTCAAACAATTTAAGTACAAAGCTATTCACAGAATACTAGCAACACATGAGAATCTGTTTACATGGAAAATATAAAATAGTCCAAATTGTAAATACTGTAATGGAAAAGAAACATATGATCACTTTTTCATTACATAGAGAATATTCAGATTTTTGCAACGAATATCACATATATGTTCATCGAGTGGTGTCATATGTCCATATTTCACTCGTGCTTCTGACACCACTCGATGAACATATATGTGATATTCGTTGCAAAAATCTGAATTTTCTGGTTATTACTTTTTTTTATGAAAACATGGGTACCATGGCAACCAACACATAATTATTATTTTTTTTTTCACTGGTGAAAGCACGTGCAGTGAAATATTAGTGGGTGAGCCAGAGGCGGTCACCACTACCACTTGGGGGGCAAATTGTCACTATGATTTATGGTCGAGTATATATCTCGGTATAATAAAACTACATGATAGCAGTTTGGATCTTGTAGCTTAAAGGTTTTATGGCATGTTTTGTAGACACCCCTCGATGACAACTACTGTTAATAACTACACTGAAAAACATTCAATTGATTTGAAAGTTACTGAAATTGTTTGTCTAATGACTCTTGAACTGTAAAGAATTGAATTTTTATATTTCTGTTAAAAATCCAAGATGGCCGCCAAAATACACTAGTTTTACTATGTGTACTTAAATTATGCTAGTATTACAAATGTTTCAATGGAGTGTGTTTCTAAATGTACACTTTCATTGCATTTATGTTTTAAAAAGTCCTTATTGCCTAATTCCAGCAGTTGGCTACATACAAAACAAAATGGCTGCCATAAATAACTATGTTTATGTATTGTAAAGGAAAAATGCACTTTTATTACAAATATGCATATATGATGATACAATTGTTATTAAAACATATACAATGTACATAGAACCACATATTTAACCATGTTTATCACGTATAGATACATAAGTATACCAAGTAGTTTGACATGGGTAAATCCAAGATGGCTACCAGTAAAATTTCGGAAACATGTTATGTTTGGCAGATTAATTGAGATACAACCTTTTCAAAAACAAACGATGTAGGATTCAATACCAACCAAGGTAATTGTATATACTTATGTAACTATTTATTAAGTTATCTATTGATAAAAGTGCTCATAAATCTGTTATTAATACGAACTATGTAATTAAACAACAGGTATGCTATAACCAATGGTGCTGACAAATACGATGTGAAGTTCGTCTTCATCTCTATCATAAAGGTCAATTTCTGTAGTCCCCTCGGGTTCAAACTCGTCAGAAGGTTGATTACTGCAGTTTCTTAGTCGACACATGTCTGTGCATCTCAGTCCATTTGACAGACAGACACAAGATGGTAATTTGCACAGCCGAGAACATTTGCAAGACAGCAGCTCCAAAACCGTTTCAGGAGTTGGTAATCCGTCCATCCAGTCAATGTTGAGGTGACCTTGTCCTTCTACTGTGTCCAGCTTCCAACCATGTATCTCAGGTGATGGCCTTTCTGGATCTGCTACAAGGCTTCTCTTCCAAATAGCAGCCTGGTAATTTGCACGTAATGCATGCTTAACTAGGCAATTCCTGCATGGTGGCATTTAATGGGATTCAATTTCCCCCCTTTTTGAGCAGAAAATATTGTACCTCAAGTACTTCTAATGCTTCTAATTTGGTGTGTAGCTGAGGTGGAATATTCCAGTCAGATCCCAACTGTGTGAAGGTTTCCCTTACATCTGGATTTGCCTTGATAATCTGCAAGGCCCTGGGCTTCCCTTTCCAAGCAAATGCACTCATGGTGTCGCAGCCAGTGAATGCATGCATTCCAATAAGTGCACCGCAAACACCAGGTCCAATAGCTGCAGCGATTGTTTCAACGTTAATCAATCGTGTGCGTGCCTGTGTTCCAGTTTTAATGAAAAGTGGTACACTAATGCTTTCACAAAATGCTAGACATAGAACAAGCACGTCTGTGTCATCTGAGCATATGACGACAGCTTTGTACCCTGCATCTGCGGCATGTGTCGCATGAAGCAGTAATCGCCCTCTTCTTGTGTACTCTGTAATGCAGAAATCTCTTCACAACAATTATCTTTGATCTGCCAACACTTTTCCACGTGTGTCACGATTAGGACCTTTCCTTGTAGCTTATGTGTGCACTTTGGCTTCTGCCACTCATGGACAAGAAGCTCTATTGTTGTTGACTTGTTTTAAGAATGATCTCCACTGTCTTACTATTTGTGTTGAGCTGATATTGTGCAACTGGAGACTTTGCCCTTCGCCTCTGTGTGATCTCTCGGCAGATTTAATGGACAATTCTTCATATGTGTCAAGCACAACATCTATCCGGTGTCTTTCCGAGCCTTCTTTACATATCATGCCATGGATGGATATTGCAATATCATCAAAAGTTGAGATGTTGGGCTTCACCTTCTGGACTAAACTCATTCCAGCAATTACTGTTGCTGAATTTGCTGGGAAGTCATTCACTGGTGTTCATAATTTCTGAAAGTGCTTGGCCATCACAGCTTTCGTAGTTTTCCTCGGCGTCCCTTCGGGGGTTGCCAGTGTCCATGGTAGCGGGCCAAGTGGGTGGTATCAAGAGTACGACTTTGTTCTATTACAATTATTCTGCCGAATAATGATATATCAGTCTTCCATGTGCAACTGTGTGCTTCTTTATACTCAAGCTTGTAAAGGTCTTCAATGTTTGCTTCTGTAGATGATCGTGGAACTTTTGTTGCGGTAGATCTGTTTCAAGCCTTTCTTCTTTGAATTTGTCATATGCCTGTTTTCCCTTTGCTTTGGCAAGCATTAGATCATGTTTCACATCTTGTGGAACTGCGGTTGATGTCGAAATACACACAATGTTTTCATTTTCTTCAAATGGGTTAATCCAATTTTCAAGGACTTCAACCACAGCCGTGACACTCTTTTCATCTTTCTCGATTCGGGGTTTTTGCAACTCTGAATGGTTTAGTCCAGATTTGTTTTTCCGTGTCATTTATCGGAGGTTACCAAGGAAGCCACTACGATATTCGGCTGTTAAGACTGCGGAAATCTTTTGGCTGAATTTCGTCGTCCCTCCTGTTGTCTGTGTGTCTTTATTGACAGTCATTTCCGTGGTCTGATCCACTGGGACGCGGCCAAATGGATTGTTGTCTGAAAGTTGTACGGTTAATCCTCCATCACGAAAATGACTAGCTTGCAGCTTGCAGATTGCTCATCTGGGCTTAATAGACGGGGATATCGTGTGCAGTTCAATCAGTCGTAGGCAAAGCACCATGGTATTAGATTTAGTATGGCGGCAAGATGAAATTCCAAATTTCCTTCCCTAGCAGCTCTGATCAGGTTCAACAATATTGCAACAACTATATCGAGGTATGACATCCATAATGCAGAAAGATCCCCGTTGTTGTGTCTCAGATTGTCTAGATATACATTCCAGAGGGAGATCACCTCTTTCAGATCACCACATTTCATAATATCATCAAAGTTCTCCTGACATAGGTCATCGTGGAGTTCATGTACCTGTGTGATAACTATTACCATCACTTCGCTACTGTTGGTATGTCTTGTTTCCAGCCACTGAATAAATCCTTGCCATGCCAAGCGCATGATACCTTCATATATGATCTTCTGTACACGAACAGCGTGGTTATACATCTTACCGTCCATGACCCCTGACAATGAACCTTGCACGACTAAACCAGCTTCAATGCATATATCACGCAATCCCGCGTCCTGAAACCGCCGTCCAATGATAGCGAGCAGCGTCATTATTGTATGGAATGTACCCAGTCGAATGACTATATGGGAATATCTCTCATCCTGTTTCCATAGTATTTCTGTAGCCTTTGCATAGAGGGCCTGGTCAATGAAACTGTACAAGCCATATATAACACCAGCCGCTGATTCTGACATGTCGATCAATTTCCACCACGTTCGAGAAGAACCCCGGTAAAAGTATACCGATTCACGTTTTGTCTTCACAACCACCAGTATTACTGTTAGGCTATTATTATGTTCATGGCGGCCATTTTGAATTTGACAAAATGTATTATCAATATGTAAATGACTCAATTAGTTAATGACAGTGTAAAGTCGTCTATGAAACCAATTAGCCTATAGCAATGAATTGATGAAAACAATTATTAGATGTACATTACATTACAGCAAAGACATAGCAAACATATGATTTGTTGGCCGCCATCTTAATTATAGGTATTTATTTCATACATACGGAAGCATAAACAAATATTCAACATTTTAAAATATGTTATAAGTAATGGGTTAATGTAATGAAGCGATAACAACTATTAATAACAACATGTGGATTTAATATTTTACTGTAGTGGGCAAAAATATATGTTTTTTTGGTGGCCATCTTGAATATTGGTAGCCATATTGGATACAAGTATGGAATTTTGATTTTCTTCAAAGTATAAACCATAAGCCTTCTGCTTCAGAACAATCCTGGTGTGTGATTGCCTTGTATAGTGGGCTCATTTGCTGTAGTCGCAAAAAAAATGTTTTTATGAACCGCAAATTTGTCCGCTAGGGGGGGTTACATAAAAGGCCATAAAATCGTTAAGCTACAAGGTTCAAACTGCTATCATGCAGAAATAATATCTAGAGATGTATACCTTTCCATAAAATATAGTGGCAATCCCCCCCCCCCCAAGTGGTAGTGATTACCCTATTTTCAGGGGTCTGGCTCATCCCCTATATGACTTTTATGTTCACTGCATAACAACGCATTTCACTGCTGAAAAAGTAATAAATGTAAATATTTGAATGAATTTTGGACAAAGATATCAAATGTTTTCAGCAAAATCGGAATTGGCAAATCTTTCCAATCGCTAGAATTTCTTATCATAGGATATAAAGTTCAACTTAAAGAATATGAATTTATTAATATCATACTTAGCCAAATAGCATACTGCATTTATAAATCACATTTTAGTGATGATAAAATGTTGCAAGGATCGAATATGTTAAAAATGATGTATTACGATTTACTGATTGTCTCAAAAGTCATGGAGAATCGTTCAGAAAAATATGATATATTCAATAAGTTTTTAAATAACTAGAAAGAGTTACTGTAATGATCAACACATACACTGCCGCATACATGTATATATCATATATATCACATAATAATAACTAATACCATCCCCATTAACTATGCTAGCTATAAGTATAGGATAATAAATAGTCTCCACCTAGCCTGAACAGGCCCGATCGAGGTACACATTGCTGTTCCTCAGATCGGTAATAACATAATTATACTTGTAAATATATTAACTGTTTTCCGTCTGTCAATTATATAAGAAAAACCTAGTCACATATCTGATAGAATGTGACTCTTGAGATGATATACACATAAACAGTCTGATCTGGATACACACTGTTCATCATATTTTTTTTTTTGTGTGAACATTTATAACCCTATATTATATGTACACATATAACAATACTATTACATACTATATATACAGTGCAACCCCTCTAAACCGGACACTCAGGAAAAATGGATATTTAATTTACATGTGTTTTGCTGTTATGTATATCTGCTTACAATGACGTTTCATGAATGCAAAACACTAGAATGTGCCATAAAGCACTAACATGTCTGATTTACAGTGGAACACCTCAATGTGTCCGGGTTTGGAGAGGTTCCAATGTACGTGTAAATTTACAAAATAAATATTTTTGAACGAGCATAAGAATACACGTATAAATACCCAATTTTAATTCGAACAGACAGCTCATATCTGCAGTCTGTCCACAGCTCAATCGGTTATATCTCTGCAAAAACAATAAATCACGACACGACATCTATTCAACTAAATGTGAAACAATCAGCGTGGACTCCGAACAGAACGCACATCCGTGTGATCAAAATCTGAGTCCACACAACTTGTCATTATAATATTAACTACATCAGAATATTTTGCAAATTAATATCAATAGCCTTTTGAATTTGATAATAATTGTATGTATTGTGAGGACCAATAGTGTGAATTCTACCAGATCGGGCATAACTACGGTCTGATCGGCTCCAACCTACAGGTCGCTGACTTTGTTATACATGTTTGTTATTTATAGATACAAACAAATATATATATAAATAAACGGGTTGTCCACTGACAATTAAAAAAAAAAAAATTGAACTCGAGTTACTAGTAAATAATGATACAAATAAAATACAAAAACAATGGTAAGTTTGTATAAACCATCAATTGCACAAAAACTAGCGTTTGCAGGGATGGTTATTTTTCTCTTTTATTTACCTTTATTTCAATATATTCCAATCTTTTTAGGCGACTTATATGTACAATTGGGTACAGAAATAAGACACAAATCTACAAACCAATTGTTTCAGTCAGGCCTAAAAAAATATGTGTGTTTCCGGTTATCCGACCCTACCTAGATTTTCCCGCCGACCTAAACGTTTTAGTAAAAAAAAATAATAATAATCAAAAGAAAATCACTGAAATCGTCCCATAAAAAGTGTTCGTCGTGTCAACATAGTTGTTTAGCATACACTATATAAAGAAGAAGAAGAAGAAGAAGAAGAAGAAGAAGAAGAAGAAGAAGAAGAAGAGTTTATTGACATAAACTATATACAGTTTCTAGTCATAATAACTTGCTCAATTTCTAGCAATATATGAATAACATGATAGGTAATGAGTGAAACATGATATTAGTTGCATGAGTTTGAAGAAGTAAGTATTTTGAGGGTGGAAATTGCTTAACAACTGTTCATAAATTGCAAAATTACATGTGCATGTATAATTGTTGGTGGAATAAGCTGTAACTTAAATAGTTAGCCATGACATGTACTACTCTAAATTGGGTGTGAATCTGCAGCCGATTTCATCAAAATTGCAAAGTATACTTATCTAGCACAGTATACTTTGAGGGAGTAATCATTTATTTTTCCCGAAATGCATTATTTCATATAGAACTACCAACTGCAAATATTTCATGATTAAAAGTATGCAGAATTATTATACTGAATTTATACATTATCACAGCCAAAATGGCTGTGATAATGTAATAAATTAAGTATAATAAAAAATAATAAATTTATCCTAAAATTGAAAATTTCTCCCTCAAAGTATACTTTGCTAGATAAGCATACTTTGCCATGTTGATGAAATAGGCTACTGATGTCGATATAAGACAAAGAGTTTTTACTGTGGGAGGTCCCCAGGGTGTGCGGCTTAGAGAGGTTTCACTGTAAATCAGACAATTTCATCATTCTGAGCCATACGTGTGTGCTATGCGATCACGAACAGACATTATCACCTGAGATAAATGACCAAGAAACTCGTCAAAAATAAGTTCATGTGTTTGTTTGGTGTCCGGTTTAGAAAGGTTACAAAATGAATGTTTGTTTCCTATTACGCTAAAGAAATAAATAACTGTCACGGTAAACACTTTATCCTACGTACCTACCTATTATTTCTTTAGCGTAATAGGAAACAAACATTCATTTTGTTGGCCCCATCTGTTTCTATTCATTACGTGTAGCGCTATCTGGTCAAGTGCCTTGAGCAGTAAATATATACGTATGAGGTCAGAAGATAGTATTACAGAAATTAAAGGTAATATATACCCACTCAGTAGGCACAAAATGTTCTTGAAATCAGAGACATCATCTGGGACATGTTCTGGCAAAATAAACGTTCATTCACCATTAAATTTCCATACTGATATCAGGGGCGATAACCATGTTTCCTTAAAATGTTAACAGACATTACTGTTTATTATCTGTATTTATTTTTTGATGTGCAATGTTCATACTTTATGATCTGTCGAAAATATTATTTGTTCAGGTGATGCATGTAATTATTATAAATAATTAAAAAATACCATGCCTCATTTGCATATGAAAATAGGCTGATAACACCGCGCGTCACTATCAGTAAAATAAACATTACTAAATGAGTATACCTGTATAGCGGGCACTCGTAATGTTTAGAACTGGTATAATACTGACACGCTTATACACTTATTCTGTGCCTACTGAGTGGGAATGTACCTTTAAAGAAGTGCATAACTGTATGCCAATTCCCGCCTTATTTCAGAGCGGCAGTTGTCTAAATAGATGGTCTTCATGATCAGGGGCGGATTCGATTTAGGTCTAGAGTTGGCGTGGATTCGCAATAAACGATTATCATTATTAAATGTCCACGTTTGAGGTCAGGGATAGTATTACAGAAATTAAAGAGTGGGTAATTGTATGAGAATTCCCACCTTATTTCAAGAGCGGCAGTTGTCAACTTAGAGGGTTCTGCACCATGATGATCAGGGTCGGGTTCGGATTTAAGTCTAGAGTTGGCGTGGATCATTATTAAAACAAAATGTAAATGAGACATACATACACCTGTGTCAGGTCAACTTTTCTAAAATGCAAATATTTTTTTTCATTTTTCTCATTTCTCATCGAAAGTATATGTTGTTACTCGACGAGACGGTTCAACTGAGTGGTAACAACATACACTTTGGGTGAGAAATAAGAAAAATATTCAGATCTTTGCAAGTGAAAAATGTGTTTAAATGTAACTCTAGTGCATATCTCAGACCAAGCGCCTTTAAAGGTAAATGTCCACGTTTGAGGTCAGAGTAGTATTACAGAAATTAAAGAGTGGGTAATTGTATGAGAATTCCCACCTTATTTCAAGAGCGGCAGTTGTCTACATAGAGGGTTCTGCATCATGATGATCAGGGTCGGGTTCGGATTTAGGTCTAGAGTTGGTGTGGATTCTCAATAATTATTGATCATTATTAACCTAATTGTAAATGAGAGGTCAACTTTTCTAAAATGTAAATGAGAGGTCAACTTTTCTAAAATGCAAATTTATTTTTTAAATTTTTCTCATTTCTCATCGAAAGTATATGTTGTTACCACTCAATTGAACCGTCTCGACGAGACGGTTCAACTGAGTGGTAACAACATACACTTTGGGTGAGAAATAAGAAAAACATTCAGATCTGTGCATGTGAAAAACGTGTTCAGATATAAACTCGGCACATTATAGAGTGGACGTACATTGATGATTGATGTCTGATAGTATTCAGTAGCAACTCCACTGGTTTATTGCATTTTTGCAAATAGTTACATGTTCCAAATATTAGTGACCTGGGGCCCGTTTCACTAAACTCCGTACGACTAAAATGTTCGTAAGTTCACATTTAGGATCGTCTGGAAATCTAAATTGAAGGATTTACATTTATTGAGCATATGCCTATGCTCAATAAATGTAAATCAAATAATTGTTTACAAGAAAACAGTGTTAATGATTTACAGTATATCATAATTTTGCATTTTAGTGAAACGGGCCCTAGTAGATGAGTGGCTCATATATATGTTGTCACATGTATGTGACTAGTCTCTTATAATTCTTAGTCAGAATGACAATGTACTGTTTTATGCAGTAACAGCTTGTGATATGTACATTGATGAGACTTTAATAAACACACGTATTCATTTAGCGAGTTCACCACTGATTTTATAAGAAACGAGGCTCTGCCGAGTTGTTGCTGAGCTCAGTAAATAGGTTTAATAAATATAATTATTATATCATGTATATATATCATGTTATAGCATCACGAATGTCAGACGCTATTGCGAACTGTGTTGTACATATTTTGTTTGCACTTACGAACTTCTTAACCGTACACAGTTTAGTGAAACCAGGGCGTATCATATTCGACCTATGTGAAACGGACCCCAGGGTACCGTTTCACTAAACTTCGTACGACTGAAATGTTCGTAAGTGCAAAATTATGATAGTCTGTAAATTTCACATTAACAACGTTTTCTTGTAAATAATGATTGGATTTACATTTATTGAGCATAGGCTGCATATGCAGCCTATGCTCAATAAATGTAAATCCATCAATTAAAATTTCCAGACGATCCTAAATTTGCACTTACGAACATTTTAGTCGTACAAAGTTTAGTGAAACGGGCTCCAGGTACGAACCCTTTCACGCTTCTTATCAACAGTTAGTATGTATTCTTCAAAAACGATGTCGAACGTCGGTGACGATTTCTGGAAATATTCCGACACTGTTGCCAATTTTCTGTGACATTTTCAGAAAATAAATATATTTTGTTGTTGTTTAGGTTAAAACAAATGTGTGTTGTAATTCCTATGCGATAAGTTATTTTATCTGACAAACAGTAGAAGCTATCATTTTCTCCATCTTTCAATCTGTTTACTGTTAATTGCAAATGAATTGACAATTTCTCATTACTACGTACTGAGATGTCAATTTTATTTCTATTTTTGGTTTTATTTGTCATGTGCTGTCTATAAATGTTGCATTGTTATGTGAGTGTACGTTATATCGTTCTCATGTTCCATGTAGTAATACACGTACTACTGGTTCCTGGGTCGGGATCAGACTCAGTGTCGTTGCCCGGTCTAGCTGCTGCTATAGACGTGCTGGGTTTCGACTCGGTGTCACTGCTCGGTATCGCGGCTATACACGTGTTGGTTGGTTTGAAGAATGAAAACAATGTTTGGCGTTGCACAGTTTGTATCTTTTGCCTTTTTGCTGCCGGTCGATTTGCTTGCCTCACTCGATTTTAATGATTTTCGCGCTTTCAATACAGAGATGACACTTTCTATCTGCGGAATAACTAACTCATGGAAAGCACCATGCGATAGCATATATTCCAATGGTTTCAAATGGAATTTTGGAAGTAACTTTTTATGATCAAGAAATTTTAAATATACTGCTTCCTCACTGTAACTCGTAAGCACATGACTGGGCTTCCAGTTAATTACTGGTACCGGTATATTAAAGGTGACATACAATACTGGTGACCAGTATGGCCCCATGTCCCCAAGCAATCTGATCAGCACATACACTGTTTGTTATTCAGTCAGCTAGTAAAGAGATATAATAGATTCAGATATAAATAAATGTCCCTTCAGAATAGGGGTGTTACAAATATTTCAGAAAAAAAACAACACAAAATGTATGGGGAAAATCCGAAAAATTGTTGCAAACAGTGCAGATGCTGATGAGACAGCTCGTTACTGAAACATAGTCATATAAACATGATCAATATCAAAGAGATCTAGGACATTATGATTAAGTTACAGTACTACAAATGTACATGTATATATATTATATAGATACATGTACTGCAATACTGTACTGTATGAAGCTAGTAATGATGATGATGAGACATAGTCATATAAACATGATCAATATCAAAGACATCTAGCACAGTATGATTAAGTTACAGTACTACAAATGTACATGTACATATAATTATATAGATACATGTACTGCAATAAACTGTACTGTAATAAAGAGTGATGATGATGAAACATAGTCATATAAACATGATCAATATCAAAGACATCTATTACATTAAGATTAAGTTACAGTACTACAAATGTACATGTATATATAATTATATAGATACATGTACTGCAACAAACTACTGTAATAAAGAGTGATGATGATGAGACATAGTCATATAAACATGATAAATATCAAAGAGATCTAGGACATTATGATTAAGTTACAGTACTACAAATGTACATGTATATATAATATAGATACATGTACTGCAATAAAAACTACTGTAATAAATAGTGATGATGATGAGACATAGTCATATAAACATGATAAATATCAAAGACATCTAGGACATTATGATTAAGTTACAGTACTACAAATGTACATGTATATATAATTATATAGATACATGTACTGCAATAAACTACTGTAATAAAGAGTGATGATGATGAGACATAGTCATATAAACATGATAAATATCTATTACATCTATTACATTATGATTAAGTTACAGTACTACAAATGTACATGTATATATAATTATATAGATACATGTACTGCAATGAACTACTGTAATACAGAGTGATGATGATGAAACATAGTCATATAAACATGATAAATATCAAAGACATCTAGGACATTATGATTAAGTTACAGTACTACAAATGTACATGTATATATAATTATATAGATACATGTACTGCAATAAACTGTACTGTAATACAGAGTGATGATGATGAGACATAGTCATATAAACATGATCAATATCAAAGACATCTATTACATTAAGATTAAGTTACAGTACTACAAATGTACATGTATATATAATATATAGACATGTACTGCAATAAAACTGTACTGTAATAAAGAGTGATGATGATGAAACATAGTCGTATAAACATGATAAATATCAAAGACATCTATTACATTAAGATTAAGTTACAGTACTACAAATGTACATGTATATATAATTATATAGATACATGTACTGCAATAAACTGTACTGTAATAAAGAGTGATGATGATGAAACATAGTCATATAAACATGATCAATATCAAAGACATCTAGCACATTATGATTAAGTTACAGTACTACAAATGTACATGTATATATAATTATATAGATACATGTACTGCAATAAACTGTACTGTAATAAAGAGTGATGATGATGAGACATAGTCATATAAACATGATCAATATCAAAGACATCTAGCACATTATGATTAAGTTACAGTACTACAAATGTACATGTACATATAATTATATAGATACATGTACTGCAATAAACTACTGTAATAAAGAGTGATGATGATGAAACATAGTCATATAAACATGATAAATATCAAAGACATCTAGCACATTATGATTAAGTTACAGTACTACAAATGTACATGTATATATATTATAGATACATGTACTGCAATAAACTACTGTAATAAAGAGTGATGATGATGAAACATAGTCATATAAACATGATAAATATCAAAGACATCTAGCACATTATGATTAAGTTACAGTACTACAAATGTACATGTACATATAATTATATAGATACATGTACTGCAATAAACTACTGTAATAAAGAGTTATGATGATGAAACATAGTCATATAAAACATATAAATATCAAAGACATCTACACATTTTGATTAAGTTACAGGTACTACAAATGTACATGTGCAATATAAATTTATATTAGATACATGTACAGCAATAACCTACTGTAATAAAGAGTGATGTGAGAGACATTAGTCATATACACATGATAAATATTCAAAGACATCTAGCACATTATGATTAAGTTACAGTATACAAATGTACATGAAATAATTATATAGATACATGTACTGCAATAACTACTGTAAATAAAGAGTGATGATGATGATACATATCAAAATATTACAACATGATAAATATCAAAGACAATCTAGCACATTATGATTAAAGGGAGTTACAAGTACTCAAATGTAACTTGTATATATAATTACATAGATACATGTACTGCAATAAACTACTGTAATAAAGAGTGATGATGATGAAACATAGTCATATAAACATGATAAATATCAAAGACATCTAGGACATTAGATAAGTTACAGTACTACAAATGTACATGTATATATAATTATATAGATACATGTACTGCAATAAACTGTACTGTAATACAGAGTGATGATGATGAGACATAGTCATATAAACATGATCAATATCAAAGACATCTATTACATTAAGATTAAGTTTACAGTTACTACAAAATGTACAGTATATATAATTATATAGTATACATGTACTGCAATAAACTGATACTGTAATAAAGAGTGTGATGATGAAACATAGTCGTATAAACATGATAAATATCAAAGACATCTATTACATTAAGATTAAGTTACCAGTACTACAAATGTACAGTATATATAATATATAGTACATGTACTGCAATAAACTGTACTGTAATAAAGAGTGATGATGATGAAACATAGTCATATAAACATGATAAATATCAAAGACATCTATTACATTAAGATTAAGTTACAGTACTACAAATGTACATGTATATATAATTATATAGATACATGTACTGCAATAAACTGTACTGTAATAAAGAGTGATGATGATGAAACATAGTCGTATAAACATGATAAATATCAAAGACATCTATTACATTAAGATTAAGTTACAGTACTACAAATGTACATGTATATATAATTATATAGATACATGTACTGCAATAAACTGTACTGTAATAAAGAGTGATGATGATGAAACATAGTCATATAAACATGATAAATATCAAAGACATCTATTACATTAAGATTAAGTTACAGTACTACAAATGTACATGTATATATAATTATATAGATACATGTACTGCAATGAACTGTACTGTAATACAGAGTGATGATGATGAAACATAGTCATATAAACATGATCAATATCAAAGACATCTAGGACATTATGATTAAGTTACAGTACTACAAATGTACATGTATATATAATTATATAGATACATGTACTGCAATAAACTACTGTAATAAAGAGTGATGATGATGAGACATAGTCATATAAACATGATAAATATCAAAGACATCTAGGACATTATGATTAAGTTACAGTACTACAAATGTACATGTACATATAATTATATAGATACATGTACTGCAATAAACTACTGTAATAAAGAGTGATGATGATGAGACATAGTCATATAAACATGATAAATATCAAAGACATCTAGCACAGTATGATTAAGTTACAGTACTACAAATGTACATGTATATATAATTATATAGATACATGTACTGCAATAAACTACTGTAATAAAGAGTGATGATGATGAGACATAGTCATATAAACATGATAAATATCTATTACATCTATTACATTATGATTAAGTTACAGTACTACAAATGTACATGTATATATAATTATATAGATACATGTACTGCAATAAACTACTGTAATAAAGAGTGATGATGATGAGACATAGTCATATAAACATGATAAATATCAAAGACATCTAGCACATTATGATTAAGTTACAGTACTACAAATGTACATGTATATATAATTATATAGATACATGTACTGCAATAAACTGTTATAGGAATGAATGGCCTGTTTGTGGAATTTATCGGGGTATAAACTTGGAAAAGTCGCGGGAATACTGGACGAAGGCCGGAAGGCCTCGTCCAGTATTCCGCGACTTTTCCAAGTTTATATCCCCGATAAATTCAACAAAAAGGCCATTCATTCCTTATAATTCCAGCATTTGAAATAAATTCATCAAGAAAATGTGTTTATTTTCCGTTTTCTTTTAACTGCGCCTCACGGTTACGGAAAGTAGTTCGGCGTGGGAGTTTACTGGGATATAAATTTTGGACAGAGACTTGCTACGGGCCAATCAAATGTTAGGGAATTGGGTAAATATTTTTGTGCTGGAATTATACTGTAATAAAGAGTGATGATGATGATGATAAGCATCATGCAATTGAATATATTATGGCCAGTTTACATGGGGTGGTGTTGAGTTGGGAGCATAGGTGTGTGTGCTGTGTGGGGGGGGGGGGGGGGGGGGGGGGGGGGGGGGGGGGGGGGGGGGGGGGGGTGGGGGGGGGGGGGGGGGGGGGGGGGGGGGGGGGGGGTGGGGTGGGCCTCGAAAAATATCTATGATGGAATAGGGGGGCCCTGAAAATTTAGCTAAAGTTACTGGGGGGCTCTAGAAAAAAAATCAGATTATTGGCAAAATTCATCCAGCCCCCCCCCACCCCCCCCTCCACCCCTCCTCCCCCCCCCCCCCCCCCCCCCCCCCCCCGGCGATAAATAATGACCAGTCCCTAATTGAGCTGAAGCCTGAATCATTATTATTGAGTATTGTGTATTTAGCGATCTTTTTTTTGAGACACTAGACTGTCAATCCTCCCTACCAAAGCGCCCCCCGCCCCCCTTCACCACAGCCCCACCTCTCTCTGTGGGCATTTTTTTTTATTATTTGAAAAGCGTCTGGAGGCCAATTAATTATGCAATATAACTAATTGATCTATTTTGTATTCAAGAAAAATGTCTGCTTTTTCTACAGTGGTGGCGGGTGGGGGGGGGGGGGTTATATTATATATTTGTACAGCGCCGGCGATGGTGGGTGGGGGCAGCTTCCTATTCTTCCTTTCTCCAACAGGCACAAATAGATGTAGATAGAAGATTACAGCTAAAATATTGACCCCCTCCCCCCGGTTTGCATTAAGAGGTTCGCCGGTCAATTCTGTCATAACTTTTATATCACTTTAAGGATTGGCTAGATATGATTAGATTAGTTAAATATTTAAACACAGCATACTTCTGAACAACTACCACACATCCATGCTGCCCTTAATATGACCTTCACCTTTTGGCGTTCACAACTTTGAATTTTTTCACACATTAAGAAGTTCGACAGTTGTTCATTTCTTCGTGGGTAACCGGTGGTGTATTTAACGATCAGGATTCTTCCTTACCTGAATCCCGACCGGAGAACTAGTTTGGCCCTCGTGTACGTCTTTGGTTTTCTTGTATGTGATAGTTGTACGCCTTATCTGAGTATGATTACTCGTAATCGAACCCGTTGGCCCGACCTTATATAACCATATATGACCATATACAGCTGCTTGATAGGCCGTTAAACACCAACAAACTGTCATAACTTCTATATCATTTGAACATAAACAGTTCAACACAGCATACCTGTGGACAAATGCCACACATCCATGCTGCCATTTTTATGACCTTGACCGTCACAACTTTTTCACACATTAAGAAATTTGCCCGAGTTTCTCATTTCTGTCATCATCACTTCTATTTCCCTTGATGGATTACTGTAATATTTTAATACATCGTACATGTGGACAAATGCCATACATCCATGCTGGCCTTAATATGACTTTGACCTTTTGACCTTCACAAATACGCTTGTGAATACGTATCACTTGGTTAATTAACTTGTGACACAGTTTCTCCAATCTGCCACCATGGGCATATGTGTGCCGACAAGCCATATTTTCTTGTTGCCTCTGCAGCCACATGTCAGATCAAATTAGTTTAGTGTTGATCATACTACTTTTGTGGTTGGGCTAAGTAACTGGTGTGGAATGGACCTAGCACCAGGATAGGATATTCTAATTTCATGGCTGAATATTCAGTTCTGGTTTTGGGAATTTCTCTCATTATGGACACATTAAATACGGGATAGACCCGTTGGCCAAGCCTTAAATGACCTTAGCTGTTGATATGCCGTTAAACACAAATTATCAATCAATCCGTGTATGAGAGCCACTGTTGACTAATTGTTGGTTAATTAAATGAGAGCGCACTATCTTAGTTAATCTCACCACCGACCTTGTATTTTGGACAGATAAAAAGTTTTTGTAATTCGGTCCATTCATTAGTTTAGCCATTAATATTCAGTTTGTGAATATATTTAAATCAAAACATGTTATAAACACACCAAACAGCTCTATTCATTTAACACACATTATAATCTTGACATGAACATCTTTGTGAAAAAAATGATTGAGCTACTTACTATCAAGTGGTGCATGTATATTATCCGTTTTAAGATCTCTGCACAAAAAACGTTGCTTTTTTTCGCCAAATGTGAAAATTTGAATAACTCCTAAACCAATCAAGATATCTTGATGAAACAACTTCTGTTGTTTAGCATTTTTTCAATACCTTTTACTTGATACCAAACACTCCATAATGCACACTTTTGTTTTGGAAAAAATTGGCAATATTTTTTTAGAAAATTTGAAAATTTGTTATTTCTCGAAATATAAAATTGAATAATTTCTTAACCAATCAAGATATCTTGATGAAACAACTTTCTCTGTTTTGCATTCTTTAATACCTTTAATTGGATACCAAACACTCCATACTGCATACTTTTTCGGAAAAAATATCCACTAAATTAAAAAACAAATTATTTATTTTTACAATTTTTTGTATTTCTCGAAATTAAAAATTGAATAACTTCTTAACCAATCAAGATATCTTGATGAAACAACTTCCATTGTTTTGCATTCTTCAATACCTTTAAATGGATATCAAACACTCCATTCTACACATTTAACAAAATAAAGATATCTTTAAATACAAAATTGGCAGAAAATGGTCAGAAAATTTCCGAAGTTCTCCAATTTCATAACTTGAATAACTTCTTAACTAATCAAGATATCTTGATGAAATAACTTGCATTGCAAAAATACATTCCTCAGCTTTAATTTGATACCAAATAATCCATAAAAATCTAAATTTAAAAAAAAACTCCGACATCCCTACATGTTACTTGTAGTAAAATAACATGTGTTTGCATGTTGAGAAAATGAGGCCATCGCTCTGGACGTAATTGGTACGAATATAGGTCAAACATGGTTGTTTTTTTTATTAATTCATTCCCACAAAACAACAATTCGTTCCCTCAATTTAACAATTCGTTCCCACGAAATGACAATTCGTTCCCTCTATTTAACAATTCGTTCCCTCGAATTAACAATTTGTTCCCACGATATACCATTTCTGGAGTACTCCATCTTCCTCCAGGCTATAGAAAGAAAGGTGAATGTTTCATGTCCTAGCAACACCCAATGACATATGTGTTATTATTATGACAGAGAGATATAAAATGAAGGCGACCACAAAGATACCTTTGCTGTCGCCTACATTTTATATCTCTCTGTCAACATACGTTTATAATGTTTGAATGGTGCACATGCTGGATATTTATTTGGCGGAAACATTGGGAGGGCCCGTTTCACTAAACTTCTTAAGCTACGAACTTTCTTACGTCTACGATACTTTTCGTACGAATTTCTTGCGAACTTCTTACGTGCGTTTCACTAACATGTGCGTACGAAATTTCTTAAGTTACGAACTTCTTAAGAATTCTTCAGTATTGGAAATCCATCAAGCCCTTTGAATGTAAACATCCGGTCCGACTTTGACAACCAGACGACAGCTGTTAAATCACTGAACTGCCTTATTCCAGCAAGTTGAAAACCAGGAAAGTGAATTGGACTGACACTGAGTGTCCCTTCCACGGCGCCCAGGGTGTTCGGAATCCTGGCCACACAATAAAAGGCCTTTTTTACAGTTGGCCAGGTCTTATTACTCGGTTGGAAAACTGATGTTGTCAAGTCGATTATTGATGGCTGAGACAACATCATTAATACACCGAGAAACCGAACTCCTAGAGACACCGTGGATGTCGCCAGCCTCGGAGTAGAACTCACCCTTCGCTAGGCAACGCAGGGTAACCAATGTCTGCAAAGTTTCAAGTGCTCGAGTCTTTGATGATCTCAAATGTGATTTTTATTTGCTTTAGTTTGTACTGTATACTATACGGGGCATGGAGTTGCCGTATTGGCCATCTTGCCATCTTAGTAAATGCAATACATCTTGTGGCGTTTTACACATACCACAAATAATTTGACATACCCATCAATACAAGTTTGTGCAATGTCCTATTGGTTGTTTTCATCACACTTATATACAAAGTCTGATTTCCTATTACATTTAGGGGAAGGGGCCAAGTGGCTTTGGTTTGGTATGGACCTGGAACCAGATCGGGTTCTAATTTCAGGGCTGAATATATATTTGTTTCGATGTAAATATTCCGTTCTGATTTTGCCCCCCCCCCCCCGAAATACAGCAGGTTGAATACGGGATCGAACCAGTTGGCCAGGCCTTATATGACCTTAACCTGTTGTATAGCTTTCTGGCATAATATGTATAGCACGATGTTGTCATATCTGTCTATAATGTATTGCACCACATTGTAATACTTTCTCTGTCATATTATTTGCTGTATGTGTCAAACAGTCGAAGTGATGAAACTGTAAGATGGCTGTACATACAAAGATGGCGGAGATGGCAACTCGATGTACCATATAGTATACAGTAACAAAACAAAAATGATATGACAACACATTACATACATATTACTTTTGAAAATATTTCATTCGTGTTTTCATCCATTTTCACACCCCTACACCACACTACAATTATAGTGAATTCACTCCTCCTTAAACCACATATATCAGGCTGCATTTGCTGGCTAACTGATCAGAAGGTAAAATTATAGTGAGGGGTCTACTCCATAAGCCACGTTATATAAGGTTGCATATGCTGGCCTAACTGATCAGCAGGTACAAGTATAGCGAGTCACTATTATATAAGCCACGTTATATCAGGCTGCATTTGCTGCACTAACTGATCAACAGCTACAAGTATAGTGAGTCACTACTCTATAAGCTACGTTATATCTGAGTTGCATTTGCTGGCTAACTGATAAGCAGCTAACGCTAGATAATCAGTAGTATATAGGGAGTCAAAATGATACCACCAAAGGTGGAAGCGTTATTGACCCTGGTTACAGCTCCCAACAGTATCGAAAAACGTGTTTTTGGCCAAATATGAAAAGTAGTCCCCAACAAAAACAAATGTTGGCGTTGGGTGCCGCAATACAGGCAACAAAACCACCAGCGCAGGTGGTATTATTCTGACTCCGATATTTCGAAAAAGAGAAAAAAAATGGGAAAAACTGGTACTTTTTGTGGGTGCTGGTACACACTTTTGTTTTTGGATTTTTTTGGGAAAGTTGTATCCACATTTGGGACGAAACATCCACAATCGTACTACCACCTTCCAATTCGTATCCACATTTGGGACGAAACATCCACAATCGTACTACCACCTCCCAAGTGTGGATATGAATTGCACACACACATCCCTTTTTGGGAAAGTTGTATCCACATTTGGGACGAAACATCCACAATCGTACTACCACCACCCAATTGTGGATACGAATTGCACACACATCCCTTTTTGGGAAAGTAGAAGAAAAATTTGTCTCCCAAGAGGCAAACAGAAATGGCAGACGACACCCATCCACATTTTGGGCGAAAACATCCACAATCGTACTACCACCCCAAATACAAGCCAACAATTTCTGGAATACCAAACTGTTTTCCACATGGGATGCGCCCCGATTCCAGAATCGATCCACACCCGATTTTCCAAAATGGATCTGCCATCCAAAAACAATTTCTGTTTTCCACATCCACAATCGAACGCCCAATTGAAAGATATGTTTCCCATTGGAATAGACAGACACAATGCCATACAAGGAATGCGAAACATGCGGCAAGGGTTTCGACAAACCCGCAAATCTTCGAAGACACAGGGACCGCAAGAACCCGTGCAGGCCTCCCACGAGAGAGTGTCCGGATGTGGAGGGAAGTTTTGCACCTACAAGACTCTCTGGCAACATCGCTCGAACAGGTGTCCCCGAGGGGCCAGAAGATAAAGAACCTACGGAGGGTTAGCAAAAAAAAAAGAAGAAGGCTGTCGACCCAGGAAGAGGAATCCTGGTAACTGGAGAGGAGGGTGGTAGAGTTGGTGAGGAGGAGGTGGCTAGAATAGCGGGATAGGAAAAATAAACCACTCGCGGAGGGAGCGAACATTCGACAGCGGAACGAAACGGACGAGACCGATTGGAGACAGATATGTTAGAGAGAGGGTTGGGTGACTAAGTGTGATTTCGGCTATTTTCCTCCCAAAGAGGCGATCCAAAAATGAATTGTTACCACCCATTTTGTGTATTTGGGGCGCATTTGGGAAAAGTGTTAGAAAAAGATTCGCCTCCAAAGAGGCAAACAGAAATGATAACCACCCATTTCTTGTGTATTTGGACACATTTGGAAAAAAGTGCAGGAGAAAATTCGTCACCCAAGAGGCCAAACAGAAAATGATACCACCCAATTTGTACACATTCGGTTCTTTTGGGAACTTTTTGGGAAAGTCGAAGAAAAAAATTTGTCTCCCCAAGAGCAAAACAGAAATTGATACCTCCCAATTGTACACATTCGGACTTTTGGGAAAAGTCCGAAGAAAAAATCGTCTGCCTAAGAGCAAAACCAAACATCGGAAAAAAATATGGAAAACCTCTTCCCAAATAGGAGGTAGAAAGACAAACTCGGAACTGGAATGGAAAACTAACTTCGGTACAAAAACAAGAAAAGAAAACTCAGGAAATACTCAAAATCGAAAAAAAAGGACAAAGAACTTTTTCCTCAAAATGGCGGACTACCTAGAGTGCTTGGTGTACGGTAAAAGTTCGCCTAGTTTCGGTTTTTCCCATTCGATGCGGAACGTAATACTAAATCCCGAAGAAATCCCTAGAAGAACAAGTAAAACCCCTACCCCCCGTAGAACCACAGGGGTGACCCGCGCCTGGTTTTGCGGGGCCCCGCACCGAGTTCCCCACGGATCTACTAGAAGATTGCACGCTTCGTTCGAATGAATCGACGCAACCTGGTCCGACATGGGAGAGACGTTTTGGAGCAACAGGTTGGACGTCGTTTGGAACGTAGACTCTTGGAACGCAAATTTTCGACGATGCAGAGTTCCAGTGGTGTCCGAAGAAAGACGAGTGCCCGGTGGAATAAGAAGAGTGCCCTAAGGGGAAGAAGAGTGCCAGACGAAATCCAGGGTGGGAGGTGGCACGACATCTGGAGAACCGTAAGAAGAATGCGAAAGTGGTGGTCTGGGGGTCTCTGTTGGGTGGCGGTACGCGGTCTGCAAGACCATCTGTTCCCATTCGTGTCTCTAGAGGCCCACGTAGAACTAAGGAAGAGCAAACCAGACAAACTCCGGACCACCCAGTTTGGGTGGCACTCCGCCAAAATAAACAGTCCCGGTTACGGCCGAATGGAAAAAAATAAACGAAACTAGCGTCTTCCGTACACCAGCACTCTGGTAGTCGCGACCCGTTCTACATGCAGTAGCCATTTTGGAAAAAAAGTTCTTTGTCTTTTTTCGAGTTGTATTTCCTAGTTGTCTTTTCTTGTTTTGTACCGAGTTGTCTTTCCTGTTCCGAGTTGTCTTTCTACCTCCTTTGGGAGAGGTTTTCTGTTTTTCGATGTGGTTTTGCTCTTGGGAGACGATTTTTTCTTCGACTTTCCCAAAAGTCCGAATGTGTACAATTGGGTGGTATCATTTCTGTTTTTCTCTTGGGAGACAAATTTTTTCTTCGACTTTCCCAAAAGTCCGAATGTGTACAATTGGGTGGTATCATTTCTGTTTGCCTCTTTGGAGGCGAATCTTTTTCTACACTTTTCCCAAATGCGCCCAAATACACAAATGGGTGGTATCATTTCTGGTCGCCTCTTGGGAGAAAAGAAAATAGCCGAAATCACACTAGCCCAACCTCTCTCTACATATCTGTCCAATCGGTCTCGTCGTCGTCGCTGTCGATGTTCGCTCCCTCGCGAGGTTTTCCATCCCGCAGTCTAGCCACCTCCTCCTCCAACTCTACCACCCTCCTCTCCAGTACCAGGATCCTCTTCCTGGTCGCAGCCTTCTTCTTGCTACCCTCCGTGGTTCTATCTTCTGGCCCCTCGGGACACCTGTTCGAGCGATGTTGCCAGAGAGTCTTGTAGGTGGCAAACTTCCCTCCACATCCGGGACACTCTCTCGTGGGAGGCCTGCACGGGTTCTTGCGGTCCCTGTGTCTTCGAAGATTTGCGGGTTTGTCGAAAACCCTTGCCGCATGTTTCGCATTCCTTGTATGGCATTGTGTCTGTCTATTCCAATGGGAAACATATCTTCAATTGGGCGTTCGATTGTGGATGTGGAAAACAGAAATTGTTTTTGGATGGCAGATCCATTTTGGAAAATCGGGTGTGGATCGATTCTGGAATCGGGGCGCATCCCATGTGGAAAACAGGTTTGGTATTTCCAGAAATTGTTGGCTTGTATTTGGTCCCTCTTTTGTGTGGTCTATGTTTTTGTGGTTGTTGGCTCCTTCTTGCTTCGGGATCCCGTGTGTGGATCGATTCTGGAATCGGGGCGCATCCCATGTGGAAAACAGGTTTGGTATTCCAGAAATTGTTGGCTTGTATTTGGGTGGTAGTACGATTGTGGATGTTTTCGTCCAAATGTGGATGGGTGTCGTCTGCCATTTCTGTTTGCCTCTTGGGGGACAAATTTTATTTTCTTCTACTTTCCCAAAAAGGGATGTGTGTGCAATTCGTATCCACAATTGGGTGGTGGTAGTACGATTGTGGATGTTTCGTCCCAAATGTGGATACAACTTTCCCAAAAAGGGATGTGTGTGTGCAATTCGTATCCACAATTGGGAGGTGGTAGTACGAATGTGGTGGAATGTTTACGTCCCAAATGGGTGGATACGCAATTGGGAGGTTGGTAGTACGATTGAGGTGGGATGTTTCGTCCCAAATGTGTGGATACAACTTTCCCAAATAAAAAAAACCCAACAAACAAAAGTGTGTACCAGCACCCACAAAAAGTACCAGTTTTTCCCCTTTTTTTTCTCTTTTTCGAAATATCGGAGTCAGAATAATACCACCTGCGCTGGTGGTTTTGTTGCCTGTATTGCGGCACCCAACGCCAACATTTGTTTTTGTTGGGGACTACTTTTCATATTTGGCCAAAAACACGTTTTTCGATACTGTTGGGAGCTGTAACCAGGGTCAATAACGCTTCCACCTTTGGTGGTATCATTTTGACTCCCTATATACTACTTAATCCGGTCTGTCTACGCATTAGGGCCCCTATAAGTGATTTGAGAAACTTACAAAAACTTGAAACAAAAAAACAACAAAAAAACAGACAGATGGACAGACCAACACTTAAAAACAAAATAAACAGACGAACGGATGTACGATCAGTAGTGAGGGTAATGTATTACTAAGTAATGCCAAAATAAACTGACAGACGGAAGTATATGGTGAAACCTATAGGGCGAAATATGCACGGACGATTTCATGGCGATGTTATTCATGAAATACATGTATGGCGGCCGTGACACTTGCGCTAAAAAATCTTCGTACGGCAGCCCAATACCTATCGCAAAGTTACGAACTTCGCAAGAAAGTTCGCAGGAAATTGACGTTAGTGAAACGGTAAAATGCGCCTAAGAAGTTCGTACGATAATTTCTTATCGTAAGAAGTTTAGTGAAACGGGCCCCAGATTTTACTTGCCGTCCAAAAGTGAATGTAGACGGTGCCGCCATATATGGGGAAATAACTCGTACAAATCAAGCCGCACGACCCCGTGTTTGATAGGCTGGCATGTTTATGTGCATGTACGGCTATGTGAGATGTATTAGCTGATAATTGCCTATACCTACGTCGTAATATAGTGTTAATGATGTTAATTGCATGCTTATTATTACCGTACTTCAGATGCAATGGGGACCTCGTACGGTGTCTATGTAATGGAGGTTCCTAAATATCCCGGTTTCATGTGACCTTCGAGGTTTAATTTGTTTATGCATACGTCAGGCCAGTACGCAGAGGAGGTGCGACGGATGCGTACGCACCCCACTTAACCCGTTCAACACCACAGTCCTGTATATTGGTATTGGCAAAAAGTGTAGATCCAGATGAGCCGGCTCGTAACGAGCCGTCTCATCAGGATCTGCAATTTTTGCAATTAATTTTCATAATTTTGAGAACAATTACACCCCATGTTCATAAATGGACTGGTCTGAAAATCAGTTTGTGATGATTTAGATTGGTCGCAAAATTAACAAATCAAATCATTTCCAGTTACTTAGGGGTGAAAGGGTTAATCTGCCGAGGTCTGTACGTGGTTGCGCAAAAACAATGTTTAGTGCCGTCGATAACGCACCCCCCTAAAATAATTCATGCGTACGGGCCCATACGTCTTAACAAAGTATTCAATAATGTTAGTTTTATTTGTAAATAGTGTCTCCCATAAGTAATATAATGTCGAATAGTTTGTGTAGATAAAAATCAAACATTGTTGATGAGAACACTGATCTTAAAGCCCCTATACGGCTCAAGTTGCCGAATTTGGCCTCCTATTGGGTTTTCCCACACACAAATCCAACAGGTTTCTATTTACACACACTTTGAAACTTTTTGCATTCATTTTGGTACAAAAATGATCGAGTTTGTAGTCGATGAAAATATCAATATTTGTTGATAAACAAACAGCAGGTGCGTGTTTCAAAGCCCGATCGATTTTCCGATAGACGCTCGGGTCAACTCCTCAACTCCGATTCGCGGCCCATGAATTCCGATAGCCGGAGTTTATCGACTCGCTTCCGAGCCGAAGCCGTTGGGTTACGGAAATGAAATTGTCAATATTGACATTTTGCACTGAGTGGTACACAAAACAAGTTTTTGTTGTCTTCACATTGCGATTAAGATGTAAATCTCAAGACTTGAGATGTATCTATTAGGCAGTATATGTTAGGTTTGTGTACTAAATCAGTTGCCGAACATGTTTTTGTGTTTGAAAAAAATCGGAAAATTGTAATACTGAGCCGTTCATGGCCTTTAAGCTACGTTGGACGCCCAACAGCTGAATGGAATGGTACCCGACTTCCTGGACGGGCATGTATGCTTTCGTTGAATATTTTCACCATTTATTTCATTCATGACTCACTAGCGCAGTGCACGTGGTGTACGGCGTTGTGTCCCTAGTTAAACATGTTCGATTGCATGTCGTCGTAGTTCGAATTAGAACCAGAGTGTATACTTCTTGTTTCACTTATATTATTTTTATTTCATTTTACAGTTGCTTTTAGTTTGTTTCTTTTGTTTGTTTCTTGTTTAGTAGGAAAACTGTTCATGTGATCTGATATTGTGGAAACTTCAATTATTTGGACACCAGCTACACATAAATTCCAAATATGTTTTGCAAAATATACGAGTGTCAATAAGGAAGATCTTTGCTAATAAATATTTGTATCACATTGGATATTTTCATCAGTCAGCAATGTCGTAATAATGGCATTGTACGTCATTTTCATCACTAGTGCATTTACACGTTCGCGCAGTCTGACCGGACATACACCCTTGTATATATTCAGTCAGACTGACGTTCGCTTTATCTGAATTAATATACCTACAATAACCCTGAGAAGTCAATGCTAAATATAATGTGACTACATAAAACGTACAAGATAGTACACCAACGCATGCAGTCTCCAAGAAGCTTGGATTGGTATATTCACAAAAATCATTCTAAATACTGATCAGGATTTAAACTAAGAGTATTTGTGTCAGCGAGCGACTCAGGTTTAATAATGTTAGTTTTATTTTAAATAATGTCTCCCATAAGTAATATAATGTCGAATAGTTTGTGTAGATAAAAATCAAACATTGTTGATGAGTGAATGACACTGAAGATTGGCGTCATTTTTAGAGTTAAAATGCGAAACGACTTACTCTGAATAGCCTCGCCAAAGTATATATCGTATACCAATTTACTTATGGCGCTTTGCATGTTGTATAACCAGACCAACGTACAAGCACACCAATTACGGACCCATTGCACCACGGTGTTCAATACAATGTCAACTAGGTAATGGACATTAACTACAAAAAAAAAGTTTTGAAACATGTCAATTATGACTTGAAACCAGCACATTTTTTATACATATGAGACAAGCGATTGTGTTGTGACTTTACATTGTTGCCGACCTTGTGTTGGGTTTAATCGGCTGATAATTATGTTTATCCGGCTGTAAACCCCATACGTTGTGGTATGAACGACAAAAACCTCTGTCAAACATAGACACTTTTACTTTCATATTAAATATATACAATATATGACATTCGCCATCTTTTTAACCAACGGTTGTGGTACTAGTGTGCATGTACCTTGGGCCGGGCTCCATAATTCAGTAATTGTAACACGCACGAAGGCCGGTACCAGCGCGCGCTACACTTACTGAATTAGCGATCCGGGCCCAATGTAAATAATCCACTTCCGTTGGTTGAACAAAATGGCGAGTGCCATACAGGAGTAGCACTGGGTATGAATTAAAGAAGTTTTCGTCGTTCATACCACAAATAACATGTGCTGCAAACAATTTGAAGCTCGTTGCGCGTGTTCATTTAGCAGGCCTGGCACCACAGGAAAAAATGTAGCGACCGCCTGGCTGACTCTGAGACAGGATGATGATCGTGTGTACAAATAGCAACCCTCGTTGAATTTTCTTTTTTGTTATTAAAGGCACTAGATATCAAACACACATAGAGAGTGTTGAAACAGAGTATATAATAACACTGCAAACCTACACCTACTTGATAGACTATCAACATAATTATGTAATAAATTCCATTTGGAAAGAGCTAAGTTAATGACGGAATGATGGTTGCCGGTATACAGAGTGATATTTAACATTATCCAGTTACAATTTACTATTCTAAGTCAACCGTACCTACCTACCGACAATATCTACAAGGGCTATCAACATATGGGCATTGGTGTGCCTATAGAGAGGCAGAACATACAGAGAAAAGAAAGCATGAAGGCTAAGAAGATTTAAGAATTGAAGAATTTTATATTTCTATGTATTTCCAAGGATTTAGGGTTAGACGATATATGTCTTTGGTACTTTGAGACTTTCATAGGCGCGCCGAATAATAAGGTCTTCGTGACCGATATATGTCAGTCTGTGAAACACTAAACAATGTTTATATACACGACTATATACACTACTGTATACAAATATTCCAATTACTATTATGTGCACTATTTGTAGCCTGGCCAGTCAAATATCCGACTCTCTTGCTACAGTAGCTGAATGACTGACACCTAGAATACTTATCCAGTTGCGGCATACTTGAAGTCTGGCTTATAACCACTGAACATTTCGGAAGTAGTCCTTTTACAAAACAGTTCCATTGTGTGACTGCGTCACGTTCAGCTGTTACCGAGTTTTGTATCCATTATTATTTTCGATAATAACACATTTGTATGGAGGGATTTCACTGTAGTATGAATCTTGCCCAAATATTTACAACCAAACATTTACGCAGACGGTAAATTGCATTCTATTTGCTAAAATGCAGACATTGCGAAGATTAATGAAAACACATATATGTTTGGACAATTAAACTGATGTGTGATATAGTTAACACCAATACACATTAAGTGACCGTGTCTCAGATGATGTCTCAGATATCCAATATATATGTTGTTTTTGCTGTAATAGATAACATTTGGATATGGCAAAAACATGCAATTTAATGTTATAAGCCAGAATACATTGTATTGTATCGAATACGTTGTTTTCCGCTTAATTATAATGCATGGTAAACGACATATATATGTATCAATCAATCGAACAATTTTATTTGTTAAAAATTCACATAACCTGCGTTATATTCAAGTGCATATATGTATCAGAAAGTGTGATAAACAGAGTATTCAATTTGGTTTGGCATACTTTGGTATTGTCGCTACATATCTGCCAGTAAACTTAAAGAAATATGAGTAAATGAGAAATTTCTATATTTGTTGTAAATGCTCATACTATACAACATTTAGAAAGAAGTTTCCATTATATACGCCGATTTAATTAATGTAAATAAATTAGTAACCATCGATTGAAAAACATGTTTATAGTATTATATATATTTTGTACCAATCCCTGATTTTTTTTAGGCGAATTATAGGTACAATTGGGTTACGATACAAATCTACAATTTACAATTAAACTATTTTCTAATCTGTTTAATTTGATCACTTTCTATGCATATCTGAGACCCAGTGTCTTTACAAAAGAAATTGGCTACCAATATGTCAACTCCAGGCCTACCGTACACTGATTGCAACTGTGGTTGTGACTCGAGAAATAGGGCTTTCATTCATTCGGCTCATATTTAAGGGTGGGAATTGGCTCGAACACCTTCCATACCCGGTGAGAAATAGGGCTTATTGGAATTTCCATTTTATAGCATTTTTAGCATTTAGCAATAAATTCCGGAATTTCCATGTTTGGACAATGATGTGTTATTTTAGATAGAATTACGATTCGTGTATACCCAGACGAGGCTGTGTGGATGCATGATTCAGTCGACTGGTCGAAAACGTGCCATGTATTTATCATTAGTGTGTGACATATGTAGCATATTATCGTCAACAATGCGGCGTGACAAAGAGGCACGACTCCTGTTCGCTTTTTAGCTTATATATAAGGGTGATAATTGACTCTAAGAGCTTGCCACGCCCGGGCATGTAACCCATGGAAGAGTCATACTTTGTAAAATAATTTCGAAGTAATTTAAGTAGGCATATACGATCAACAGTAAAATAAGGAGGTGCGTGTTAAAATAGATCAATCTTATTGACCTTAATTCGTTAGCCAATAGCTATATATGCGCCTAATTTATGTTCAAGCTGGCTGATAGCCAGGTTGAACTGGTTGACTGTTGGTAATGTTGGAATCCCTATTGGTAGGGAATTCCAGACAGAAACTGTGTGAGGGAAATAAGAGTATTTATAGTAGTCGTTACTGGCTGATATGAGTCTGTATTGAAGTTGGTGTGAGTTGGGGTCTGGGGTTATGTGTAATTAAGGTATTGATCAGATGGGATTGCCACAATATATATCTTGTATAGCATGGGAAGTCTGTTAACGTTGGACGTTGCATCGGCGAGCATAGCGTTTGTCGAGCCCTTACAGTGTTCAGACTGCGACCTGTGCTCAGCACTGTGTTGAAACGCTTCACTGAGGCGTACGCCAAAAATACGACCAGCTATACAGCCAAACACTGTTCATTTGGGCTGAGCAAGTATTAAAACTTGACGCTCAGCCCAGATGCTGGTCACAAGCATGTCGGCGTTGTTTAGACGAGCATTGCGTTTGTCAAACCTCGTTGAATGTGGAGACCAGGAGCTGAGCTGATCACTGTAGGATATTCCCAGACCCATGGAAAAAGCCCCATGCTCGGCTACAGCTCGATGATAGCCCAGCATGATCCACCAGGCTCATTTCCCAGCTACAGACAGAGATGTCGGCATATTTCAGGATGTGAGCTGTGGTTAGCGTTCATGTAGACAGCTCAGAAGTCAGAACGTCGATGAGCTGAGGACGTAGCTCAGCTCGGATATTCGCTCAGCTAAGCAGTTCATGACATTGCTGAATGGTAATTCTCAGACACGTACATATTCCAGCAATAATATAATAGGTTCAGCTTCAATTAGGATATACTATGCTGATCGACAGGACTGTCATCAGATATATTTAGCCCAGAGGAGTATGGTACGGGTATGTTAGCTCAGAGTTGAGACGAGGTACACTCCCGGCAACACATATAGGTTCATGATAGGACGCACAGCCCATGCCAGAGATGGGAATCACATTTGTAGTGTTTCACCACTGTAGCTGAGACACTCCGCCCAGAATATGGCATGTCGTTGATTATTGTTAAATTTAATGTCTTGATTATTTGTGCTCATCCAATCATTGTAACGATCATTGTCTACGCCCAAGGAAAATCTATATCTGTATATATATTGTAAATAGTGCCCAGATACGTAATCTCAGCCTCGTCGCATGAGACGGACTGAGAAACAAGTTATACCGGCCCAGCTTGATAGTGGTAGAATTTAATTATTCAGTTATCAGACTGGACCCGACTTACGAGAATAGTAGTTCGGCTGCTGCATATTACAATCAAAGCAGGAAACTTCAACCTCCTTACCTTCTAACATGGTTATCATGCAAAATGAGTAAATTATTTGATCAGGAGCTATACTGGTCATATCCACAAATATAGGTTATCGGTAGTTAGTTGGGAGCTACACTTATCTACATAATGACACTACAGTATTAATTAATACATACTACATGTATAAAATTGACTTATATTCATATAATCAAGGCGGCAATTAGCTTTCTTGTCATATTACAGTGACATTAACATTTATCGAATGTATTTATTATTTGCTGCCGAATAATGATGCATTATAACTTTTAGATATACATGTACTTTAATATATGTCTCATTTTCAGTTTTTTTTTCCCACCGCATCAGGCTGATCTGTGTCTACACTGGTCGATACGGTGTCACGTCTGTAGCCACAGTCAGTATCATACGGGTGTTTTGCAGAGTTACTGCCCGCAACTAAGTTATCGTTCACTGAAATGGACTCGTCCATGAATGATTGCTATCACTCAATAGATTTGGACTCTTCCATGAACAATTTCTATAATAACTCAACAGAATTGGATTCTTCCGTTGAGTTATAATATTATAGCAAGTGTTCATGGAAGAGTCCAAATATATTGAGTGATAGTAATCATTCATGAAGGAGTCCATTTCAGTGAACGATAACTTAGTTGCGTGCTGTAACATAATTGGATTATTCCTCCCGGGACACTGAGCGGAATTACAGGACCGAATTGGACCTAAGCAGTGTCCCATTTCGGCACACTATTATACATATTTGTCCGCCCTTGCATCAACATATATCGCATAAAACACTTTCAGCCTGTTTGGACTTAATTGTCCGGGTATGGAAGGTCTTCGAGTCAACTCCCACCCTTAACTATAAGCTAAATGAAAATGGATCCTTCCATGAGCGATTACTATAATAACTGAACAGAGTTGAAATCACAATGAGCGATTATTATAATGACTCAATAGAATTTGACCCTTTCATGAGCGATTACTATAATGAATTAACCTAGTTTGACTCTCAATGTGCGATTATTATTATGACTCTATAGATTTTGACCCGTCCGTGAGCGATTACTATAATGACTCGACCTACATTGACTCTCAATGAGCTATTGCTATAATGACTTAACCTAGTTGGATTCTCAGTGAGCGATTAGTTTTATGACTCGATAGAATTTGACCCGTCCATAACCTAGTTTGGCTCTCAGTGAGCGATTATTATAATGACTCAATAGAATTTGACCCACTCATGACCTAGTTTGACTCTCAATGAGCGATTATTATAATCAAGGATTTAGGGTATATGTTTAGCAATACAGACTGATCCTCGTGTGGTGGTGTTGAACAATACGGACTGAAACTCGGGTGGTGGTGTTGAACAATACGGACTGAAACTCGGGTGGTGGTGTTGAACAATACGGACTAATATAGCTAGTACACCACCGCCTGCGTTATTCTTGACGATATTTGTAAATTTCTTTATTACAAAATACTTAAACATTGTGCTTGAAACCAAGCAGATTGATTGGCTCAGCCTGAGGTGGTGTACATGTACAGAGGGGGGAAGTGTTATTTACATCTATTAATTTTTCAGTAATAATATCTATCATTTTGTAACTTGATCAAGTACCTGCCAATATCGCCCTGCCCTCATACAGGTTGGAGTAGGCAGCCAACAAAGATGTGGCGACGAATTTAAGCCTAGATGTCCATAGCTTTACCAGTACGGTAGTCATTATGCCCCCTATGCGGTAGCAAGGGGGGACATATTGCGTTGCTCTTTAGGTTCCGTCCGTCCGTCCGCACGGACGTCCGTGCACATTTACGTCAAAAAAGTTGTAAGAGTTCCTCCAACATGTAATATCTCCAATGTATAGCGCGAAGGATTGCTTCAATACTTGGGCATTGAAAGTACCTGAACACAACACACTCGCGCCACCATTAACACGACCTTGACCTTTATCACCTTCGAAATGTCGTTGAAACACTTAACCATTTTGTTACGTCGAAAAGTTTGTAAGAGTTGCTCCAACATGGTATATATTCAATATTATGCGAAGGACTGCTTCAATACTTGGAAACTTGAATCACCTGAACATTTTTCACACACTCCAGCCACCATTAACACGACCTTGACCTTTGTCACCTTTGAAATTTCACTGAAGCACTTAAATTAGCCATAAATAGTACTTGAAGGGTTGCTTTAATATTTGGAAAGTTCATTCACATGAACATGTGTGACGCAATAACACCACCAATGACATGACCTTAACATTTGTAACCTTAAATATGGTCCTTATACACTTATCCATTTTCTTACGTCAAAATGTTTGTAAGACTTTCTCAAATGACTTTGAAACGTGTGTCTTCTTTTTTACACACACTCTCTAGTTAGAGTCTAGTATGCCATGGGGGCACATCCATGTTTCACAAACATAGTTTTCTACGGCTATACTGTGGCCAATTTCCCTATGGAATTAGACACATATTTACGATATGCGAGGATATCATTTTCAAATGTACAGTAATTATTCACGAGTCTACAGACACATGTCTGTCAAAAGAAAATGAAGAACGCATGTAGATTATAAATGCGCAATACACAAAAATGTGTCAAAAGAGTAACATTTCTATAAAGGCCATTTCATAGTTCCTGTCATCCGAGTACGAGAAAATTATTCTGGGAGAAAATGGGCAGTTGGTCTGCTGCAAATATAAAATACGGATACGCACAAGTTTTAATCATGGGAATAACAATGATAATCAAAGTGGTTATGAAATATGTTACAATAATGTAGCTAGCATGGCTATATCCTGCTAGCGTCTGCCGACATGGCAACTGTACATGCTTTACAACTGATATATAGGAAATAAATAAGTAAGTAAGTAAGTAAATGCCTCAAAATGCCTCAAAATGCCTCAAACGTGATGATATTTGGAATATTTTAAGTTTATGTGACTTGGCGGGTTGTGAAACATTTTATCGGCATTTACATTATCTACAAAGGTCAATGTTGTGATCACTCGTTTGAACCACCTCACGGAGATGATCAAAATGAGACATACCACGCATATTTGAGGAAACAATAAATAGAAACACAATATGGAGATTATTTTCTGACAGATGTAGCTAACCATAGGAACTTTCATATAAATTACAAAATAATTGATTAATTTACTACAAAAGCAAATTTCAAATTCTGGAACTGGCAGGCCAGCTAACCGCTACCATGATGACGATGATTGCCAGATTACCATGATTACATCATATACAGTCAAAAGAGTTACCATGTTGTTGGTGAAAACCAGTAGTGTTGACATTTCCTATCCAAATGACATGTTTTGAACTTTTGACTACCATTTGAGACTGATAAAATGCTGTCATGACAAAGATACACGTTACTGGCATAGGTTATTTTTATCCAAAAGTAACAGGAAATTTGTTGAATGTCGACGTAACTTGAGGAAGTTATTTAAATTAGCTGGCACGGTTATCCTATCCATGTAAGCATAGTGTATATGTATATATGGTATATGGAAAGTGCATGTATCACATCATGAACATAGCGATGTATGTGGTCAGCATTTACATGATTATACACATCATGACAATGACGACTTGTCTTGTACACACCCTATGGCACCTACTACAATAGTACGTAATGAGAGTTTTCCTAGAATTGGTTGCATCAACGTTATTGTAGCAACGTTATTCAGACACTGTGGAGATGATGTTGTCACGCAAAGCTGTATGACAACGTGAACAATACGTAAATATAACTTTCCAAGAATTGTTTGCAGCGATGTTATTGCAGCAACGTTATTTTGACAATGTGGAACGACATTTGTTGTCAATCGCAATTGGTATGCTATAAATGACAACGTGGAATAGGCACAGTTAATTAAAAGTGTTCCCTAGGTATGTGTTGCAGCAACTTTATTGCAACAACGTTATTTTGACAACGTGGATATGATGTTGTCACGCTATGCTATATGACAACGTGAATAATACGTTATGAAAACGTTCTTAGCATTGGTTGCAGCAACATTATTGCAGGAACGTTATTGTGACAACGTGGATATGGTGATATTATGCATTGCTATATGCCAACGTGAATAATACGTTATGAGAACTTTCTTAGAGTTGGTTGCAGCAACGTTATTGCAGCAACGTTATTTTGACAACGTGGAGATGATGTTTCACGCCTTGGCAACTTTAATAGTACGTAATGAGATATTTCGCTAGAATTGGTTGCAGCAACGTTTCTGTAGCAACGTTATTTTGACAAAGTTGGTATTATGTTTTCTCGCCCACCAGGTGTCCGAGACAAGGATATTCGCATAGTCACGAATATGTGAGATTTCCGTGTCTCACCCTACACGCGCGTGTCTCACATCTTGCAACGACAAATTGTCTAATAGCGCAATTTAGTATGGCTAATGTCTTACAATTACGCCATACAATAATGAATACGTTTGATGTTTATATTTTTCAATGGTTGTTGACGTGTTTATTATCACGTCATAGCGTTATGACGTCGTTTTAAGTTTGAAGACGTCAGCAATGTGCGACGTACATTTTGGCGTTGTCAGGGCTGAATGGTGATGGCATTAAAGCTTACTTCGATAATAATTTGTAAACGATCCACTGAACTGGCATTAGCGTCCAATTTGTGGGTGAAAACTTTGTTTTAACCCATTTGTTGATATGGTAAACCCGTTGGACGTATCAAAAGTCGCATAAATTCAGAGAATAAAAAGTTGAGTCTTATTCTGGGTCAAATAAATATTTTAAGATTCACACCAGTGCATATGATTGATACTCTTAGTCACACAATGCCATATGACAGTGTGAACAGTACGTAATTAATACTTTTATAGAATTGGTTGCAGCAACGTTATTGTAGCCATTTTATTGTCCCAACGTTGAGATGATGTTTTCACCCAACGTAATATGACAACGTGAATAGTATGTGAAGAGAGTTTTCCTAGAATTGGTTGCAGCAACGTTATTACGGCAACGTTATTGTGGAAACGTTTTTGCGACAACGTAATAAGATGTTTTCACCAACGTAATATGACGACTTGAATAATACTTAATGAGAGTGTTCTTATAATTGGTTGCAGCAACGTTATTGCGTCAACGTTTCGGTAATGACGTTGTGATCACGTAGTCACATGCAACGTCATATGACACCATAAATATTATGTAATAAGAGCTTCCAAAGAATTGGCTGCAGCAACGTTATTGTGGAAACGTTTTTGTGACAATGTTGAGATGATGTTTTCACCCAACATAATATGACAATGTGAATAGTACGTTATGAGAGTTTTCCTAGAATTGGTTGCAGCAACGTTATTGCGGAAACGTTTCAGTGATAACGTTGTAATTACGTAGTCACATGCAATGTCATATGACAACATAAGTATTACGTAATACAAGCTTCCAAATAATTGGTTGCAGCAACGTTACTGTGGAAACATTGTTGCAACAACGTTGATTTGATGTTTTCACCGAACGTAATATGACAACGTGAATAGTACGCAAAGAGAGTTTTCCTAGAATCGGTTGCATCAACGTTATTGCGGCAACGTTTATATGATAACGTTGTAATTACGTTGTCATATGCAACGTCATATGATAACATAAATATTACGTAATAAGAGCTTTCAATGAATTGGTTGCAGCAACGTTATTGTGGAAGCGTTTATGCGACGACGTTGATAATTATGATGTTTTCACCCAACGTAGTATAACAACGTGAATAGTACGTTAATAGAGCTTTCCTAGAATTGGTTGCAGCAACGTTATTGTGGAAACGTTTATGCGACGACGTTGAGATGATGTTTTCACCCAACGTAATATGACAACGTGAATAGTACGTTAAGAGCGCTTTCCTAGAATTTTTTGCAGCAACGTTATTGCGGCAACGTTTCGATGATAACGTTGTAATTAGGTAGTCACATGCAACGTCATATGACAACATAAATGTTACGTAATAAGAGCTTCCAAAGCATTGGTTGCAGCAACGTTATTGTGGAAATGTTTTTGCGACAACGTTGATAAGATGTTTTCACCCAACGTAATATGACAACGTGAATACTACCTAATGAGTGTGTTCTTATAATTGGTTGCAGCAACGTTATTGCGTCAACGTTTCGGTAATGACGTTGTAATCACGTAGTCACCTTCAACGTCATATGACAACATAAATATTACGTAATAAGAGCTTCCAAAGAATTAGTTGCAGCAACGTTATTGTGGAAACGTGTTTGCGACAATGTTGAGATGATGTTTTCACCCAACATAATATGACAATGTGAATAGTACGTAATGAGAGTTTTCCTAGAATTGATTGCAGCAACGTTATTGCGGAAACGTTTCGGTGATAACGTTGTAATTACGTAGTCACATGCAACAACATATGACAACATAATTGTTACGTAATAAGAGCTTTCAAAGAATTGGTTGCAGCAACGTTTTTGTGGAAACATTTTTGCGACAACGTTGATTTGATGTTTTCACCCAACGTAATATGACAACGTGAATAGTATGTAATGAGAGTTTTCCTAGAATTGGTTGCAGCAACGTTATTGCGGCAACGTTTCGGTGATAACGTTGTAATTACGTAGTCACATGCAACGTCATATGACAACATAAATGTTACGTAATAAGAGCTTCCAAAGAATTGGTTGCAGCAACGTTATTGTGGAAACGTTTTTGCGACAACGTTGATAAGATGTTGTCACCAAATTTTATACTAACAACGTAAATTGAACGTAATTGGAACTTTCCTAAAGCTGGTTGTAGCAACGTTTTTACGGTAACGTAATATTAAAACGTTACCTCAACTGCCTGAAAACGTTGTTCAGCACGCAACCTGATTACGACATTCGCGCAACGGTGTGGTTACGTTGTGTGTTTGCTGGGTAAACAATAAAATACTACTTTTTAGTTAAGATGTAGATTTGTATCGTATTTCTTAATATGGTTGTACCTATAGTTACCTATAGTTGCACATCAATGATTTGTATGTCACAGGGTGAGAAAAATGTGCACCGGCCCGGGGCTCGAACCCGGGACCTCTGGTTTACCGTACCATCGCTCTAACCGACTGAGCTAGCCGGGCACGAATACACATTTACTCCCCACAGTGAGTTACGTACCGTGACACGTATGCAAAAAAGCGAAAAACGACATAATGGATATATGAGACACAGTTCCTTTAAGGCGAGATACACAGCAGTGGCGGATCCAGGATTTCGTCGAAGAGTGGTGGGTGGGGGGTGGGGTAGTCGAAATTCGACTCATTTTCAGTACATAATGTTCATGGAATAAAGCCACATTGTTGTAATATCTTCTGAGCGAGCTCTTTATAATATCTGGACCTTGATCTGATAAAATCACCTTTATTTGACAGTGTTTGCTTTTTTAACAGTCCTCTCGCCACTGCACAGTTGAGTTTAAATGCTGTAGAATGATTTGTGACACATATATAGCTACTAACATCAGTCCATTGCATTGTATTCACGTCAATACTTATTGTAAGATCAGAGAGCTAGTAAAATAAGTCCATTATATTCAAGCAATTGTCATTGTAAGATCAACATTTCAAGTTAATTTGGGTTCCAGTGAGTGGGGTAATTTTCAATGTTGCCTGTGATTTGTGCCCGTAGAAAAAAAGTCAGCGGCTGAATTTTCCGAATTACAACAACAACTACAACACAACAACAACAAATATGGCGGGAAACTGTATGTGACAGCTAAAACTTCAACATGGCTTTGTCCACACAGCAAGCTACTGATGACTCTCAATATCTCCTTCTTGCTAAAATCGATAATGCTAAAAATGTTTCCAACATTCTGAAAGCAATTCACTTTAAAGAGGTACTGTAATTCATAAAGTATCGGTCTTCATCTTTCCTTCTTGTTTTTCTTTTCCTCTGTTACTCTAAATCCTTCCAGTAGACATCATTATGGCTTTACTACCGTAATACATAGCAAAGTAAATAATAAATGATAAAAGTCAGATGAAAAATAGAAGTTAATAGAGAATAGTAGGTTAGTGCCGTGAATGGGAAAAAATATCTGGCAAGGCTTAGGAAACGGGATGGGCGAGGCTCTGCCGAGCACATCCCGTTTCCGAGCCGCGCCAGATCTTTTTTCCCATTCACGGCACTAACCTACTATTCTATTTATCCCGTCAACACCTACAAATGGCTGTAAAATGCAAAAATTGTATTGACTGGATATTAAAAATGTTTCACGGCACCGTGTTTCACGGCATATACGCACTGTGTTGACGGGATAAAACATGATATAGAGACATGGCATGTTAGTCTAATCCTTCCAGTTGTGGAACACCAAACACATTAACACATGGGTCGAGCGCTTGTAAACTAAAACATCTGGGATGTGTGTTAGTTTAGTACCTTCACCCATGCTTCAACACACTATTTACACATTGGTGAATATATATTTTAGTCTGGCCAAATTTTGTGCAGTGTCTGTATGGAGTCTGTATGGAGTCGGGCCACAATTGCGCAGTTAGACGAGTACTTATCTCTTTCATGTTTTGATTTCAGTTGCGAAAGTCTGCCGATACAGTACATATATATATATAGTGTCTGTTTCACGTTAACCTACCCAACTTTTACACCTATTTAAACACATTAAAACTCTTATTTTTTGGCATAAAATCATTTTTCAGCAAAATTTAGCAATGAGCCATCTTTTTATTTTTTGAATTTCGGTCCTATAATGAAGTAATAGCCATAAATCAAGAATTGAATGCAGGGTTGCAATGTTAAAATGTCACGTGCGATCAGATTTTCAACATTTTTCTAGCATCGAACTGCTTGCTGGATTTCATCATTAAAAACAAGACACTAACCTTGTATTTATGAGAGCAAATCTTGCCAGGTTGAAAAATAAAGGAATCGAGCCTCCATTTCTCGGTGTTCGTACAAGAATTACAGAAGAAAATGCCGAGAATTTGGCCAAAATACAACATGATGTCATCATCATCTGCTACAGCTTTCGTATCTATTGACAACGCCAAGCTGAGGTTGGCACACTGTTCCTACCACGCAAAATGAATTGCACATATCCTCGCACATCGACACCGGTTTAAATCTACATTCTCTAATGGTATGACTTGGGAACACCACATACATACGTCATTTCCGGCGGAAGTATATAGTCACTTCCTGTGAGCCAGTTTCTTTGCCGGACGAATTTCCGGCGGACAACTTGGTTTACTAAATGCTGATTGGTTGGTGAAGGTCACGAGTTTAATCGAATCAAGTTCGTTAGCATTCACAATTTACAATACATTAGGACGTATTATGCACCAGTCAATGGAAATCCCCGCCCCCCCTGGCCCGGGGAATAGCGGGGCTTATAATTTTGACTCAGTTAAAGCCCAGCTATGTCCCCGCAGTGCGGGGCAATCTGGCTGGTTAAACCCCGGGTAAATGGCCCCGCACCCCGGGGACATCAGTAAGGTTAAATCCCCGGTAAAGGCCCCGCAGTGCGGGGCATATTTCAAAGCTGATATTAAAAAAATTGAGAAGAGAAGGCTTGTTCAATCAGTGTGTATAGATGATGTACAAAACATTTAAAAATAACAATTCAATCACTGGGTACAACCCAGTCTAGAGGACAAAGATTGATTGATTGATTGAATATTGTTTAACGTCCGTTCAACAGCAAAGGTCATTACAGAAAATATTCGCGTTTCCAGCATCGGGCTGCATGTGGTAAACCAAGAATGCGATTGACGCCGCTACCTTATGTAGTACAAAAACAAAAATATATAAATAAAACCCTTTCAACCTGACACCAGTAACGGGATTGTTCGCCTTTCTAGTATCATGTTGACCATGTTGAATACGTCCGGATCAAAACACCAATTCACATGTTACACATCACATTACACCCATGTGGGAAGTTCGTTCCCAGTCTTTTTATCCAATTTTCTTCCGTAAGAAGATGAAATACCGTCCTTCCGCTGTACAGCTTCTGGAGGACAGCGACACCCACGTCATGATCACCGTGGCCCAGGAAGTGTCGCAGAATGGGCTTGTTTTACTTTCGACGTCCGGCTCATAACATCCGGTTTACTGCCACACTATGGACGTCACATAGGACTGCCGATACATTTTCATACTATTTTGGTCGAAAATTTAATAAAAAGAGTGACTTTAAAACAATGTGTATTAAAAAGCAGTTTCTTTCTTATTTTCAATATTTCTAAAATTATGTTTGGACAGCACATGAGAATCGTCTCTAAAACTGCACCACTCCCTTATTTCCCATATATGGAGAAATGACATCACAATGTCACAATAAAGTGTTTCCTTCGACTAATCAAATCATTTTTTCGGACACCATCTGATTCTGAGTCATGAGACAGTCACCTCCACTTCGCCTTAATTTGCGCAACTCTTGGCCATATTTTATTTTAATTTGCTTATAAATTATCATGTGTGAAATGTAACCAAATCACTTGTTTGTTTAGTGAAAGGACCCAATAACTTGTACAATATTTCATAATGATCATCTCACCTGGTTGAATAAACAGTATGTACATACCTGTCCTTCAAACCGGAGTGCACTGCCCGAGACCAATGGCTTACCAGCGAGAACACACGCGTCATTCAGCAGTAGCGAGTGGCTACATTATCTGTCACATCCAGGACAACATCATACCTGATCACTCATTAAGGTGTCGTTTTGTATCATTTGGTAAGATTTGTCCTACCTAATATTGGTGCAGTTTAGGGATCAGGACTACCATATTTCAAGGACGTAATATTGTGTAGGATATGAAACAAGAGGGCCATGATGGCCCTATATCGATCACCTGTGCAATGTCACAAAAATCAAGCAATTACTGGTATGTAAATTTGTCACTACATATACATCAAAATAAGCCCATTACAGGCACAAAATGTTGAACTTGAGAAGTCACCAGGGTAGGAGTTGTCTCGCGATATGTACATATATATCTTACACAACTTTGAGAGGTTTGGAGACCACAACAGGATGCTTCCAGCCTACTTTTTATTCCGCAAAAAAGTTGACCCCTATTTTACCCCTCCCCCAGGCCATGCCCATTTTTGACCCAGAGGTCACCATTTTAACAGCTTTGAAAAAGCATTGTACATCGATCATTCCTGTCAAGTTTCGTCGAAATCGGTCTGGACGTTCGCGAGAAGATTTTTTAAGAATTTATGCTATTTTTAGACGGTGGCCATCTTGGATTAACGACGACCGCCATTTTAACAAAACTGAAAAGGCTTTACCAATGAAAAATAACTGCGAAGTTTGGCCACCAATGGCCAAGCGGTTTGTATGAAGAAGATATTTGAAATCTCTAATAAAAGAACCATTAGGTGTACGCTCCCATAGAAAGTCGGGTACTTGTAAACCCCACTACTTCAAAGAAAACGTGGGGTCAGGAAACCGGAGTTGCACAGCTGGATACTGGAATAAACCTGTCTGCATCCCTGATACCAACCAGATTTAATGTTCCTACAGTGAGATTTAATGTTCCTTTAATGTTCCTAACACCGGGTCAAATGGCCCATTAGGCGATATGATAAGATTCTGAAATTCCCAGTTAAATTCTAAATATGTTATAACCCAAATAAAATCTATAAATAATGCTATGATCAATTTTATCATTATCAGAGATGCAAAAATGCCTTTTCTCCCGTCAAAATCGGTTGACCAACGACAAATATATTGTGAAAAAAAATTAAGATTTTACTAAAATATGTGTTCCGAAGACCTCTCCAAATCCCGCCAAAATGGTTCCAATACGGCGTAGGAATATGCGGGCCAAAATACTATCTATAATACCATTATAATATAAACTTGTATTCAATATTTATATACACCGAGGTGAATCAATATATGTATGCATTCCACTAAACAAACGAAAACTAACAAGAAGCCAAATCGCCAAACATAATCCTTATGTGCGAAAATGAAACTGGACGTGTGAGAACTATTTTGTGTCCGCGCATGGATAATGGTCAGGCGGCTTGACCACTGCATAGGACAGAATAAATATGTCTGGTTTCTGAACTAAAATGGGAAGATATAATAAATACTAATCTTTTTTTGTTATTATTCGATAACAGAGATATGTACTAGATATTTGCTGTATTTTTATATTTTATTCAAAATGTAGCAGTAAATATGAAGAGCACATAATTATGGCACCACGATTATTGCAAAACCTGCAATTATCTATGCCATACATGCATACATATGGCATATGTTGTCATGACGGAGAAATGGGGCTTATGATCTATGCGCCAAACTCCTCTACCCAAATCCCCTGCATATCCGCGCAGTCTGATCAGGGTCTGCACGGTTCGCCATTCCGTCTATCTCAATTGAATTATTTCATACATAATAGCAGCCGCGATATTCAAAGAATAATATTTATAACAGTGTTGTTTAGTAAATGATGACATCTTGTAATATGCTTTGAAAGTGTCATAAATATTCGTTGTCATAAATCATAAATTATGTAATATTTTCATGAACTATGACAACTGTGGAAATGTATCAAATTACTTACATGGTTGGTCTCATAACGGATCACTGTGTACATAGTATACGCATATACAAATATAAGGCCAAATATGTATAATTTGCAATTGTGTGTTATTGATTAGAATATTTGCACTAATTGACACTGAGAATGATTGGGAGTCGAAGCGTTTTCCTGGTATCATAAATTATTTACTCCTTCAAAAAACCTTTAGCCCTGATCAGACTGCGCGGACTTGAGATTGATACAGATCGAGCTCCGTGTCAGGTGCATAATTTGGTGGCGAAATTCTTATTTCTCAATGAAAGATATCAAGTTAGGAGTCCTTTAGAATCGTCTCATTGAGATCATTGAGACTCCTAACTTGCCATTTTTTGGTGCAGAAATTTGTTGTTATCCAGAATTGATAAAATTACGCACCTTAGCTTGAGCTCTGTTGATAGTTTATAAAACTTTTCTAATCAAACGTTTTAACAGTCATTCATTCAGTATCAAATAAACTGACAGTCTAGATCCTGATGTGACTGCTCATTCTGATCTGGACCTAAGCTGCAAAGGTTACGGCCATAATAGTCGCTGGTGGTAATAAAACTCACCTGTACATATTCTCATGCACAATGGTCGAGTCTGGCAGTTACTGGAGACTCCAGTAAGGCAGTGAAAGTAGTTATGCATGCTTTGTTATCTCATTAGCTGACCCCATAGTGCAATACAAAATCATTAACAGGAACATTAACCTGTCAGAATCAGCTTGGCATTTGGCTGTTCCTTTTCTATGGGACTGTACACATAATGGACAATTTTCCTGCATGGCTTAGAGAAAGATAGCATGGTTATAGTTCAATAAATAAAGACTGCTGAGATCCAGAAAAAAACTAGTTAAAAAGTATGTTAAAGCCCCGGTAAAGCCCCGGGGTTACGTCCCCGCATATTTTGGCGAAGTTAAAGCCCCAGGGTTGTCCCCGCAGTGCGGGGCATCGTGACAGGTTAAAACCCCGGGGTATGCCCGGCTATGTCCCGGCTATTCCCCGGGCCAGGGGGGGCGGGGGTTTCCATTGACTGGTGCATTAGCAATAGTATCAGATCGACTTGGAACCTTATGCACCAGTCAATGGAAACCCCGCCCCCCCTGGACCGGAGGAATAGCCGGACTTATAATTTTGACTCAGTTAAAGCCCCGCTATGTCCCCGCAGTGCGGGGAAATCTGGCTGGTTAAACCCCGGGTAAATGGTCCCGCACCCCGGGGACATCAGTAAGGTTAAATCCCCGGTAAAGGCCCCGCAGTGCGGGGCATATTTCAAAGCTGATATTAAAAAAATTGAGAAGAGAAGGCTTGTTCAATCAGTGTGTATAGATGATGTACAAAACATTTAAAAATAACAATTCAATCACTGGGTACAACCCAGTCTAGAGGACAAAGATTGATTGATTGTACGTCCATTCAACAGCAAAGGTCATTACAGACAGGTCGGCAGTTTCGAATCCCTGCTCAAAGAGGACAAAGAATTCATCACTGACCTTTATACATTATCTTGTTCTGGGGCGATTTTACGACTGTTTGCACAATTTCCATTTTAGTGGACTCTCCCCACAAGCAGGGCCTACTGCAGACTACTTCTAACCTCACCAAAATCACTGGGCGCCAGTCTCCATTTACTCAGCTCAATATACAAGAATCAGGAAATACGATTGATTTATTTTAGCAGTCAGAAGCAACAAACTGGTCCGGCCGACTCCATTGGTCTGAGGAGCCACACATGGGTACGAGTACTGCAGATTATTAATAGCAGCTTTAGATTTACGCTACCATGATTTGGTGTCTGTCTGCTGTCAGATGGCTCTTCAGTCCACACCAGTAAAGTAACTTAATCCCATTCTTATCCACCAGCCGGTGGTACAAAAAGCAATGGAGAATGCAACACCAAGTTTGAAATCAGAAAAGGACTATAGCTTTATATTCTGACATTGTACTGCATGTTTAGATATCAATCAAGACAGTGAAAGAACTCAATATTGTCACATGTATACAATGTAAAGACTTGACATAAATGCTGGGTTCCAGCTAGAACATGACCTCCAAAAAATATGTGTCTCATCATGGCCCTAGAACCACCAGATCTTCCCAATATTTTAATCGGTGTAAACCTGTCCGGTGGCAACTTTCGTAAAAGACTGGTGTCAACTTTCGTGTTTAATATTTGTCGATTATTTGACCGACATTTTATCAATTTTATCAAAAATATCGGAATGCTATGCGATGTAATTTTGAATATGAAACTTTCAGAAGAAACAAGTTTTACAATCCATCCGTAATTGATGAAGATATCGCACTTACAACATGAAAAACAGGCAGATCTCAAGTTATAAGTGTGATATCTTCACCAATTATGGATGGATTGTAACACTTGTTCTTCTGAATATTCCATATTCATAATTACATTGCATAGCATTCACATTTTTTAAAAAAATGCCGTTGTTGTAAAATAATCGTGAAATAGTAAGATCACAATATTGTGCAGGTCCGGTAGTTTCAGGGCCGTGCTCATGGCAGACAGTTGTATCATACAGTGATACATGTTGTCTGACGCCCACATACAGTGATACATGTTTACAGTGATACATGTTGTCTGACGCCCTCATACAGTGATACATGTTGTCTGACGCCCTCATACAGTGATACATGTTGTCTGACGCCCTCATACATTGCCCTCATACATTGCCCTATACATGTATGTTGTCTGCTGTCCCCTGTGGTGTGGGGGAGGGATCAGCAGCATTCCTATGACAGATGAAATGGTGTTTTACGGCTCATCAACTTTTTAAGTCATTTATAGCCGGAATACACCTGTATCAGGGAGAGAAATAGTAATTCAGATCTGAATTTACGAAATCTCAATTTGGTGCCAGGTTCCCTTACCACAGAAGCAGGGGATACTATGATTTATTCCATCATAGGAATCAGCAGCACCACTGCAGCTGATCCCCCCACCCCCCCCCCCCCCCCCCCCCCCCCCCCCACACCACAGGGGGTCCTATGATAGAATAAGCCACATTATCCCCTGCTTCTCGTAAAAGTCTAGTAAAAGAGGTCGAAAACCAAGTGATTTGGTGTAGGTGTGCCCGGGGACAACACGCAGTGATATCATGGTTATAGTTCAATAAATAAAGACTGCTGAGATCCAGAAAAAAAATAGTTAAAAAGTATGTTAAAGCCCCGGGGTTACGTCCCCGCATATTTTGGCGAAGTTAAAGCCCCAGGGTTGTCCCCGCAGTGCGGGGCATCGTGACAGGTTAAAACCCCGGGGTATGCCCGGCTATGTCCCGGCTATTCCCCGGGCCAGTGGCGGGGATTTCCATTGACTGGTGCATTATGGATGAATGATATTCGCTAAATATATGAAGATTAAATGATTAATTGATATATTTTAATGCAAATTGTTTAAATTATATGCCAGAAAATGATGTTAATAAACAAATTTATTAAGAATTTGTGTTCAGTTCGCAAAAATAGTTGTTGTTGTTGACCGGAAGTGATTATTGTATAGCAGTTTCTTGTTTTATTGTCAACAACTAAAAATCGGCGAAATCAATTTATAATGCAAAAGCCCATCCATGACTGTTTATTCGAAATAAGTTTGTTATTAGAAGGATTTTCTTGAAATAAAAAGTAGGCTCATTTCTAAAAAATAGTTTTACATTGTTTTATATAAAAAAATCAGCAGTTTGGAGTGTTTTTATAGCAATAAATCTTGGGCAGCATTTCGTGGAACAGACAATAGTGTCTTTTGATATCAAGTTTATCAGGCATAGCTACAATACTTCGCCTCCGATACGTTGTCTATGGCTACAATTTGACCTACAAGGCTACATGTAGTACAATTTGCAGGCCCGTACGCAGAGGGGGTGCGACGCGTGCGTACGCACCCCCCTTAACCCGTTCAACACCACAGGCCTGTATAGTGGTATTGGCAAATAGTGTAGATCCAGATGAGCTGGCTCGTGACGAGCCGTCTCATCAGGATCTGCACTTTTTGCAAGTAATTTTCATAATTTTGAGAACAAACATACCTCATGTTCATGAATGGACTGGTCTGAAAATCATTTTATGATGATTGGAATGGGTTGCAAAATTAACATCAATCAAAATCCATTCCAGTTATTTAGGGGTGAAATGGTTAATCTGCCGAGGTCTGTCCGTGAATGTGCAAAAAAACAATGTTTAGCCGTTCGCGCCGTCGATAACGCACCCCCCTAAATTAATTCCTGCGTACGGGCCTGATTTGACCCATTCAAAAAATGTGAGCAACCGAAGTGCATACCCAAACCTGTTGCATGTATGTAAAAATTTAGTAAACTGTATATTGTATACCTTTAAACAAATAATCTTTGACTAGTAAATTGCCAGAAATAATAGAACAGGGAAATCATTGTTGTTGTTCAACATACAATAGAACGAAATGTCGGAAGCCTTCAAATTTACAAGATATACATATAAATGTCAGATAAACACCTTGACACAGTAAAATAACCAATTTCTGCATGTGTGTGTTGTTTATTAATACTTTGTATTAATACAGCTTGACAGTTTTATATCGCTAACATATCAAGCACGCCGGATAACCAATTGCAAAAATCACTTCCATGTGTTACACATAACTGTATATTACCGTTTGTTACATTAAAGAGATGGGGTTAAATTGCTACCCTCGTGAGAGGTATGGAGCGGGGTAGCAATTTTGTTTCTATATCGGGCAAAGCTATGAAACGCATAGGAATTCTGAGGCTTGCTACTCTGGTATTCCGGATTGTTTTGAGTTCTACATTGCATTTCCTGCGTTGACAAAATATTTTGCTGTTTTTATATGAAACATTTTGAAATCATAGAGAATGGCAGATTAATTGATGATATTTGCTACCTAGGGGTTGTCCCCTGGTTTTTAAAACATCATGTATGAGCCGGCGAAAATATTATGTATAACGAGTAACGTTAAAGGAGGCAATGTCACGAATAGACAAATCATGATGAAAACATAAATAAAATCCGGAAACTGCCTCAACGTGGCTGCGGCGCTGGATAACGTCGTATCTATAGACAGAAGGCAGAGTTCTTTATCCATTTATTCGGTTAAAATCATGTGATGTCGTCCGACCAATGGAACGTCAGTTTTCACTTCGTTGTAACCCGTACGTTTGTATCAGGTCAATGCCTGATGTAACAATAAGTTATCAGTCCATTCGGTCAATACAGGGCAGGTTACATGATAAATATACGCAACATAACTGCGAGCATGATGGGCTCTAATATTATCGCTAATCAATTCACAAATTTGGCCAGTTGCGTATGTATATATTTCAGACGGCGACCTTATTCGCGAGCGCCATGGGGTTCAAGGTGACAGTAGAGGACGCAAAATGTATCCAAGCCAACGCTTTTATCCAGGAGGGAATCTTCCAAGAATTCAGCATAAAGGAGGAGCAGGTCACGTTCAAGATCAACCTCACCGTCTTGTTGGTAATAGATACCATTTCACCAGGGATTCCGCTGGCGATCGCCACTTTCGCAATTGGCGATAAAAAGAAACAATTGGCGATAAAAAATTGGCGATAAATTTTTAATTTTTTTTTTCGAAAATTGTATTTTTTTATCGCCAATTGTTTTATTTTTTTTGAAGTGGCGATTTTTTTATTTTCCCCAGCGGAATCCCTGTTTCACCCCTTAGTCCTTGGGCCAAAGGGGTTGCTGCTACCATCTGAGCGCACCAAACCAAAGTGTTATTAACTTGTTTATGGTCATAAACTATCAACAATTCTGCTTGCTAGGCTTTTCAAAGCGGTAGCTTAAGCCTACTAATTTGCATGAACAAAATGGCCGCCATTGGAATAAATAATATATACTGTATGCAATATATTGTCATGTAGCTAACATATTCGAATGATATGCAACCCCATCCTGAGATATAAAATGCCCCACAACTAACTGAATGCAGGCCCAGTATATTCATGTTAAAAACAATATAAAACAAATCCAATATGGCCGCCATTTATGAAATGTCTTGAATTTTTTCGAATAAATTGAATAAGATATGACGTAAACTGTTTTATTGCTGATGATCTGTGCATATTATGAGAAATAAACACTAGAGTGTGATACACTGTTGTTAGATATGTGTATTTATTCATAATCATTCTAGTATCACCACTCTTAATACGTACAATGTGAATTACTATCATCCTTCAAATGTATAGAGTGTGTAGATTGTCGTAACCAGTGTACTTGCTCTATATGACTCGATACCATAATATTGAAATACAAAATATGGTTGTCATAGTAACTGTTCATAAAATGTATCGGTTAACGTAAACAATGGCTTCTCTAGTCCTGCTTTATATAAAACAATGCCGAAAATGTTGGAGAAATGCTACCTTCCTTATCAATACCATTACGTAACACATATGTTTCAAGTGGAGATATCAGTTTTAATTGTTCACCATCCTATAGTCTCTTGTGCTTGTACAAATAGTTCACATAGTTCCTTTGTAGCAAATGAACTCGCATAGTATACGTCAGTCGCTCAAGACCATATACATGTTTACTCTCCACGATCATGTTCATCATCATCTGAGCTGACTTATTCACCGTCAATTTCATCAGCCATGTTACTGCACGGCGATAGCTTGCACATGTCTGTACACGGCAATCCATTTGCAATACATACACATTGTGGTAATTTGCAAACTCTAGGACATTTGCATGACAGGAACTCCAGAATGGTATCCGGCGCCGGTGAACCGTTCATCCACTTGATGTCCAAACTGCCATCTGGGTGCACACTCCAGCCATGCCAATGGACTGGGTGTATCAACATATGCTTCCATGCTTCGACACCATATCCCGGCCTGGTAATTGGCTCAATGTATGTAATCGTAGGCAGTCCTCGCATGGTGGAAGCTGTCCACCCTCGACCTCGCCATTCTTTGCCCGAAACAGCTGGTATCGTAATTCATTAACAGTGCTGATCGTGCTCCTGCCGGCATATAAACGGCATGTGAACTCTTGTAATTTGGTTGAAAGTTCATCGGAGAGCATCCAGTCATTCTCAAGTTGTGCAAACATGTATTGGAAACTTGGATTTGTCAGCAATTTCAGACCAGCAACTTTTGATTTTCCAGCGAAGGAGCTAACGGAATCACACCCCATGAATGCATGTAAGCCAATCAACGCCTTGCATACACTGTCGCCTAAAGCATGTGCTAGCTTTGTCACATTGATGAATCTCATCCTGGTTTGTGTGCCGCATTTCATGAATATATTAGTCAATGTCATGGTCGAAGGCAAGACTGATTATTAATACGTCTGTATCCTCTGACACAACGACAACAGATTCACAACTGGGAGCAGCATGTTTTGCGTGCAATATCAAGCGCGTGTCTGCCTCTTCTTTGTTGCTATTCAATGATGGTACTTCGATACAGTCATTTCTCGTCAGGCGGATGCACTTGCCGTCGAATGCAACAAATAGTTCCTTTGTGCCAAGTCGTGTTCTTAGTGTTTCTTTCTGCCAATCAATGACAAGGAACTCGATCAGAGCTGTTTTACTGGCAGAACATGCCAGTAGTTTTCGCCATTGGTGAATGTTATGTCCATGTGAGATGTTTGTATAAAGCACCCCTGTCCCTCTTCGTACATTTCTCTCAGCATTTTTTATGGATGTGTTCTTGTATACATGTACATCAAATATGATGTCGACTCGTTTGCTCTAATGCAAGATGGCCGCCGTCTAAAAATAGCACAAATTCTTCAAAAATCTTCTTCTCAAGAATTGCCTACCAGATTTCCACAAAACTTGGTAGGAATGATCGATGTACAATGCTCTTTCAAAGTTGTTAAAATGGTGACCCCGGGGTCAAAAATGGGCGTGGCCCGTGGGGTCAAATTGGGGTGAAATTTTATTTTTGACCGAATATGGTCATGTCATATATCAAATCGAAGGTATCAACGAGGCGATCGCTCTGGTACATTTTTTGTCAAAATCGGATGGTTATGTCATCCAAGATGGCCACCGAAAGGTCAAAAGGTCGTTCTTTTATTAGAGATTTCAAAATTCTTCTTCACATGAACCGCTTGGCCCATGGTAGCCAAACTTCACAGTTATGGTCCATGGGTGAAGCCTTTTTTTTCAGATTTGTTAAAATGGAGGTCATCGCTAATCCAAGATGGCCGCCGTCTAAAAATAGCATACATTCTTAAAAAATCTTCTTGTGAACCGTCAGCCGGATTTCGACGAAACTTGTTATTATTGGTAGGAATGATCGATGTACAATGCTCTTTCAAAGTTGTTAAAATGGTGACCCCGGGGGGGGGGTTAAAAATGGGCGTGGCCCGTGGGGTCAAATTGGGGTCAAATTTTATTTTTGACCGAATATGGTCATGTCTGTATCAAATCGAAGGTATCAAAGAGACGATCGCTCTGGTACATTATTTGTCGAAATTGGATGGTCATATCATCCAAGATGGCCGCCGAAAGGTCAAAAGGTTGTTCTTTTATTACAGATTTAAAAATTCTTCTTCACATTAACCGCTTGGCCCATGGTGGCCAAACTTCATAGTTATGGTCCATGGGTGAAGCCTTTTCAGATTTGTTAAAACAGAGGTCGTCGCTAATCCAAGATGGCCGCCGTCTAAAAATAGTACAAATTCTTAAAATAATCTTCTCATGAACCGCCAGCCGGATTTCGACGAAATTTGGTAGAAATGATCGATGTACAATGCTCTTTCAAAGTTGTTAAAATGGTGACCCCGGGGTTAAAAATGGGCGTGGCCCGTGGGGTCAAATTGGTGTCAAATTTTATTTTTTACCAAATATGGTCATGTCTATATCAAATCGAAGGTATCAAAGAGGCGATCGCTCTGGTACATTTTTCGTCGAAATTGAATGGTCATGTCATCCAAGATGGCCGCCGAAAGGTCAAAAGGTCGTTCTTTTATTAGAGATTTCAAAATTATTCTTCACACGAACCGCTTGGCCCATGGTGGCCAAACTTCACAGTTATGGTCCATGGGTGAAGCCTTTTCAGATTTGTTAAAACGGAGGTCTTCGCTAATCCAAGATGGCCGCCGTCTAAAAATAGCACAATTTCTTAAAAAATCTTCTCATGAACCGCCTGCCGGATTTCGACGTACACTTGGTAAGAATTATCGATGTGAATGCTCTATCAAAGGTGTTAAAATGGTGATCCCGGGGTCAAAAATGGGCGTGGCCCGTGGGGTCAAATTGGGGTGAAATTTTATTTTTGACCGTATATGCTCATGTCATATATCAAATTGAAGGTATCGATAAGGCGATTGCTATGGTGCAATATTTGTCGGAATCGGATGATTATGTCATCCATGATGGCCGCCAAAAGGTCCATTTATTCGAGATTTTGAACGTCTTTTTCTCAGGAACCACATGGCCGATCCTGGCCAAACTTCATAGTAAGTTAAGATCCTTGGGTGAAGCATTTTCAGATTTAGTAAAATGAGAGTCATCTCTTAATCCAAGATGACCGCCATCTAAAAATATCACAATTTTTTAACACATATGAACTCAATGTCACATTCTCCTCTAGTGTTCATGGAGTCAGGTGAGCGAATTAGGGCCATCATGGCCCTCTTGTTTATTGTCCCATCGTAATTTGCCAAGGCCCATGGTAGTGGCCCAGTTGATGCTTCAAGACGTCTTTTATGTGAAGGTTTCTGCTGCTAGCGATGAGGATAATCCGACCAAAGAGTTTGTAGTCTGCTTTAATAACAGTTTCCTGGTTTGATTTTCCAGCTTTTTTCTGCTTCTTCAAATTGTTGAATGTTTTCAGATTCTGTTTAGGTAGTACGTCATGGAATTTTACTGACTTTGTAGTACCAAGCCGCTTTTCTTTGAAGTCATCGTATGCTTTCTTTCCGATCTTATTTGCACTCAACAGGTCATCAGCAATATCAGACGTCGCTTTTGTTCCAGTTGAAATGCTGATTAGGTCTGAAGGGCAATTCTCAAATGGGTTTCTCCAATTATCTTCCATCAGCTCTACAAGAGATTTAACGTTAGCTTCGTCTTTTGCAATTCTAGATGGCTCAAGATCGTGGTGTACAGACATCTTATTCCCCATGTCTACCATTGTTCTGAACTGTCTGAGGGAAGCGCTACGATGTTCGGCTGTCAAGTAGTATTTTGACACAACCCCTGGCTTTAGGCTAAATCCCTTTGTTCCACCAGCCGTCTGTGTATCTTTGTTAACAGTCTCTTCGACTGTTTGGTCGACTGGGATTCGTCCGAATGGGTTTTTCTTGGCTCAATATAATCAGAGTTTTTGCATTGTTTGTTGTTGTTGTTTTTGTTGTCCGTGCAATATTTCATGTATAGTGGCCTAGACGGGTACATATGACACATATACATTTCCTATTATAGTTTTGCCTTTCTGTGACTGTAGTGTGATTAAATGCACCAAAAACACAAATTGTCTCGAAAAACAGCAACATGTTCATAGTAAGAATATTTCTGCCATTTGCTTTTACTTTTTTTTCAATATGTCGTTATATAGTTCATAATAAATGATGGTTATATCAACTGAATTGGTCGAGTGTATACTTGTTAGTATGAAGCTGTTATTAATACTATGTAATACTAAATGTATCAACACAAGTCATCAAACACACTTCACATTAGATAGCAACTCGCAATATTTTCGTAATTTTTTACAAACAAATGCTATAAATTGGCAGCCATATTGGATTTTTCCCGAATAATTTTCGTCTGAAAAATAGCTGCAAAAATATAAACATATTATGTTGTTATTAAATCCATCAAATTGACAGACATAACATCATTGACAGATATAACATCATTGACAGATATAACATCATTGACAGACATAACATCATTGACAGACATAACATCATTGACAGATATAACATCATTGACAGATATAACATCATTGACAGATATAACATCATTGACAGATATAACATCATTGACAGACATAACATCATTGACAGACATAACATCATTGACAGACATAACATCATTGACAGACATAACATCATTGACAATCATTGACAGACATAACATCATTGACAGACATAACATCATTGACAGACATAACATCATTGACAGACATAACATCATTGACAGACATAACATCATTGACAGACATAACATCATTGACAGATATAACATCATTGACAGATATAACATCATTGACAGATAATTGACAGATATAACATCATTGACAGATATAACATCATTGACAGATATAATGTCATTGACAGATATAATGTCATTGACAGATATAACATCATTGACAGATATAATGTCATTGACAGATATAATGTCATTGACAGATATAACATCATTGACAGATATAACATCATTGACAGACATAACATCATTGACAGATATAATGTCATTGACAGATATAATGTCATTGACAGATATAATGTCGACAGATATAACATCATTGACAGATATAACATCATTGACAGATATAACATCATTGACAGATATAATGTCATTGACAGATATAACATCATTGACAGATATAACATCATTGACAGATATAACATCATTGACAGATATAATGTCATTGACAGATATAACATCATTGACAGATATAACATCATTGACAGATATAATGTCATTGACAGATATAACATCATTGACAGATATAACATCATTGACAGATATAACATCATTGACAGATATAACATCATTGACAGATATAACATCATTGACATATATAACATCATTGACAGATATAACATCATTGACAGACATAACATCATTGACAGATATAACATCATTGACAGATATAACATCATTGACAGATATAACATCATTGACAGACATAACATCATTGACAGATATAACATCATTGACAGATATAACATCATTGACAGATATAATGTCATTGACAGATATAACATCATTGACAGATATAACATCATTGACAGATATAACATCATTGACAGATATAATATCATTGACAGATATAATATCATTGACAGATATAACATCATTGACAGATATAACATCATTGACAGATATAACATCATTGACAGATATAACATCATTGACAGATATAACATCATTGACAGATATAATATCATTGACAGATATAACATCATTGACAGATATAACATCATTGACAGATATAACATCATTGACAGATATAACATCATTGACAGATATAACGTCATTGACAGATATAACATCATTGACAGATATAACATCATTGACAGATATAATGTCATTGACAGATATAACATCATTGACAGATATAACATCATTGACAGACATAACATCATTGACAGATATAACATCATTGACAGATATAACATCATTGACAGATATAACATCATTGACAGATATAACATCATTGACAGTGACAGATATAACATCATTGACAGATATAACATCATTGACAGATATAATGTCATTGACAGATATAACATCATTGACAGATATAACATCATTGACAGATATAATGTCATTGACAGATATAACATCATTGACAGATATAACATCATTGACAGACATAACATCATTGACAGATATAACATCATTGACAGATATAACATCATTGACAGATATAACATCATTGACAGATATAACATCATTGACAGATATAACATCATTGACAGACATAACATCATTGACAGATATAACATCATTGACAGATATAACATCATTGACAGACATAACGTCATTGACAGACATAACGTCATTGACAGATATAACGTCATTGACAGATATAACATCATTGACAGATATAACATCATTGACAGATATAACATCATTGACAGATATAACATCATTGACAGATATAACATCATTGACAGATATAACGTCATTGACAGATATAACGTCATTGACAGATATAACGTCATTGACAGATATAACGTCATTGACAGATATAACGTCATTGACAGATATAACGTCATTGACAGATATAACATCATTGACAGATATAACATCATTGACAGATATAACATCATTGACAGATATAACATCAGTAATATCATGTGTGCATAGCAATATGTATGGGTAAGTAATTATGCAAAAAAGACAATGGTGGCCATTTTGTTTTGCAAAATACTAGGCTTAAGCTACCGATTTGAAAAGTCTAGCAAGCAGAAATATATACAGTATGTGTCTCTGAACACATTGGCACCAATTTTGTCCGGTGCGCTCTGATGGTAGCAACCACACCTAAATAATGACAATGGCCTTAGGCCTACTATCTATCTTTAAAAAAATGTTGACTGTTTCATGCCATTAACACTTTCACCCGTATGTAACTGGAATGGATTTATATTTGTTAATTTCCGGACCAATCCAATCGTCACAAAATTATTCTCTGACTAGTCCATTTGTGAAAATAGGTGTTTTTGTTCTCAAAAATGTGAAAATTACTAAAAAGTGCAGATCCTGATGAGACGGCTCGTAACGAGCTGGCTCATATGGATCTACACATTGTGCAAATACCACAATACAGGCCTGTGGTGTTGAATGGGTTAATAATGATAATTCCATGGCAATACCCCACGGCAATATCCAGTTATGTGGGACATGCCAGACTGGCTCATCTCGCATGACAGCAATCTGACCAATGGTGTGGGTGGCAGGTGGGAGAATGCGATGGGTAATTTAACGATCGGGGTTCCTCCTTACCAGAATTCCGACTGGAGACCAGGTTTGGCCCTCATATACGTCTTTGGCATTTTGTATGTGACAGTTGAATCTGGTTATACCCCTTTTGCGAGTATTATGATTATTCGTAATCCTATTTTAGGGGAAGGGGCCAAGTGACTTTGGTATGGTATGGACCGGGCACCAGGTCAGGTTATTCTAATTTCAGGGATGAATATATTTTTTCTCGATGAAAATATTCAGTTCTGATTTTGGGATTTCCCACCCCCGGGATCGAACCCGATTGCCCGGCTTTACTTGTCCTTAGCTGTTGATATGCCATTAAACACCAATAAACAAACTGACCAATGGTATGCCTACAAATTGCGATGAGGTATAATAAATTCCATTATGCTATCAGAAACCGTGAAAAACAACATATTTATCAGGTAACAAGCAATGTATTGTCCCGATACTTACTGACTGCTAACATAATGTCGTATAGAGCATTGATGTGATACGAATATCCGGGTTACAACAAATTGGAAACTACTGTTTCATTGATTGAATGGCATCACATGATGTTACCGAATGATGTCGGTGTTCTAGACACAATAAACAAGTCCGTATTCTTGTCAACGGAAACTATTTTATATTTGATAATCGGCTAGCATCATAATATATTACCTGATAAATAGAATACCAGCCTAGTGTATGTTTATATGAAGTTCATCAGGCCCGGCTAGGAAACGGCAAGCCTCGGAATTCCTACTGCTTCCTAGCCTTGCCTGATAAACTTGATACCAAAAGACTCTAGACTGGTATTTTCTATGTATTAGGAGGGATGGGTTGTGGCCTAGGGGTTAGAATACCTGACTTCCAATCCTGGGGCCCGTTTCACTAAACATTGTACGACTAAAATGTTCGTAAGTGCAAATTTAGGATCGTCTGGCAATTTTAATTGATGGATTTACATTTATTGAGCATAGGCTGCATATGCAGCATATGCTCAATAAATGTAAATCCAATCATTATTTACAAGAAAACGTTGTTAATGTGAAATTTACAGACTATCATAATTTTGTACTTACGAACATTTTAGTCGTACGAAGTTTAGTGAAACGGCCCCCAGAGGTTGTGGGTTCAAACCTCGCCTAGGGCATGAAACAATACTTTCATAGTATTTCCATCCCACTGGTCTGTCGGGTGAGACTTTAAAGGTACATGCCCACGTGCCAGGTTATAATAAAGGCAGGCATATTTTATTTGTCCATTCGTTAGATATGACATTGTTCGAGCAAACTAAACAGTCATTAACCATTTCCCGACGATATAATTGACATTATTATAATTCATATATCAAACATAAATTTCCACACTGATATCAGGGGCGATAGCCGTGTTTCCTTAAAATGTTAACGGACATTACTATTTATTCTTTGTATTTATTTTTTGATGTGCAATGGTCATACTTTATAATCTGTCGAAAAAAATATTTTTTCAGGTGACGCATTTAATTAGTATAAATAATTAAAAAATACCATGCCTCATTTGCATATGAAAATAGCCTGATACCACCGCGTGTCACTATCAGTAAAATAAATATTACTAAATGATTATATCTGTATAGCGGGCACTCGTAATGTTTAGAACTGGTGGAATAGTGACACAAGTATACACTTATTTAATTCTTATAAAGAACAGTTTGTGCCTACTGTCAGAGTGGGAATGCACTTTTAAACTGTGGTCCCGTCTCTAATTGACCTTAGCTGTTGGTGGGACATTAAACCTTTTACTTTTTTTTCTATGTATTAGGTCACTGCATTTAATAGGTTGTTACCTGATAAAAGACCCCTCATTACAGGAGTGTTGGGATCATTTATTAGGTTTGTTATAACTCGCAATGGCATTATGCATTGACAGAATACACATGTGTATTAGGTCAGTGCAAAGTTTGTTACCTGATAAAAGTCCCCTTATTAGAGGTGTGTTGCAGGGCTCCAGATAAGGAATTAGTAATTGAGTATTGTCACTCCATCATTTCTGAAGCAATTGGGTATTTCAAAATTTTAATTGTGTAAAATAGAATCACACAACTGTTTACACATCAGCAGACCGCACTCATTGAATAGTTTGCTTCTAAATGAAAACACATCTTGGTATACCAAGATGTGTTTTCATGGGAAAATATGCTATAGTTGTGGTCTGTTTATTGTTTTCTGTAGCATGATAAAAGATAGGACAAATTTTTCATTGCTTTTTGATACTCAAAAATTTTAATTGGGTATTGTTACATGGTGTCCGTTGTTTGCACATATGTGCAAACAAATAGCGCGTGCTGTTTACACATGGCTTTAGGCAATGCTCATTCCGGGGCCGCGTGTAATGGAAGTGCCTTCATGACGTCACTACGCGGAAGTGCCTTCATGACGTCACTACGCGGAAGTGCCTTCATGACGTCACTACGCGGAAGTGCCTTCATGACGTTCATGGCGTTCATGACGCGGCCCCGGAATATGCATACCGAAAATTATTTACATGAATGGGGCGATTTATAAAAGTACTGAAAATACTGAATATAATGCTCAAATTACATCAGTTTGTTGTTGGTAATGTAACAATAACGTTTGATCATGTCCAGCCATGTGCAAACGTTTGCTGTGGCCCTCGGGAACTGTTTGAACCCGCGGCCTGCGGCCTTGGGGTTCAAACAGTTCCCTCGGGCCACAGCAAACGTTTGCACATGGCTGGACATGATCAAACCTTATATTTACGCAAATATGCACCTTATCTGGAGCTCTGGTGTGATCATTTATCAGGTATATTGTAACTCTCAATGCATTGACACATGTGTATTAGGTCAATGCAAAGATTGCTACCTGATAACACATGCTATGTTTCTTATGGACTGATGCAGTGCTCCAGATAAGTTTTGTGTCAAAAGAGTATTATAAACCCCTAGATTGCTAATTCAATGCGCATTTTTCTTTTACGAATGTATTATTGATTTTCTTTCTTTCTTATTACCGGTAAATAGGGAATAAATGATAAAAAATAAAACAAATTTAAAAATTCACTTATTTGAGCTGCAAAAAGTAAACACTGTTTGCAGCTGAACCAAGTAAATTTTCAACTTATTACAGTATTTTGAATACTCCGATTTGAAAATTGATGTGTATTTTCTCATTTTTCTGTGAGTATTTTGTACGCCCACTTTTGATAATCAATGCATATTCTGCTAAAACTGGGACAAAGGATATCGGAAGCATTTTTTGAGAGAGACAGGTCCATTGTATGTATGGTCCCTGGCTAAAATAAGTGCATAAAATACGCCAATACGCACCTTGTCTGGAGCTCTGTAGCCTATTTCATCAACATTGCAAAGTATACTTTACTAGCAAAGTATACTTTGAGGGAGTAATCATTTATTTTTCCTGAAATGCATTTTTTCATATAGAACTAACAAATGCACATATTTCGTGATTAAAAGTATGCAGAATTATTATACTGAATTTATTACATTATCACAGCCAAATTGGCTGTGATAATGTAATAAATTCAGTATAATAAAAATGAATAAGTTTATGATAAAATTGAAAATTTCTCCCTCAAAGTATACTTTGCTACTAAAGTATACTTTGCAATGTTGATGAAATAGGCTACTGATGTGTTTTATGCATTATTTCATATAGAACTAACAAATGCATATATTTCATGATTAAAAGTATGCAGAATTATTATACTGAATTTATTACATTATCACAGCCATTAAATGGCTGTGATAATGTAATAAATTCAGTATAATAAAAATTAATAAATTTTTCAAAAAATTGAAAATTTCTCCCTCAAAGTATACTTTGCTACTAAAGTATACTTTGCAATGTTGATGAAATAGGCTACAGGTGAATAGGCTACTGGTGAATAGGCTACAGGTGAATAGGCTACTGGTGAATAGGCTACTGGTGAATAGGCTACAGGTGAATAGGCTACTGGTGAATAGGCTACTGGTGAATAGGCTACTGGTGAATAGGCTACAGGTGAATAGGCTACTGGTGAATAGGCTACTGGTGAATAGGCTACAGGTGAATAGGCTACAGGTGAATAGGCTACAGGTGAATAGGCTACAGGTGAATAGGCTAACAGGTGAATAGGCTACAGGTGAATAGGCTACAGGTGAATAGGCTACATAGGCTACAGGTGAATAGGCTACAGGTGAATAGGCTACAGGTGAATAGGCTACAGGTGAATAGGCTACAGGTGAATAGGCTACTGGTGAATAGGCTACAGGTGAATAGGCTACAGGTGAATAGGCTACTGGACTGATGGTAACTTATGTTTCAGGAGTGTTTGACGATCTTCGGCAGCAGTTCAATGTCTGGTGTGTCCACGAGCCTGAAGATGTGCTATGCGGGCTACGGCTGTCCTCTCATGCTCATGTAAGTGTCTGTGTGTAAATAGAGAATACCAAGCTGTAGGAGTGGGTGAAATTTCGCGAAGTGTAAATAGAGAATACCAAGCTATAGGAGTGGGTGAAATTTCGCAAAATTTGGTCAAATATTGATTTTATTGCGAAAAAATTTCCACATGTTAAATCCCAATAGACATGATAGATATCTTCACTCTGCGAAGATGTCTATGTGGATTTAAAATGGGGACATTTTTTGAATTTCAGAAATACTGGACCGATTTTCAAAATTTAACTTGTTTTCTTAGTTAGATCATATCCAAGCTATCTACCCAGGTTGTGGGTGGCAGGTGGGAGAATGCGATGGGTAATTTAACAATCGGGGTTCATCCTTACCGGAATTTCGACTGGAGACCAGTAGCCGATTTCATCAGCATTGCAAAGTATACTTTAGTAGCAAAGTATACTTTGAGGGAGAAATTTTAAATTTTATGATAAATTTATTAATTTTTATTATACTGAATTTATTACATTATCACAGCCAATTTGGCTGTGATAATGTAATAAATTCAGTATAATAATTCTGCATACTTTTAATCATGAAATATATGCATTTGTTAGTTCTATATGAAATAATGCATTTCAGGAAAAATAAATGAGTACTCCCTCAAAGTATACTTTGCTAGTAAAGTATACTTTGCAATGTTGATGAAATAGGCTACTGGTTTGGCCATCACAAACATCTGGTTATGCCCCTTACGTGAGTATTACTATTATTCGTAATCCATTTTAAGGGAAATGGCCCAGAGACTTTGGTGTGGTATGGCCTTGGCACCAGGTCAGGTTATTCTAATTTCAGGGATGATTATATTTTTTTTCGATGTAAATATTCTGTTCTGATTTTGGGATTTCCCACCCCAATTCAGCAGGTTAAAACGGGGTCGAACCCTTTTGCCCAGCCTTACCTGACCTTAGCTGTTAATAGGCCGTTAAACACCAATAAACAAACAAAGACACAAAACCAAGATGTAGGTGAGGCTAGGAAACGCGTAGGAATTCCGAGGCTCTCAGAAGAATTACTACCGTTTCCAAGCAGTCTGATAAAACAATAAATACAATTAAATCAAGTCCGAGATGGTAGGGAAGTCAATTCCAATTTTGTATCAACTTAACGCATCATCATTTACAGAAAATATTTCACTTCAAAATAAAAAATTACCAGGGCTCGAGATAAGGAATTAGTAATTGAGTATTGTCACTCCATCATATCTGAAGCAATTGGGTATTTCAATATTTTAATTGGGTAAAATGAAATCACACTACTGTTTACGCATCAACATACAGCAATTATTGAATAGTTTGCTTCGAAATGAAAACATGTCTTGGAATTTCATTAGAATTGTCTCCTTGGAGACAATTCTAATGAAATACCAAGATGTGTTTTCATGGAAAATAAGAAAAATATGCTATATTTGTGATCTGTTTATTGTTTTCTGAAGCATAATAAAGGTACCACAAATTTGTTATTGCTTTTTGATACTCGCTACTTCTGATTTCAATTTGGGTTTTTGGCAATTTTACGCAAATACGCAGCTTATCTGGAGCTCTGAATTACTATGTGATAAGGGAGGTAATACTAAATCCGGGTCCGAATATAAATAATAAAACCATCCGCGTTTGCATTTATTGAGCTATTTAAAACATTTCATTGTTTCAAGTCGTTACTCATTTGACCCGTCAATCTTTCGGATGAGACTGAAACCGTGATCCTTTATACATCTATTTGTGGCTATGGCTGAAAAAAAAAGGTGCTTATGGGCTTTGCGATCAGTGTAGATCCTGATCAGCCTGTGCATCCGCACAGTCTGATCAGGATCTGCACTGTTCGCCATTCCATCAATGAAAGCAGCTGTCATGCTTCTATCTGGCTACATGTACATAAGTGTGGTATTATATTGTGAGCTTCACTGGTCATAAATTTCTTCAGTCACAGCCATATATGTATGACCTTGGCTGTTGCTGGGACATTCAACCCTTTTTCCTCCACCATGTAGCTGTGGTCTTGTGGATATGACATTGGGCTTCAATGCTGGAGATTCTGAGTTCAATCCGCGTGAAAAATACTTACACTGTACATAGTATTTCCATCCTGCTGATCTGTCTGATGAGACATGTAGCCGATTTCACCAAAATTGCTATGTATACTTATCTAGTTATAAAGTATACTTTGAGGGAGTAATCAGTTATTTTCCCCACAATGCATTATTTCATATAGAACTAACGGCTGCATATTTTTGATGATTAAAAGTATACATAATTATTATACTGAATTTATTACATTATCACCGCCATGAGCCATGTAATAAATTCAGTATAATAATTTGGTCAGCAAATATTTTATTTCGTTAAATAAAAATTAATAAATTTGTCCTTAAAGGCCCTGAACGGCTCAGTATGACAATTTTCCGATTTTTTCAAACACAAAAACATGTTTGGTAACTGATTTAGTACACAAAACTAACATATACTGCCGAATAGATACATCTCAAGTCTTGAGATTTACATCTTAATCGCAATGTGAAGACAACAAAAACTTGTTTTGTGTACCACTCAGTGCAAAATGTCAATATTGACAAATTAATTTCCGTAACCCAACGGCTTCGGCTCGGAAGCGAGTCGATAAACTCCGGCTATCGGAATTCATCGGCCGCGAATCAGGGAGTTGAGCAGTTGACCCGAGCGTCTATCGGAAAATCGATCGGACTTTGAACACGCACCTGCTGTTTGTTTTATATCAATAAATATTGATATTTTCATCGACTACAAACTCATTTTTGTACCAAAATGGATGCAAACAGTTTCAAAGTGTGTGTAAATAGAAACCTGTTGGATTTATGTGTGGGAAAACCCAATAGGAGGCCAAATTCGGCAACTTGAGCCGTATAGGGGCTTTAAATTGAAAAATTCTGCCTCAAAGTGTACTTAGCAAGGTAAGTATACTTTGCAATTTTGATGAAATAGGCTACTGAAACTGTGGTCCCATCTCTATATGACCTTGGCTGTTGCTGGGACATTCAACCCATTCAACCTCTCCCATGTAGCCTGGAGGAAGACGGAGTACTCACTGACTGCAGCATCAAGACGCTTGAACCCGATGAAGTCCTAGACTTCAATTTCTGCAGCTCCAACGTCGTCAATAAAATCATCATGAAGGTACGTTAAAAAAATCGCCGAAATTTGTTTTGGAGAATTTTCGGAAATTGACAAAAATATTAGAGCAAATGCGGAATCGATTTATGTCAATTTTCAATGTCATTTATCATGTTTGTATAAAATATGTCTAATTTGCGGAAACAGTATTGGCGGAAAATGACGTTTTAGGGTGGAATTTCCAGGCTCAAATATTTGTATGCGCCCCAAAGTATTTGTATATGGACAATGCATAGCTACCTTAGTTACAATCACATCTGACTGTAATTCTTGGACTCGCCTTTCTTTGTGTACTTTATATTTGAGACGATCCATGTCATTTTGTAAGGAGATTAGTGATCCATGTCATTTTGTAAGGAGATTAGTGGTATCTCATGAAAAACATTTACAAAATTTACGATTTTTTACGTAAATGACATAGAAAGTTGATGAAATGTTCATAGCACATGCAGAATTTTATTCCGCATTTACTTTGTAAAATTCGACAATTTAGACATGATATACCGAAAATATCACAGTTTCTGTAAATGAAATTTTTGAAAAATCGTCCACTTTCAACGTCATTGACAGAAAATATGATGAAAAATCGCACATCCTCTTGGCTACGAAATCGCATGGCTTGTCTCAAATTGTGACTCCTTTGTTGTTTCAACAGGCCCAGAATGGTATGTGGAGGGACGTGAACTTTCCTCTTGTTTACACACAAATGTTTTTTAGAAAATAAAGTTGCTAAATTGTGTGAAAACTGCTAAAAAATGATAAAGTCTTGGAGGTGTAGGGGTTTTTCATCTCTTTTTTTTTGGACAAATTTCCCCTATTTTTAGAACTTCCTTTTCACTTCCCTGTTTGTGAGCACCGGATCTGTTTACTCTGCAGTCGGAGTGCCTGAAGGAAGCGTTCAGTGAGCTGGACATGACGAGTGACGTCCTCCAATTCCTGATGTCGCCCGACGCTCCTCACTTCCGCCTGTCGACGTTCGGCAATGCTGGCAGCATGCACGTATGTAGTGGGACCATTGGTGAAAGGAACGTGCCATATATTGGGGTACCTTTTCTTATTTCCTCCAATTCAACCTAATGCATTCTGAAGATACACAATTTTGTTTTCGGAAAATTTCAAATATTTGTTCTTATTTGACATCAGAAGTATATGATGTGACCACCATTTGAACCGTCTCAAGGAGACGGTTCAAATGAGTGGTCACAACATATACTTTCGTTGAGGAATAAAAAAAATAGAAAATAAAATATTTCCTAAAGGAAACGTTCAATGTGCTCAATATGAAGCTGGAAGCAAGCATTTAGGTATGTGACACAGGTGCTCGGCTTGGTGATGGGATGGTGTAATATACCATTTTAGACATGTAGAAGACAAAAATAATATAGTCACATTTGCATAAAACTTACATATTTGCAGTCATAGTTTTGTCACATTTGTATTTTCATGTGCAACGAAGTAGCCAGTGATGCCATCTGTGCAAACTGACAACTATAGGTAAAAAAATAACTGTTCTCAAAAGCTTCGCATTTCCAAAACTAATATTTCCATTGACGGATTTACTAATTGGTAAAAAAAAGTTTATAATACTGAGAAAAAAAACAGGTTATTTTGCAGTATTATAAGCATGTTTTTCAATGGATGGTTACTGCTTTATATTGCTTTGAACAAATTTCACTAGAGCATCTATAATGGAAATTTCTTTCTAAATGTGGTAGAGTTGATTATTTCACAACAGATAATAATGCAATTTCACAATTGCTCGCATGGTGTGTTTCATTATACCCCCCCCCCCCCCCCGAGTTGTGGGGGGGTATACTGGAGTCTGGTTGTCCGTCTGTGTGTGCGTGTGTGCGTGTGTGCGTGCGTCCGTAAACTTAACATCAGAGAAATATCGTTATAACTTCTAATTTCCTTCATCTAAAATGCTTAATATTTCACACATGCATTCCTGTAAGGCTCTACTACCATGCTGTGCCAAATCCATGACCGTCCAAACCCCGCTGATCCCAAGGTCAAGGTCAAATACTTGGTCTCTTTACAAAACTTAACATCAGAGAAATATGTTATAACTTCTATTTCCTTCATCTAAAATGCTTAATATTTCACACATGCATTCCTGTAAGGCTCTACTACCATGCTGTGCCAAATCCACGACCGTCCAACCCCCGCGCTGATCCCAAGGTCAAGGTCAAATACTTGGTCTCTTTACAAAATTTAACATCAGAGAAATATGTCATAACTTCTATTTCCTTCATCTAAAATGCTTAATATTTCACATGCATCATTCCGTAAGGCTCTACTACCATGCTGTGCCAAATCCACGACCGTCCAACCCCCACTGATCCCAAGGTCAAGTCAAATACTTGGTCTCTTTACAAAACTTAACATCGGAGAAATAAGTTATAACTTTTTTTTCCGTCATCTAAAATTCTTAATATTTCACTCGTGCATTCCTCTAAGGTTGTACTAGCATGCTGTGACAAATCTACGACCGTCCAACCCCCGCTGATCCCAATGTCAAGGTCACATACTTAGTCTCTTTACAAAACTTAACATCAGAGAAATATGTTATAACTTCTATTTCTTTCATCGAAAATTCTTTATATTTCATGCATGCATTCCTCTAAGGCTCTACTATCATGCTGTGACAAATTCCCGCTGATCTCAAGGTCAAGGTCACATACCTAGTCTCTTTACAAAACTTAACATCAGAGAAATCGGTTATAACTTCTATTTCCTTGCTCGGATCTGCTTCACATTTCACACAAGCATTGCTCCAATGGACCTCTACCACCCTTACCGGAATCACGACTGGAGACCTGGTTTGGCCCTCACATACGTCTTTGGCATTTTGTATGTGACAGTTGAATCTGGTTATACCCCTTATGTGAGTATTACTATATTCGTAATCCTATTTTAGGGGAAGGGGCCAAGTGACTTTGGTGTGGTATGGACCTGGCACTAGGTCAGGTTATTCTAATTTTAGGGCTAAATATATCTGTTCTCGATGTAAATATTCCGTTCTGATTTTGGGATTTTCCCCCCAATGCAGCAGGTTAAAATGGGATCGAACCCGTTTGCCCGGCCTTACATGACCTTAGCTGTTGATAGGCCGTTAAACACTAATAAACAAACAAACAAACTACCACCCTGTGACAAATTCACATTCATGCCACTCTCGCTAAGGTCCAAGCCCACACACTGGGACATTTTTACATATTTTAGTGGTACCTGGGCCCACGCGGGGGGTATTCCGTAAGCGTCGCTTACTGACCAATCTAGTTGTATCCCCCAGACGAAAGTCGGGGGATACTATGGATTTGACACTTCTTGTCCAGAGCATAACTCGAACACCCTTTGGAATATTTTCATGAAACTTCACACATGCATAGACCACGACCCGAAGGTGTGTCGCGCACAAGAATGACAACTTGCATAGCTAATTTTTTAGTTATTTCCCTTTTTTGTTTCGTGCACTGATTTCCTGTCCGGAGCATAACTCGACCACCCTTTGGAATATTTTCATGAAACTTCACACATGCATAGACCACGACCCGAAGGTGTGTCACACACAAGAATGACAACTCTTGCATAGCTAATTTTTTAGTTATCTCCCTTTTTTGTTTCACGCACTGATTGAGCATAACTCGACCACCCTTTGGAATATTTTCATGAAACTTCACACATGTATAGACCACGACCCGAAGGTGTGTCGCACACAAGAATGACAACTCTTGCATAGCTAATTTTTTAGTTATCTCCCTTTTTTGTTTCGTGCACTCTACAAACTGGACAATAATGCATGAAGACCCGTTTTTTCGTGTGCTCTGTACACCTTACCTGTAGAGAGAACAATAGCCTTCTCCGGTGGGAGAACCATTCACATGTGCTAGCATGTGCAAATGTCCAGACTCACCACTAACTGACCACTAACTTATCACAGGTAATTTATACAGGTAAATTATTACATTTCCGTAAACTGTGTTGACAATATTGTGGCAATATGTGGACCTGTGCAGATATGATATGTAGACAAATATAGGACTATTAAAAAAAAATCTGGGCTCCAGTAGCGAGCATTATTATTTTAATTTTTAAACTTTTTTTTTCCATTTTTTTTTTCTTCAAATTCTTTTTCAATTTTTGTCTAGTAGCATAAGGTCGTAAGTGCTATATACAGACTATTATCATATAATAAAACAATTATTGACTAGTGAGCCATAGAATATAATCTGATATTCTATGGCTCAAGAGTCAATAATAATATAATATGTTCGGGCCAGTGAAAATTGCTTTCGGGCCCAGGCTCGAGGTCAAGGCGGGACAAGGCGAGGCAATTGATTCCACGGAATTTTTGTTTACTTATCTCCCTTTGTTGTTTCATGCACTGATTTCGTGTCCGGAGCATAACTCGAACACCCTTTGGCATATTTTCATTAAACCTCACACATGCATAGACCACGACCCAAAGGTGTGTCGCGCGCAAGAATGACAACTCTTGCATCGTTAATTTTTTTTATTTATCTCCCTTTGTTGTTTCATGCACTGATTTCGTGTCCGGAGCATAACTCGAGCACCCTTTGGAATATTTTTTATTAAACTTCACACATGCATAGAAGACGACCCAAAGGTGTGTCGCGCGCAAGAATGACAACTCTTGCGTCGTTAATTTCTTAGTTATCTCCCTTTGTTGTTTCGTGCACTGATTTCGTGTCCTGAGCATAACTCGAACACCCATTGGAATATTTTCATGAAACTTCACACATGCATAGACCACGACCCTAAAGGTGTGTCAAGCAAGAATGACAACTCTTGCATCGCTAAGTTTTTAGTTATCTCCCTTTGTTTTTCCGGGCACTGATTTTGTCTCAGGAGCATAACTCGAACACCATTTTTTCAAACTACTTGTGTATCTGGGGAGGGGGATACACATGCGCTTGTCGACAAGCGTCCATTTCTAGTTTTAATTTGGTCTTGACCAGACATTCAATGTTGGTTTATTTCAGTCTGACTTCCCGAAGGACTCGGACATGATGGAATCCTTCCAGTGCCTTCAAACACAGACAAACAGGTGTGTACTCAATGTGAGACAAGCCATGAAAAGTATTTACAGAAACTGTGATATTTTCTATGAATGACGTCGAAAGTTGACAAAATGTTCACAGCAAATGTGGAATTCTATACTCTGAACATTTTGTCAACTGTCAATGTCATTTACGGAACATTTCGCAAATTTTGTAAATATTTGCACATGTTGTTAGATACAAAATCACATGGTTTGTCTTACCTTATGTCTGATGGGAATCTGTAGCCGATTTCACCAACATTGCAAAGTATACTTATCTAGCAAAGTATACTTTGAGGGAGTAATCATTTATTTTTCCCGAAATGCATTATGTCATAGAATTAACGACGGTATACATTTGATGATTAAAAGTATGCAGAATTATTACACTGAATTTATTACATTATCACAGCCAAAATGGCTGAAAATGGCTGTGATAATGTAATAAATTCAGTATAATAAAAAATAATAAATTTATCCTAAAATTGAAAATTTCTCCCTCAAAGTATACTTTGCTAGATAAGTATAGTTTGCGATGTTGGTGAAATCAGGAAGTTTTATTCGCTGAGCTATGCCATTTCAGCCAATCAAACCTATGCATATTTATACAAATAAGCAGCTTATCTGGAGCTCTGATGCACAGAAAAAATATACATGCATATTCGTTAACTCGGTATCTGTGAAAAACAGCTACCTAACCAGGGAGGAAATACCAACATCACTCCCATTTCCCGTCCCAGGTACAAAATATTCCCGAGAGTAATATAATTTAGATCAGAAAATGTTGATTACTCGCGTTATGGCATGTAATGCCAACACTGTTCCCATTTTCCGACCAAAGGTACAAGATTTCCCTGCTGAAGCCCTCTGTGAATATTTATTCCTAAATAAATTTAGATCAGAAGATGCCGTTTTTCGTTGACAACGAAAAACGGCAATTTCTGATCTAAATTTTCTATTGATCCCTTTAAGGGAGGTAATACCAACACCGTTCTCATTTCCCATCCCAAGTATTAAATTTCTCTATTGAAGCCCTCCGTGGATATTTATTCCTAAATAAAATTTCAAGAAAAAAAACCGGCATTTTCTGATCTAAATTCTATTACTCCCTTTAAGATAGGTAATGCCAACACTGTTTCCATTGCCCATCCTACGTACAAGATTTCCCTGCTGAAGCCCTATGTGAACATGTATTCATAAATAAATCATCTTAAAAAGAGTAATAGTATTTAGATCAGAAAATGAAAAGAAAAAAAAAACAACAGCATTTTCTGATCTAAATTCCATTACTGACTTGAATCATGGTCAGGAACAGTTCCAAATGCCAATTCCTGGAAATTGCCAAACAAACATATTTTTGCACCCTCAAATGCATAAAAGTGTGCTTCCCATGTTGAAGGTACATGCCCACTCGGTAGACACAAAATGTTCTTTATATCAGATACATCATTCAAGACATTTTCTGGAAAAATAAATATTCATTCACCATTACCCTACGTATTGATTGACATTATTGTGCATTTTATATCAGTCGTAAATTTCGACACTGATATCAGGGGCGATAATCCACGTACTGATTGGCATTAGTATACATTTTATATCAGACGTAAATTTCCACACGGATATCATGGGCGATAGCCGTGTTTCCTTAAAATGTTGACGGACATTACTATTTATTCTCTGTATTTATTGTTTGATCATACTTTATAATTTGTCGAAAATATTATTTTTTCAAGGGACGCATTTAATTAGTATAAATAATTAAAAACTAGAATGCCACATTTGCATATGGAAATAGCCCGATACCACCGCGAGTCACTATCAGTAAAATAAATATTACTAAATGATTATATCTGTATAGCCGGCACTCGTAATTGTTAGAACTGGTGGAATATTGTCACAATTATACACTTATTTAACTTCTATAAAGAACATAAAGAACATAAAGAACAAAAAGTACTAGTGCTTCAAAGGTACATGCCCACTCAGGGCATGTACCTTTGAAGCACTAGTACTTTTTGTCGCGCCTGCCTTAGAGTCGCGAGTCGCGTCGTCGTCTGAAATGTCAAAAGGTTTGTACAAGCTTCGTCATCATGGTATAACTTTAATATTACTGGACGAATTGCTTCAATATTTGGACACTTGATACATGTGAGCATTTGGAACACACTCATGCCGCCATTGACATGACCTTGACCATTTTTACCTTCACTTTTTTGCGGAAACACGTAGCCAATTTTTTGTGTCAAAACGTTTGTACAAGCTTCTTCTTCATGGTATAACTTTAATATTACTTAACGGATTGCTTCAATATTTGGACACTTGATATATGTGAGCATTAGGAACACACTCATGCTGCCATTAACATGGCCTTGACCTTTTTTACCATCACACTTTTGTGGCAACACTTAGCCATCTTTTGCGTCAAAAAGTTTGTACATGTTTCTTCATCATTATATAACTTTAATATTACTTAATGTTTTGCCTCAATATTTGGACACTTGATACATGTGATCGCTGAGAAAACCCTGATGCCGCCATTAATATGACAGCCTTTTTTATCTTCATATGTTTGTGGAAACACTTAGCCTTTTTTTTGCGTTAAAAAGTTGTACAAGTTTCTTCATTATTGTATAACATTAATATTACTACTGATGGATTGCTTCAATATTTGGACACTTGATACATGTAAGCATTTGAAACACACTCATGCCACCATTAACATGACCTTGACCTTTTTGACCTGCACATGATTGGCGAAACACTTAGCCATTTTTTTATGTCCAAAAGTTTCTTCAACCTTGACCTTTTTTGTGTTTTAATTCATGCACTTCTCTGAATGTTTTTGTGATGCTTACTTTAGCACATGTCCATGATCATGTTACGGTCAGATGCCTTGGCAGGCGCGACACCGCTTCAGTGGCAGAATTCTTGTCTGCAGTTATCAGGAACCTCGATCCTGATTTTAGGATATATTTTGAAAATTCCCACCCCTGCTTTAACCCTTTCATCCCTAAGTAACTGGAATGGATTTTGACATGTTAATTTTTTAACCAATCCAATTGTCACAAAATGATTTTCAGACTATCCATTATGAAAAAGGGGTGTCTGCTTTCTTCAAAAATTGGAAAATTACTCATCACGAGCCGGCTCATCTGGATCTACATTTTTTGCCAATACCACTATACAGGCCTGTGGTGTTGAAAGGGTTAAGGGAGGTAATGCCAACACCGTTCCCATTTGCCAGGTATAAGATTTCCCTATTGAAGCCCTCTGTGAAGGCCCTTGCCCTGTCCACGCGCGTCTCCATACGGACGGACAACCGTGGCTTCCTCTCACTGCAGTATATGATCAAGAACGACGACGGCCAAGTCTGCTTTGTCGAATACTACGTAAGTTGTGAAATACACTATCCTTTCTGGTGAGAAATCAGTCACTTAGCCCCACTCCCCAAAAGTAATATGATTAGTACTAATCCTATTACTTTTATAATGGGTATAACCGGAATCAACTCTCCCATTCTAGAAAGCTAAATATGTACCTGAGGACCAAACCAGGGAACTCGGGGATTCCGGTAAGGGTGAAACCCATCGTTAAATGTACCGTTCACATGCTCCCACCAACCACCCACCATTTCACTTTGAAACCACAGCCCTGTCTCTATATGACCATAGCTATTACCTATTCTCTTTCTTTCTCTTTTAGGGATGGGTTGTCGACTAGGGGTTAGAACACCTGACTTCAAATCCGGAGGTTGTGGGTTCAAACCTCAAATCAAAATACTTTTCATAGTATTTCCATCTCACTGGTCTGTCGGAAGAGACTTTAAAATGTGGTCCCGTCTCTATATGACCTTAGCTGTTGCTAGGACGTTAAACCCCTTCACATTTTTTTTCTTTCTCTGTTCCAGTGTGCCCCAGATGAGGAGGTGGACGACACGGTTCACTGACCCCGTCATGTGACCCCCGTCCACACGTCATGTGACCCCCGCTCTTGTATTACCTCCCTTGATGTATCGCTGTGTTTCGCCGATATTGATTTCGAAAATCACTCCTCCTTTCTGTATATGACGTCGAAAATGGACACAAAATTCAGAGCTCATGTGGAATAGAATTCTGTAGGAGCTCTGTATTTTGTGTCAACTTTCAATGTCAACCATGATAGGAGAGGGGGAATTTAAACTACACTTATAAGCATCATATGGATCTGTGACTGGAGAAATGGGGCCTATGGATTTTGCGACCAGTGTAGATCCAGATCAGCCTGTGCATCCGCACAGTCTGATCATGATCTGCACTGTTCATCATTCCATCAATGAAATAGCCGTCATGCTTGTATCAAACGATATAGATCGTTATCAGGCTACAGAAGTGTACTATTTGGTCAGGAGCTACACTGGTCACAAATCCCATTTTTTGTGTTGACTTGACGTCAGTTACGGAACTTGTTGCATATTTTATGTCCTACCATGATAGCGGATGGGGGATTTAGTGTTGGGAGATGACCTGGACAAGTTATGTTAACGTTTTCGGTCAAATCCCATCACGATTATATTAAATTGTTAGCAATATATGTGTAACCTTATTTCAAATCAAGATCAGCAAAAAACAATACAATAAGGGAGATAATAATTCCAGAGCTGGGCCCATATGTGATTCTACACGAGAAATAGGGGCTTGTTGAGGTTTTCACCAGTACAGCTCCTGGTCAGCTAGCACACTCGTACAGCATGATGATACGGATGTGACATTTTCATCAAGAGACGTCGGGAATGTTTTCGCAACATTATGTGCAGTGAAACCTCTCTAAACCGGACAGGCTTAGAGAGGTTTCACTGTAAATCGGGAATTTGATCGACTTATTGCGTGGACAAGGATACAGAGTGCGAAAATTAAAAATGGCCGCCAAGGGAGATAAGTCATCGAAAAATGTTCAATATCAATAGGATTCTTCGTCTTGCCGTGATAAACATATATACATGTACTGAATTTGGTTACGAGCGGTGAAGTAGAACTTGAGTTATTGCGTGGACAAGGATACAGAGTGCGAAAAATAAAAATGACCGCCAAGGGGAGATAAGTCATCGGAAAGTTTTCTATAGGCTTCTTCGGCTTGCTGTGATAAACAATGTATACCAAATTTGGTTACAATCTGTCAAATAGAACTCTAGTTATTGCGTGGACAAGCTGTGCCTGCCCGCCCGCCCGCCTGTACAAGATGAATACATAATACGTCCTGTTTTTTCAAACGGGCGTATAATAAGTGTATACGGTAATTGCGTCACTTTCACCAGTTCTAAAAATTACGAGTGCCCGCTATACAGATATAATCAGTTAATAATGTTTGTTTTACTGGTGGTATCGGGCTATTTTCATATGCAAATGAGGCATGATAGATTATACATTATGATCATTGCACATCTAAAAATAAATACAGAGAATAAATAGTAATGTCCGTTAACACGGTTATCGCCCCTGATAACAGTGTGGAAATTTAGGTCTGATATAAAATGCATAATAATGCCAATCGATACGTGGGGTAATGGTGAATGAATGTTTATTTTGCCAGAAAATGTCTCTGATGATGTCTCTGATATAAAGAACATTTTGTGTCTACTGAGTGGGCATGTACTAAGGGACAGAGTTAATTTCAATGTTCAAAACATACCCCTGCTTGCTCGAGGCGCACCTACCAAGACAGCAGTTCTAAAAGAAATTCTACTATTCTACTATTCGATGGTCTGACAGTGTTTTGGTGTGTTATTAAAGGTACATGCCCACTCGGTAGGCACAAAATGTTCTTTATAGAAATTAAATAAGTGTATAATTGTGTCGCTATTCCACCCGTTCTAAAAATTACAAGTGACTGCTATACCGATATAATCATTTAGTAACATTTATTTTACTGATAGTGACTCGTGGTATCGGACTATTTTCATATGCATAATTATTTATACTAATTAAATGCATCACCTGAAAAAAATCATATTTTCGACAGATTATAAATTATGATCATTGCACATGAAAAAATAATACAGAGAATAAATAGTAATGTCTGTTAACATTTGAAGAAAACACGGTTATCGCCCCTGATATCAGTGTGGACATTTACGTCTGATATGAAATTATAATAATGCCAATCAATACGTGGGGTAATGGTGAATGAACGTTTATTTTGCCAAAAATATCTCTGATGATGTCCGTTGTGCCTGAGTGGGCATGTACCTTTAAAGCCTGTAAATACAAATAATAAATGTCGAGAGTATTTCTACAAGAATGTGTCTGGGAGTCACATAATCTACTATAGTGAAACTGGGAGTCACATAATCTACTATAGTGAAACTGGGAGTCACTACATAGTCTACTATAGTGAAACTGGGAGTCACATAATCTACTATAGTGAAACTGGGAGTCACTACATAATCTACATAGTGAAACTGGGAGTCACTACATAGTCTACTATAGTGAAACTGGGAGTCACTACATAATCTACTATAGTGAAACTGGGAGTCACTACATAGTCTACTATAGTGAAACTGGGAGTCACTACATAATCTACTATAGTGAAACTGGGAGTCACTACATAGTCTACTATAGTGAAACTGGGAGTCACTACATAATCTACTATAGTGAAACTGGGAGTCACTACATAGTCTACTATAGTGAAACTGGGAGTCACTACATAATCTACTATAGTGAAACTGGGGAGTCACTACATAGTCTACTATAGTGAAACTGGGAGTCACTACATAATCTACTATAGTGAAACTGGGAGTCACTACATAGTCTACTGGAGTCACTACATAGTCTACTATAGTGAAACTGGGGAGTCACTACATAATCTACTATAGTGAAACTGGGAGTCACTACATAGTCTACTATGTGAAACTGGGAGTCACACTATAAGTCTACTATAGTGAAACTGGGAGTCACTACATAGTCTACTATAGTGAAACTGGGAGTCACTACATAATCTACTATAGTGAAACTGGGAGTCACTACATAGTCTACTATAGTGAAACTGGGAGTCACTACATAGTCTACTATAGTGAAACATGGGAGTCACTACATAGTCTACTATAGTGAAACTGGGAGTCACTACATAGTCTACTATAGTGAAACTGGGAGTCACTACATAATCTACTATAGTGAACTGGGAGTCACATAATCTACTATAGTGAAACTGGGAGTCACTACATAGTCTACTATAGTGAAACTGGGAGTCACTACATAATCTACTATAGTGAAACTGGGAGTCACTACATAATCTACTATAGTGAAACTGGGAGTCACTAATCTACTATAGTGAAACTGGGAGTCACTACATAGTCTACTATAGTGAAACTGGGAGTCACTACATAGTCTACTATAGTGAAACTGGAGTCACTACATAGTCTACTATAGTGAAACTGGAGTCACTACATAATCTACTATAGTGAAACTGGGAGTCACTACATAGTCTACTATAGTGAAACTGGGAGTCACTACATAATCTACTATAGTGAAACTGGGAGTCACTACATAATCTACTATAGTGAAACTGGGAGTCACTACATAGTCTACTATAGTGAAACTGGGAGTCACTACATAGTCTACTATAGTGAAACTGGGAGTCACTAACATAATCTACTATAGTGAAACTGGGAGTCACATAATCTACTATAGTGAAACTGGGAGTCACTACATAGTCTACTATAGTGAAACTGGGAGTCACTACATAATCTACATAGTGAAACTGGGAGTCACTACATAGTCTACTATAGTGAAACTGGGAGTCACTACATAGTCTACTATAGTGAAACTGGGAGTCACTACATAGTCTACTATAGTGAAACTGGGAGTCACATAATCTACTATAGTGAAACTGGGAGTCACTACATAGTCTACTATAGTGAAACTGGGAGTCACTACATAATCTACTATAGTGAAACTGGGAGTCACTACATAATCTACTATAGTGAAACTGGGAGTCACTACATAGTCTACTATAGTGAAACTGGGAGTCACTACATAGTCTACTATAGTGAAACTGGGAGTCACATAATCTACTATAGTGAAACTGGGGAGTCACATAATCTACTATAGTGAAACTGGGAGTCACATAATCTACTATAGTGAAACTGGGAGTCACTACATAGTCTACATAGTGAAACTGGGAGTCACTACATAGTCTACTATAGTGAAACTGGGAGTCACACATAGTCTACTATAGTGAAACTGGGAGTCACTACATAATCTACTATAGTGAAACTGGGAGTCACTACATAATCTACTATAGTGAAACTGGGAGTCACTACATAATCTACTATAGTGAAACTGGGAGTCACTACATATCTACTATAGTGAAACTGGGAGTCACTACATAGTCTACTATAGTGAAACTGGGAGTCACATAATCTACTATAGTGAAACTGGGAGTCACTACATAGTCTACTATAGTGAAACTGGGAGTCACTACATAGTCTACTATAGTGAAACTGGAGTCACTACATAGTCTACTATAGTGAAACTGGGAGTCACATAATCTACTATAGTGAAACTGGGAGTCACTACATAGTCTACTATAGTGAAACTGGGAGTCACTACATAGTCTACTATAGTGAAACTGGGAGTCACTACATAATCTACTATAGTGAAACTGGGAGTCACTACATAGTCTACTATAGTGAAACTGGGAGTCACTACATAATCTACTATAGTGAAACTGGAGTCCACTACATAGTCTACTATAGTGAAACTGGGAGTCACTACATAGTCTACTATAGTGAAACTGGGAGTCACTACATAATCTACTATAGTGAAACTGGGAGTCACTACATAGTCTACTATAGTGAAACTGGAGTCACTACATAGTCTACTATAGTGAAAACTGGGAGTCACTACATAATCTACTATAGTGAAACTGGGAGTCACTACATAATCTACTATAGTGAAACTGGGAGTCACTACATAGTCTACTATAGTGAAACTGGGAGTCACTACATAGTCTACTATAGTGAAACTGGGAGTCACTAATCTACTATAGTGAAACTGGAGTCACTACATAGTCTAACTATAGTGAAACTGGGAGTCACATAATCTACTATAGTGAAACTGGGAGTCACTACATAATCTACTATAGTGAAACTGGGAGTCACTACATAATCTACTATAGTGAAACTGGGAGTCACTACATAGTCTACTATATGAAACTGGGAGTCACTACATAGTCTACTAGTGAAAACTGGGAGTCACTACAAAATCTACTATAGTGAAACTGGGAGTCACTACATAGTCTACTATAGTGAAACTGGAGTCACTACATAATCTACTATAGTGAAACTGGGAGTCACTACATAGTCTACTATAGTGAAACTGGGAGTCACTACATAGTCTACTATAGTGAAACTGGGGGAGTCACTACATAGTCTACTATAGTGAAACTGGGAGTCACTACATAATCTACTATAGTGAAACTGGGAGTCACTACATAATCTACTATAGTGAAACTGGGAGTCACTACATAGTCTACTATAGTGAAACTGGGAGTCACTACATAATCTACTATAGTGAAACTGGGAGTCACTACATAGTCTACTATAGTGAAACTGGGAGTCACTACATAGTCTACTATGTGAAACTGGAGTCACTACATAATCTACTATAGTGAAACTGGGAGTCACATAATCTACTATAGTGAAACTGGGAGTCACTACATAGTCTACTATAGTGAAACTGGGAGTCACTACATAATCTACTATAGTGAAACTGGGAGTCACTACAGTCTACTATAGTGAAACTGGGAGTCACTACATAGTCTACTATAGTGAAACTGGGAGTCACTACATAGTCTACTATAGTGAAACTGGGAGTCACTACATAATCTACTATAGTGAAACTGGGAGTCACTACATAGTCTACTATAGTGAAACTGGGAGTCACTACATAATCTACTATAGTGAAACTGGGAGTCACTACATAGTCTACTATGTGAAACTGGGAGTCACTACATAATCTACTATAGTGAAACTGGGAGTCACTACATAGTCTACTATAGTGAAACTGGGAGTCACTACATAGTCTACTATAGTGAAACTGGGAGTCACTACATAATCTACTATAGTGAAACTGGGAGTCACTACATAATCATACTATAGTGAAACTGGGAGTCACTACATAATCTACTATAGTGAAACTGGGAGTCACTACATAATCTACTATAGTGAAACTGGGAGTCACTACATAATCTACTATAGTGAAACTGGGAGTCAGTACATAATCTACTATAGTGAAACTGGGAGTCACTACATAGTCTACTATAGTGAAACTGGGAGTCACTACATAGTCTAACTATAGTGAAACTGGGAGTCACTACATAATCTACTATAGTGAAACTGGGAGTCACTACATAGTCTACTATAGTGAAACTGGGAGTCACTACATAGTCTACTATAGTGAAACTGGAGTCACTACATAATCTACTATAGTGAAAACTGGGAGTCACTACATAGTCTACTATAGTGAAACTGGGAGTCACTACATAATCTACTATAGTGAAACTGGGAGTCACTACATAGTCTACTATAGTGATCTGGGAGTCACTACATAATCTACTATAGTGAAACTGGGAGTCACTACATAATCTACTATAGTGAAACTGGGAGTCACTACATAGTCTACTATAGTGAAACTGGGAGTCACTACATAGTCTACTATAGTGAAACTGGGAGTCACTACATAGTCTACTATAGTGAAACTGGAGTCACTACATAATCTACTATAGTGAAACTGGGAGTCACATAATCTACTATAGTGAAACTGGGAGACTATAGTGAAACTGGGAGTCACATAATCTACTATAGTGAAACTGGGAGTCACTACATAGTCTACTATAGTGAAACTGGGGAGTCACATAATCTACTATAGTGAAACTGGGAGTCACATCTACTATAGTGAAACTGGGAGTCACATAATCTACTATAGTGAAACTGGGAGTCACTACATAATCTACTATAGTGAAACCTCTCCAAACCAGACACCCTGTAAATCTCTTTATTGCTAATTTTGTGGGTTTCTTTGTCATTTATCTTCGTATGTTCGTGATTGCAGAGCATGACAACATGTCTTGGAGTGGTCCAGGTGTATGATTTAGAGAGGTTCCACTGTATAAAGGCTGGGTGAGTAATGTTTTCCACCTGGGCTGGGCTTGATTTTAATTATACCGGTACTTGGAACGTTGTAACTGCCCTTTTGTTATCATTATACCTGTAGCCAATTTCATCAAAATTGCAAAGTATACTTATCTAGCAAAGTATACTTTGAGGGAGTAATAATTTATTTTCCCCGAAATGCATTATGTCATACAGAACTAACGACTGCATATATTTGATGATTAAAAGTATGCAGAACTAGAAATGGACGCTTGTCGACAAGCGCATGTGTATCCCCCTCCTCAGATACACAAGGAGTTTGAAAAAAGAGTGTTCGAGTTATGCTCCGGAGACTAAATCAGTGTGCGGAAAAACAAAGGGAGATAACTAAAAAATTAGCGATGGAAGAGTTGTCATTCTTGCCTTTAGGGTCGTGGTCTATGCATTTGTAAAGTTTCATGAAAATATTCCAAAGGGTGTTCGAGTTATGCTCCGGACACGAAATCAGTGCACGAAACAACAAAGGGAGATAACTAAGAAATTAACGACGCAAGAGTTGTCATTCTTGCGCACGACACCTTTGGGTCGTCTTCTATGCATGTGTGAAGTTTAATAAAAAATATTCCAAAGGGTGTTCGAGTTATGCTCCGGACACGAAATCAGTGCATGAAACAACAAAGGGAGATAAATAAGTAAAAAAATATTAACGATGCAAGAGTTGTCATTCTTGCACGCGCCACACCTTTGAGTCGTGGTCTATGCATGTGTGAGGTTTAATGAAAATATTTTAAAGGGTGTTCGAGTTATGCTCCGGACACGAAATCAGTGCATGAAACAACAAAGGGAGATAAGTAAACAAGAATTCCGCGGAATCGAATGCCTCGCCTTGTCCCGCCTTGACCTCGAGCCTGGGCCCAAAAGCAATTTTCACTGGCCCGAACATATACATGCATTATTGTCCAGTTTGTAGAATGTGCGAAACGAAAAAGGGAGATAACTAAAAAATTAGCTAAGCAAAAGTTGTCATTCTTGAGCGCGACATACCTTCGGGTCGTGGTCTATGCATGTGTGAAGTTTCATGAAAATATTCCATAGGGTCGTCGAGTTATGCTCAATCAGTGCGCGAAACAAAAAAGGGAGATAACAAAAACATTAGCTATGCAAGAGTTGTCATTCTTGTGCGCGACACACCTTCGGGTCGTGGTCTATGCATGTGTGAAGTTTCATGAAAATATTCCAAAGGGTGGTCGAGTTATGCTCAATCAGTGCGCGAAACAAAAAAGGGAGATAACTAAAAAATTAGCTATGCAAGAGTTGTCATTCTTGTGCGCGACACACCTTCAGGTTGTGGTCTATGCATGTGTGAAGTTTCATGAAAATATTCCAAAGGGTGTTCGAGTTATGCTCCGGACAAGAAGTGTCTGCGGCAGACGCGCGGACGCGGACGATGTTCGGTGTCGAAACCATAGTATCCCCCGACTTTCGTCCGGGGGATACAATTATTATACTGAATTTATTACATTATCACAGCCAAAATGGCTGTGATAATGTAATAAATTCAGTATAATAAACATTAAATTTAACATTAAATTGAAAATATCTCGCTCAAAGTATTCTTTGCTAGATAAGTATACTTTGCAATGTTGGTGAAATAGGCTACTGATTATTTGTTATTCTGCATGTATATTGTTGAAAATAAATTTTTAATCCACTCTTGTTTACTCTCAGTTCGTGCGGATTTTCCCAAAATATTCAAAGTTGCGTACAGGTACTTTTTTGTATGAAAAAATGGAATATAACAAGAACTGGCATCGTTAAACAAAGCTAATCCCCTCGCTCGCAGCTGGAAAATAATAAAAAAGACAACAAAAAACATATATCCTCGGTGACCTTGACCTTGGGCGGTCGGATGTGTATAATATGTAAAACAAAGCACCATCCCTATACACACATTGTGGCCAAATATTATCAATCGGTGAAGCGGTTCATGAGTTATTGAAAAATGAAAGGTGTTGCTAATGTACGCACACACGTACATACATTTGTTTATTGGTGTTTAACTGCCTATCAATAGCTAAGGTTATTTAAAGCCGGGCCAACGGGTTCGACCCTGCATGTAACCTGCTGCAATGGGGAGAAAATCCCAAGATTAGAACAGAATGTTTACATGGAAATAAATATATATTCAGCCCTGAAATTAGAATAACCTGGCCTGGTGTCGAGTCCATACCACACCAGTCACTTGGCTCCTTCCCCTAAAAGTAATAGGATTAGGAATAATTGTATTACTCATACAAGAGGTATAACCAGATTTAACCCTCACATACAAGAATGCCAAAGACGTACCTGAAGGCCAAACCAGGTCTCCGTTCGGGATACCGGCAAGGATGATGTTTGTTTGTTTATTGGTGTTTAACGGCCTACCAACAACTAAGGTCATGTAAGGTCGAGCAAACGGGTCTGATCCCGTTTTAACCTGCTGCATTGGGGGGAAAATCCCAAAATCAGAACGGAATATTAACATTGAAATAAAATATATTCAGCCCTGAAATGAGAATAACCCGACCTGGTGCCAGGTCCATACCCCACCAAAGTCACTTGGCACCTTCCCCCTAAAATAGGATTCCGAATAATAACCAGATTCAACTGTCACATACAAAATGCCAAAGACATGTGAGGGCCAAACCAGGTCTCCATTCCGGATTCCGTTATGTTTGTTTGTTTGTTTGTTTGTTGGGGTTTGACGGCCTATCAACAGCTAAGGTGATTTACGGCCGGGTCAATGGGTTTAGTACTAAATCCCATATATTACCTGTACAAGTACATGTACATTTTCAAGTACATGCACAAATGGGGTGAAACCCCAAAATCAGAACTGAATATTTACAATAACAAAACTATATATTCAACCCTGAAATCAGAATAATCCTGATCTGATGCCAGGTCCTCGCCACACCAGAATCACTTGGCCCCTCCCAAAAGCAGTAGGATCAGTAATAATCTTACTACTTTTATAATGGGCAATAACTCGATTCAACTCCCAGGTAACAAAAGAGCCAAAGATAAAAACGTACCGGAGGGCCAAACCAGGCAAATAGTGATTCCTATTTAAGGAGGAACCCCTACCGTTAATTTACGCCGTCTCGTTCGCCCGACCACCGCCCACGATTCCGTTATGGATGAACTCCCATCGTTAAATTACCATAAATCGCATACTCCCACCTGCCACACACTCTGGCAAGGAGAATCCCTTTACAGTAGAACCTGTCATAACCGGACACCCTGGGAGGTCACAGGTGTCCGTTTTAGAGATGTTCCACTATAAAACAGACGGATGACTACTTCAAGACACACGTGCTTGCTTTGTAATCATAAACGACATTAACATCGGAGCTAAACGGCAATGAAAATTTATCAAAAGTGAGAACAAACACATTTCTCTGTGTCCGGTTTAGAGAGGTTCCACTGTATACAGCACACCTGCTGGTGGAGCGGGAAATACAATTGTATTTCACAAACATCTGTGCCGGGATCGAACCCGACAGTACTGATTGTAAACTCTAAGAGGCCAGCATAGCCCCAGATTTACTGATTACCGATACCTCGAATGCTTAGATCCGCATCAGTACCGATGCCTCGAATGCTTAGATCCGCATCAGTACTGATGCCTCGAATGCTTAGATCCGCATCAGTACCGATGCCTCGAATGCTTAGATCCGCATCAGTACTGATGCCTCGAATGCTTAGATCCGCAACAGTACCGATGCCTCGAATGCTTAGATCCGCATCAGTACTGATGCCTCGAATGCTTAGATCCGCATCAGTACCGATGCCTCGAATGCTTAGATCCGCATCAGTACCGATGCCTCGAATGCTTAGATCCGCGAATGCTTAGATCCGCATCAGTACCGATGCCTTGAATGCTTAGATCCGCATCAGTACCGATGCCTCGAATGCTTAGATCCGCATCAGTACCGATGCTTCGAATGCTTAGATCCGCATCAGTGCCGATGCCTCGAATGCTTAGATCCGCATCAGTACCGATGCCTCGAATGCTTAGATCCGCATCAGTACTGATGCCTCGAATGCTTAGATCCGCATCAGTACCGATGCCTCGAATGCTTAGATCCGCATCAGTACCGATGCCTCGAATGCTTAGATCCGCGAATGCTTAGATCCGCATCAGTACCGATGCCTTGAATGCTTAGATCCGCATCAGTACCGATGCCTCGAATGCTTAGATCCGCATCAGTACCGATGCCTCGAATGCTTAGATCCGCATCAGTACCGATGCCTCGAATGCTTAGATCCGCATCAGTACTGATGCGGATCTAAGCATTTGAGGCATCGGTAATCAGTAAATCTGGGGCTATGCTGGTCGCAAACTCGCTAAGCCCCTTAGAGTTTTCTCATGGCAACTCGATTGTCAGATGGATAAAAATCCAAGACAGAAAACTTCAAATCAAGACATTGGTTCTAATATTTTAATATTGTATCATTTAAAATGCGGCGATATAAAGAACACTGCCTGCTGTATTGTCTTATTTCTTTGTAAAAACATAGTTTGGGAGCACATTAGAATCGTCTCCATTGGAGAAGATTCTCGTGTGCTGTCAAAATGTGTTTTTATTAAGACAACAAAGAATAATGCCTGAAACTCGTCTTATTCCTTTGTAAAAACAGTTTCGCAGCACATTAGAATCGTCCCCAATGGACATGATTCTCATGTGCTGTCAAAATGTGTTTTTATTAAGAAATATTGAAAATACGTTTTAACAGCAGACAAAAAAATTTAATCGAGAGATTTAACGTTACAATGCCGAATTAATTTTGTCGTCTGCTGTTTTATTTTCCATTTTTTCTCCTCAAATCATAGTTTTATTGAGAAAGAAGACATTGATAACAATGTACAAGAACAGGGTAACCAACTGTACAGTCAAACCTGTGATGAAGGCCATCTCTGAATAGCAATTACCGGTCTATAGACGCCATGCTTTTTTTTAATACATAATTGACACTGGGAACAAAGACCACCGGAGAACAAAGGCCAGATTTTTCTCTTCCCATGGTTGGCCTTTTTCACAGGTTTGACTGTACTTAACCCTTAGACCGCTACTCACAACAATTGTCGTCTGCTGTTGCTTTTATATTTTGCCTTATTTCTCAATAAAAACATGTTTTGACAGCACTTCAGAATCATTTCCGATGAAATGATTCTGAAATGCTGTCAAAGCATGTTGTAAATTATTCCAAAGTGCGGTGAAAGCATGTTTTTGATGATAACAATGGAAAATAGAAAATAAACAGCAGACAACAAATTAATATAGCGGTCTAAGGGTTAATGACGAGACACAGACTACTAGTACACTCGGAATAAAAGGCAATCGCTGGAGTGTCTCTGTCTCACCCACGAAGGTCAAGGCCAACTTCAGCCGAATGACACTGGGTGGATAGCCATGAATGTGAAGTGAAAGTGAATGGGTTTAACGTATAAGCAATAGCAAAGGCAGGGATTCCGTTGGCGATCGCCACTTTCGCAATTGGCGATAAAAATAAACAATTGGCGAAAAAAATTTACAATTTTCGAAAAAATAATTTTTTATTTTTTTTTCCGAAAATTGTAATTTTTTATCGCCAATTGTTTATTTTTATCCTATTGGTTATTCCTTTTTCTTTCTTTTTTTTTTTTCCCCAGCGGAATCTCTGCTAAGGTCACATATGGACGGGACCTCGGTTTCAAGTCTCATCGAAAAGACCAGTGGGGTGGAAATACGATAAAAGTATTTTCTACGCCTAGGGCGGTTGATTTGATTTATTGGTGTTTAACGGCCGATCAACAGCTAAGGTTATTTAAGGCCGGGACAACGGGTTCAATCCCGTATGCTATTTAACCTGCTGTGTTGGGGGATAAATCCCAAAATCAGAACGGAATATTTACATCAAAATAAAAATATATTCAGCCCAGAAATTCTAATAACCTAACACCAAAGTCACTTGGCCCCTTCTCCTAAAAGTAATAGGATTAGGAATAATCATATTACTCGTACAAGGGGTATAACAAGATTAAACCCTCACATACAAGAATGCCAATGACATATCGGGGGTCAAACCAGTAGCCAATTTCACCAACATTGCAAAGTATACTTTTCTAGCAAAGTATACATTGATCGAGAAATTTTCAATTTTAGAATAAATTAATTATACAGAATTTATTACATTATCACAGCCAATTTGGCTGTGATAATGTAATAAATTCAGTATAATAAAAATTAATAAATTTATTCTTAAATTGAAAATTTCTCCCTCAAAGTATATTTTGCAATGTTGGTGAAATAGGATACATGTTTCCATTCAGGATACCGGTAAGGACGAATCCCGATCGTGCTCCCACCTGCGACCCACCTATTGATGAAGCTAACGAGATAATCATATGTAACATTTGGATGTATAAGTACATGTACATTCAAAATTGTTTACCGGTATGCCTACTACTACAAACGAAGCCGTCGCCAGAATTACAAAGAAAGCTTTCAGCACTGAAAGACGATGTCCTGATACAGTGCCAGGCACTCTTAGTACACCCGATTACTTAGACCCAGGTGTGAATCCCATTAACATATGAATCCTTAAGAAAGATGGATTCACCATTAAGATATGAATCCTTAAGCAGGAGGGATTCATAGTTAAGGTATTAAGTACACCCTCCCATCTTCTCATACTGGCTGTTGAAATGACGAACAGTGCAGACACTGATCTGATTGCACGAATGCATAGGCTGATCTCGTCTACACTGATCACAAAAGCTATAAAACCGATATTTCACATTTCAGTCATGTATCGATGGTCTAGTAACATAAGGTTGTAACTGCTATGCTAAAGCATAGCAGTTACAACCTTATGTTATTAGACCATAAAGATTTAGAATTAGTTAAATTAACCCGTTGAACACTAGAGACCCCTTTCCTGATACTTGTAAATGGTGTAGACCATGAGGAGCAGTCTCATCAAGATCTGCACCATTTGTGGACATTTTTTACTTTTTACAAAATGACCCCCATTTTCTGCATAATGGAACAGTCTCAATCTTAACAGGAAATAGTCCATATCAGTTACTTAGGGGTGAATGGGTTAAACAGGATGAGAATATGAAATGAGTATTGCACAAACACGACGGAACAATGGCACTGGACATTTTCACTGTCTTGTCTCCCCTGCATTTTATTATTACATACAGGGTATCCCAGACGTCATAATAGCATTATAAAATTTAATAACATTAACCCTTTCACCCCGAAGTAACTGGAATGGATTTTGAAACATTAATTTTGCAACCAATTTGCAGACTAGTCCATTTATGAATAGGGTGTGGTTTTGTTCTCAAAAATATGACAATTACTTGCAAAAAGTGTAGATCCTGATGAGACGGCTCGTCACGAGGCGGCTCATCTGGATCTACACTTTTGCCAATACCGCTATACAGGCCTGTGGTGTTGAAAGGGTTAAACCTGCATTCCCGTAACTCAGGTTGTAGTGTCGGGAGACTTTTTTTTTGACCCATTGTTCCGATGACATTTTTCGACAAAATAAATATTAATTTACCATTATCGGACGCGTTTATCGGCATTATTATGATTTTTATGTCACTCATGAGATCAGATGGCGACAAATATGTTTTCTTAAAAGGATAACGGAAACAGATATTTATTCTCTCCATTCTTAAAAGCATAACAGAAACAAATATTTATTCACTCTTTTTTTTTTATGTGAAATGATCATATTTTATTATATCGATGGTCTAGTAAAGCATAGCACTAACGAACATATGTTACTAGACCATCGATATGTCGATAAAAATATATACTCCGGCGAAAAATGTATTGATTTGAATAATTTAAAAATGCACTGCTTTGTTTTTATATCAAACCTTATGTGCGGGAGTGCAGGTTAAAAAGTTCTTAACTCTTAGAATACAGGGAAACAAAAGTTGGTTTGACGTCTCTACGATGATGTCAATAATTTGCATTACATAATATGTGTCCGTGACTGGAGACCAGTGTAGATCCAGATTTGCACAGGCAGATCATAATTTGCCTGTTCGCCATTCCATAAATGAATCTTCTTCATCTAAATTGCTTGGCCCTAAATGACTCTTGTGTTGGTGCGCCATTAAGCACCATTCCATTCCATCAAGGATACAAACCAATAATTCCAGCACAAAAATATTTACACAATTCCCTAACATTTGATTGGCCCGTAGCAAGTCTCTGTCCAAAATTTATATCCCAGTAAACTCCCACGCCAAACTACTTTCCGTAAAATAAACACATTTTCTTGATGAATTTATTTCAAATGCTGGAATTATAAGGAATGAATGGCCTTTTTGTGGAATTTCAGTATTCCCGCGACTTTTCCAAGTTTATACCCCGATAAATTCCACAAAAAGGCCATTCATTCCTATATTATCAGGCTACAGGAATGAGCTATTTGATCAGTAGCTACACTGGTCACAAATCTCATAAGCCCTAATTCTCCAGTCACAGCCACATACATGTATAGGCATACTGGTCTAACATTTGTTTGCAGTCATTAATCTTTACGACAGTGTCAATAATAATATGCTCTAGGCCAGAAATGTCACTGTTCCATGAATTGTGACAAAAAGACAATTTTAACGAGTCCAAACTTAGTTTTCATGCCATATATGTATAAATTAATGTTCACATATTGCATTTTTAAGGAAGTAAATGCGAGGGAGCATTAGCGACCGCAGCATTTAGTTCCTTAAAAAATCCAATATGTGAACAATAACATACTTGTAATTTATTCAGGTTTATAATGCAGTCTCCCACGCGAGTATTTATTTTCCATTTCCTGTCAAACAGTTACTCATTTAATAAGTCTGGTAATAAGTAACTTATTGGAAATGTGAAATAAGTGGTGCATGATACTGGCCGGCGATTGACTTAGGAAGTAGGGTGAACTGTAAGGTTAACATATTCATCCTAATATATGCGCCTGCCGAATTGTCGTAGTACGTATATGTATGGCGATACATATCTGCCAAAGTCTGATCTGGGACACAGTACTGGCTCCATTACTCTGCCGTACATTTCATTGCAGTTTCAGCAAATATTTTATTTCACATTGTGCAATTCACCGCAAATGGTTACCAGTCTTACCAAATACACTAAATATTACAACACCACATTATAAGTTATTGTGATTCTACACAGGCTATATGGTGTAATATTGCCCGTCTGGAGGTATGTTCACCCGAGGCGATAGCCGTCTGGAGGTATGTTCACCCGAGGCGATAGCCGAGGGTGAACATACCTTCAGACGGGCAATATTACACCATATAGCCTGTGTAGAATCACAATAACGTTGTCATACCGCAGATCCTGTATTTGGCCGTATAAACATATCTCTTCTTTTGATCTTTGCGTTTTTTCAGGAAGAAAAATAATCCGAGATTCGATTTTCTACCATCATTCTTAATATAAAGGCGTAAATGAACATTTTGTTTTTTTATTAAACGAAAACAAAACTAAATATGGAGTAAGAAATCCATCGAAAACGACTTTATGACAGTTTTTTTATATCGTGTAATTTAATTTATATTCCACTGCTCTATCGATCTGCTCTCCCTTTGGCGCCTCTAGAATAATGCGACTGGTTCCCAAACATTCGCTGTCATTGCTACGCCGCGGTTTCGTGCGTGGAACCCATAGTTATTGTGACCTAAATATAGCCGTGTCACGAAGGCTAGCGCGTTGAGATTTGAAAAGCAATTTTCGTTATTTTGGCTAATTTTTCGCTCATATTTTGATGAGCGAAGAATATTTATGAAAAAATAAACAATATAGACTGGTTTTGAGTGTACAATTTGTTACTTGTATTGATAAATTCGGGGTTTTATTGTGTTTAGTGAGGAATACAATTCACAATCGGTAGACGCTTGCAAAATGTTCTTCACTGGACGCGAGGCGCCGGAGGGGAATCGCAATTCCTGTATGTCCGATGGCCTTGGCAGGTCATATAATATATATGACCAGGCAAGCTAGCCAATCAAAAGCCGAGAAACTTATCTGCGGTATGACAAGTATTGATATTACCGGTAAGGTGTATGTGACGAGTTGGGCCGAGTGTTATCCTATTATTTTCAAGACTGTAAATGAAATACTGTATACACATGTATATTTACCGGTAGATTTTCAATGACTATTTATTTTTAATATTTAGGACACTAATAAATGTGCCTGTTTCGTGTTTTCATCGCACCCCGGTGCGTATATTAGGATCAACAAGGTATTTGCATTTTTATGCGCCACCATGATAGTGGAGGGAGCATTTAGTGTTACCCTTGTCCGTCCATCCTGTGCGTCCATCGGTCACCAACCGTGTAAGGCATAAAACTTTTAAACCGTACTAGTTACAGACCTGAAACTTGATATGTAGCTTCCTTATGATGATTAGATGCGCAAAGTTTATTTCAATTTTTGATTTGACCCCCCGAGTCATGGATTATCTCCCCCTTTTCGACTTGGAATTTGGCAATTTTGCTTTGCAAGTCGTAAAACTTTTAAACCGTACTAGCTACACACCTGAAACTTGGTATGTAGTTTCATTATGATGAGTAGATGCGCAAAGTTTATTTCGATGTTTTATTCGAAGCCGGGGTCATGGATTATCTCCCTTTTTGGACTTGGAATTTTGCCGTGTTTATTATCAAAGCCGTATGTGGGGCATCCGTATCAGAAAATACAATATACATGTAAATATAAGGCTAAAACTGTCGGATATGACATTATTGCGTCACACACAAAACAGTTTGCCTGTTTAAAGTCTGGTCGGTCACCATGGACATTAAACACACATAACATTTTAAAGAACACATTAAATGTAATAGTGGATGATTTTATTCTTAAACCCTTAGAACACAGGAAACGAAAATTGTAGTCTGCTGTTGTTTCATATTTTGCCAGGTTTCTCAATAAAAACACGGTTTGGCGGCATTTTAGAATCATTTCCATTGGAAATGATTCTAAAGTGCTGCGAAACTGCGTTTTCGTTGTTAAAAAATCGAAATTAAAACTTAAACAGCAGACGACAAAATTTGAATTCTGCATTGTAAGGGTTAAAACATATTTCACCCGTAAACCAACATCTAACATAACACATTACTCATTATAAAAATGTACTTGACACAAATCTTCACCCGGGCTTCCGAAACTTCTTCTTTGCCCGGGCTTCCGTCACTTTTTCTTGTCTTCCTTACAGAGTATGACGTATCGCTGGGCCACCATCAGGGGTGGGGAATACCCAGTGGGGTACGAGGTGTCTTCAAACAATACTGAATAGTCGTCTTGGGCCTGTAATAGTGGCAATGGTTTATTGGTATATTTCGTTTAACACTTTCACCCGTAAGTAACTGGAATGGATTCTGATATGTTATTTTGCAACCAATCCAGCCATCACAAAATGATTTTCAAACTAGTACATTTATGAATTATTTATTATGTCAAAAAAATGAAAAATACTTGCAAAAAGTGTAGATCATGATTAGACGGCTCGTCACGAGCCGGCTCATCTGGATCTACACTTTTTGCCGATACCACTATACAGGCCTGTGGTGTTGAAAGCGTTAAACAGTACATTGTATTTAATTTCATTTGAATAAGAACATGTCATATACAAACATCGTATTTGGGAATTGAGGAGAAAGCAAAAATATGTGTATAATACCCTTTTCCTATTGTATTTAAATCCGAATAACAAGAGTTTGACTCTGGCATGCTAATTTTCACACTACTAAAATAGTTTGAAAGGGGAAACCGGTATATTTGTTTCATAAACAAGAGATGTAGGAGAACAGCATAGCTCGACTACGAGGGTTGTCGATGTACACATAGCTTGACAAAGAAGGTGGCTGCGGCCTGCATAAAAACCTTAACCAAGGTCGACTAAAAACATTAACCAAGGGAAACTAGAAATGTGGCCTGTCGGCACACGAATACCCCCACTGGCAGCCAAAGAAAACGAGGCATTTTTGATTATAAGCCATTCAGCCGAGCGTTAAGATTTCAAACGCATCAAGTCTGTGACCTTGACCCTGGGCATAGTGTGATAATCCATGCATCGGTGTAGAAGATATAGAGCGGAAGGGAATTTCAATAGGTTTCAAATGCCTTTCACCTTTAACTATGACCTTGACCTTGGACGTAGGTGCGTGGTTATTGATCGAGACACACCTTCTCATCCTGAGAAACATTTGTGCCAAGGCATTTGATAATCCATGCATCGGTGTAGAAGATATAGAGCGGAAGGGAATTTCAATAGGTTTGACCTTTGACCTTCAACTGTGACCTTGACCTTGGACGTAGGTGCGTGGTTATTGATTGCGACACACCTTCTCATCATGAGAAACATTTGTGCCAAGCCATTTGATAATCCATACATCGGTGTAGAAGATATAGAGCGGAAGGGAATTTCAATAGGTTTGACCTTTGACCTTCAACTGTGACCTTGGACGTAGGTGCGTGGTTAGCAATTTGATAATCCATGCATCAGTGTAGAAGATATAGAGCAGAAGGGAATTTCAATAGGTTTGACCTTTGACCTTCAACTGTGACCTTGACCTTGGACGTAGGTGCGTGGTTATTGATCGCAACACACCTTCTCATCATGAGAAACATTTGTGCTAAGCCATTTGATAATCCATGCATCGGTGTAGAAGACATAGAGCGGAAGGGAATTTCAATAGGTTTGACCTTTGACCTTCAACAGTGACCTTGACCTCGGACGTAGGTGCGTGGTTATTGATCGCGACACACCTTCTCATCGTGAGAAACATTTGTGCAAGCCATTTGGGAATTTCAATATTTTTGACCTTTGACCTTCAACTGTGACCTTGACCTTGGATGTAGGTGCGTGGTTATTGATCGCGACACACCTTCTCATCCTGAGAAACATTTGTGCCAAGGCATTTGATAATCCATGCATCGGTGTAGAAGATATAGAGCGGAAGGGAATTTCAATAGGTTTGACCTTTGACCTTCAACTGTGACCTTGACCTTGGACGTAGGTGCGTGGTTATTGATTGCGACACACTTCTCATCATGAGAAACATTTGTGCCAAGCCATTTGATAATCCATGCATCGGTGTAGAAGATATAGAGCGGAAGGGAATTTCAATAGGTTTGACCTTTGACCTTCAACTGTGACCTTGGACGTAGGTGCGTGGTTAGCAATTTGATAATCCATGCATCGGTGTAGAAGATATAGAGCGGAAGGGAATTTCAATAGGTTTGACCTTTGACCTTCAACTGTGACCTTGACCTTGGACGTAGGTGCGTGGTTATTGATCGCGACACACCTTCTCATCATGAGAAACATTTGTGCCAAGCCATTTGATAATCCATGCATCGGTGTAGAAGATATAGAGCGGAAGGGAATTTCAATAGGTTTGATCTTTGACCTTCAACAGTGACCTTGACCTTGGATGTAGGTGCGTGGTTTTCCAAGTATGGTTGCTGTAGGCCCAGGAGTATTCCATATACAAGCTGGAGTAAAAACCGTAACCAAGGGGAGATAACTAAGTAATCCAAGGATAAAAGTAGGTCAAGGTCAAATATAGGTCAGGGATTATTGATGTACATCACTAGGAGATGAAGTTGTCCAAGTATGGTTGATGTAGGCCCAGAAGTATTCCATATACAAGCTTGACTATAAACATTAACCAAGTAATTCAAGGTTAAATGTAGGTGAAGGTAAAATAAAGGTCAGGGTTATTGATGTACATCCCTATGAGAAAAAGTTATCCAAGTATGGTGTATGTATGCACAATAGTATTCCATCTACAAGCTTGACTAATAACCTTAACCAAGGTTGAGTAAAAACCTTAACCAAGGGGAATTAAGTAAGTAATTTAAGGTTAAATGTAGGTCAAGGTCAAATATAGGTCAGGGGTTGTTGATGTACATCACTAGGAGATGAAGTTGTCCAAGTATGGTTGGTGTAGGGCCATGAGTATTCCATCTACAAGCTGGAGTAAAAACCTTAACCAAAGAGAATTAAGTAAGTAATTCAAGAGGAAATGTAGGTCAAGGTCAAATATAGATCAGGGGTTATTGATGTACATCACTATGAGAAAAGGTTGTCCAATTATGGTGTCTGTATGCACAATAGTATTCCATGTACAAGCTTGAGTAAAAAGCTTAACCAAGGTCGAGTAAAAACCTTAACCAAGGGGAATTAAGTAAGTAATTCAATGTTAAATGTAGGTCAAGGTCAAATATAGGTCCGGGTTGTTGATGTACATCACTAGGAGATGAAGTTATCCAAGTATGGTTGGTGTAGGGCCAGGAGTATTCCATGTACAAGCTTGATTAAAAACGTTAACCAAGGGGAATTAAGTAATTCAAGAGGAAATGTAGGTCAAGGTCAAATATAGATCAGGGGTTGTTGATGTACATCACTAGGAGATGAAGTTGTCCAAGTATGGTGGGTGTAGGGCCAGTAGTATTCCATATAGAAGGTTGACTAAAAACCTTAACCAAAAGGAATTAAGTAAGTAATTGAAGAGGAAATGTAGGTCAAGGTCAAATATAGATCAGGGGTTATTGATGTACATACCTATGAGAAAAGGTTGTCGAAGTATGGTGGTGTGGATGCACAATAGTATTCAATGTACAAGCTTGAAAAAAAACCTTAACCAAGGTTGACTAAAAACCTTAACCAATGGGAATTAAGTAAGTAATTCAAGAGGAAATATAGGTCAAGGTCAAATATAGATCAGGGGTTATTGATGTGCATCACTAGGAGATGAAGTTGTCCAAGTATGGTGGGTGTAGGGCCAGTAGTATTGCATATACAAACTTGACTAAAAACCTTAACCAAGGTTGACTAAAAACCTTAACCAAGGGGAATTAACCAAGTAATTAAAGAGGAAATGTAGGTGAAGGTCAAATATAGATCAGGGGTTATTGATGTACATCACTAGGAGATGAAGTTGTCCAAGTATGGTGGGTGTAGGGCCAGTAGTATTCCATATACAAGCTTGACTAAAAACCTTAACCAAGGCGTGACGGTGACGCCGACGCCGGGGTGACAACATAAGCTCTACTTATTCTTCGACTTGTCGAGCTAAAAATTAAGAAATATCCACAAACGGTTTGAAACACATGAAATGTTGCACACTGTGGGGTACGAGGTGTCTTCGAACAATACTAAACAAGAAACGAGGCAAAGCCACGAAGGCCAGGTTTTTTCCAAGCATGGACACTTGGATAACATAATTATACCCACTTTTTGTAGACTAGATGGCCGTGGCCTGCATGTCGCGCCTTGGGGCGAGGCATGGACACTAAAAAAATAGATATAGTAGATGGAAAAACTTTAACGAAAAAACTTTAACCGGACACACGGACGTACGGACAGACGGACGTATGCCAAAATGCCGACGATATTGCGCTTTCCGCAAGCGGGTGCGACAATGATGATAAACACCCATGTGAAGTATCAAGGTAATGGGTGAAGCAGTTGCAGAGATATAGTACACGAAAAAACTTTAACAAATAAATTCAAAGTAATTTGACCTTGACATTGCGCACAGGGGCCGCACGGTTGGGGGTTAGAGTGAAAATATGGACGATGATAAACACCCATGTGAAGTTTCAAGGTAATGGGCGAAGCAGTTGCAGAGATATAGTATAACAAAAAAGTTTTAACCAAAAAATTTAACCTGACGTACGTTAAAAAGTTAACGTTGAAAATGGCTAAGTCAATTACGTAGAAATAATAGGTGAAGGTAAAAAAATGGTCACATGTTGGATAGTTGTATGTGGTAGGCACCCCTTGGTTATGAAGCTGTGAAAGTTTGGTGGTCCTAGGTGGTACAGTACCAAAGAAATGGACTTAAACACGAAAACTTAACATTGTAAACGCGAAAACTTAACATTGAAAATGGCTAAGTCGACTGCGCGGAAAAAATGGGTCAAGTTAAAAAAAAGTAACATGTTGGATAGTGATATGTGGTGGGCACCCCTTGATTATAAAGCTGTGAAAGTTTGGTGGTCCTAGGTGGTACAGTACGAAAGAAATGGACTTAAACACGAAAACTTAACATTGAAAACGCGAAAACTTAACATTGAAAATGGCTAAGTCGATTGCGCGGAAAAAATGGGTCAAGTTAAAAACAAGAAACGAGGCAAAGCCACGAAGGCCAGGTTTTTTTCCAAGCATAGACATTTGGATAACATAATTATACCCACTTTTTGTAGACTAGATGGCCGTGGCCTGCATGTCGCGCCTTGGGGCGAGGCATGGACACTAAACACTAAAAAAATAGATATAGTAGATGGAAAAACTTTAACCAAAAAACTTTAACCGGACACACGGACGAACGGACGGACGTATGCCAAAATGCTGACGATATCGCGCTTTCCGCAAGCAGGTGTGACAATGATGATAAACACCCATGTGAAGTATCAAGGTATTGGGTGAAGCAGTTGCAGAGATATAGTACACAAAAAAACTTTAACAAAAAAATTCAAAGTAATTTGACCTTGACATTGGGCACAGGATCGCGCTTTCCGCAAGCAGGTGCAACAATGATGATAAACACCCATGCGAAGTATCAAGGTATTGGGTGAAGCAGTTGCAGAGATATAGTACACGAAAAAACTTTAACAACAAAATTCAAAGTAATTTGACCTTGACATTGGGCACAGGATCGCGCTTTCCGCAAGCAGGTGCGACAATGATGATAAGCACCCATGTGAAGTATCAAGGTATTGGGTGAAGTAGTTGCAGAGATATAGTACACGAAAAAACTTTAACAAAAAAATCAAAGTAATTTGACCTTGACATTGGGCACAGGATCACGCTTTCCGCAAGCAGGTGCGACAATGATGATAAACACCCATGTGAAGTATCAAGGTATTGGGTGAAGCAGTTACAGAGATATAGTACACGAAAAAACTTTAACAAAAAAATTCAAAGTAATTTGACCTTGACATTGGGATATGGATGATGATAAACACCCATGTGAAGTTTCAAGGTAATGGGCAAAGCAGTTGCAGAGATATAGTATAACGAAAAAGTTTTAACCAAAAAAAACCAAAAAACTCTAACCAGACGTACGTTAAAAAGTTAACGTTGAAAATGGCTAAGTCAATTACGTAGAAATAATAGGTGAAGGTAAAAAAATGGTCACATGTTGGATAGTTGTATGTGGTAGGCACCCCTTGGTTATGAAGCTGTGAAAGTTTGGTGGTCCTAGGTGGTACAGTACCAAAGAAATGGACTTAAACACGAAAACTTAACATTGTAAACGCGAAAACTTAACATTGAAAATGGCTAAGTCGACTGCGCAGAAAAAATGGGTGAAGTTAAAAAAAAAAGTAACATGTTGGATAGTGATATGTGGTGGGTACCCCTTGATTATGAAGCTGTGAAAGTTTGGTGGTCCTAGGTGGTACAGTACGAAAGAAATGGACTTAAACACGAAAACTTAACATTGTAAACGCGAAAACTTAACATTGAAAATGGCTAAGTCGATTACGCGGAAAAAATGGGTGAAGTTAAAAAAAAAGTAACATGTTGGATAGTGATATGTGGTGGGCACCCCTTGATTATGAAGCTGTGAAAGTTTGGTGGTCCTAGGTGGTACAGTAACAAAGAAATGGACTCAAACACGAAAACTTAACATTGATTGTGGACGCCGCCCGCCGCCGTCATTAGAATTGAGTCCGGAGAACACAATTCTAATGAAATTGCAAGACATATTTACAGAATGTTTGTTTGTTGGTGTTTAACGGCCTATCAACAGCTATAGTCATTTATGGCCGGGCCAATAGGTTTCGATCCCACATTTAACCTGCTGCATTGGGAAGTAAATAAGAAGTGAAATAAGAAAAATAATCCTAATTTGTTGGCTGTTATTTTCACCACTAGCATGCAAAGAATTAATGATAAAGTGTGGATTTTTTAGAGGGGAATAACACTGACAAATCCTGCAGATCCCGATGAGATCTGGATCTACAGTGTTTGCGCATCTTGGCTTTCTCGTCTGTAGGGTTAAATGGATTAATACCTCATATTGGATATGACAAATTGGGAATAATTTTTGCTACTCTTCTTCGTTAAAAATGTACCTCATATGAGACGCGCCATGTGATGTTGTTCCATAAAAACATGTGCGATATCTCATATTCAATTTACAAAATTTACGATATTTTCCATAAATGACGTCGGAAGTTGACGAAACTTTCATAACAAATTTTATCTTGTGACGTCATGTACAGAAAATATCACAGTTTCTGTAAATATACTTCATGAAAAATCGCCACATGTTCTTAGGTACAAAATCGTATGGCGTGCCTCATATTTGGGTTATGAACAACTTGGAATAATTGTTGCTATTTTTCTTATTTCTTTCAAAAGTATATGTTGTTACCACTCATTTGAACCGTCTCGATGAGACGGTTCAAATGAGTGGTAACAACATATGCATCCGTGCATAATTAAGAGAATTCTTTTTATTTTTCTTATGTAAAATTATGTAGCCTCAGCATGTAAGGTAGTTCTCCCAACCTTTAACATGTTAAACAGGACCTACCTTTTTTGGAGGTTCATGTATAAGGGCCCGGTAGAAACAGGTAGTCTGTGGGTATAGGGCCAGCACCAACTGGAAAATAAATTACCGTTTACTAACTATCATGTCGCGCCCGCTGAGGTTTTGATAGTATACCGAAAAACAATAACCCAAAAATTTAACCCGGATGCACATATGGATGGACGGACGTACATACGTCAATGTGCCGACTATATCGCGCTGTCCGCAAGCGGGTGCGACAATGATGTTCCACTTGGTTATTCTATAACAACATGAACTGGCTAGATAACAGATGTACCATACTCAGCTACTCAGGAATTTCCATGCATTTCATAGCCTTATTTAATATCCCTAAATATTCGGACAACATTTTATAGGTGTTTCCCAAAACAAATTGTATCCAAATACATTGTTATTGGCACAAACCAATACAACCATACTAAACCTATATATAGGGACACTTTTTGTTGTGTCTATATGTGCATCCCAGAATAAATTGTGTCCGAATATTTACAGTTATTGCATGTAGTAATTGGCAGTAATCTGGTGTTCATATATTCACAGTCAGAGCTCCAGATAAGTATTGTATCTAAAGAGCATTATACCCCGATATTTAAAATTCAATGCATATTTTACTTTTACAAATGTGTTATTGATTTTCTTCCTTGTTAAATAGGATAAACAAATGATAAAAAATAAAACAAATTAAAAATTCACTTATTTGAGCTGTAAAAAGCTGTTTGCTTTTTGCAACTCAACTATTAAAGTAAATGTTCAACTTTATGAAGTATTTTCACTACTTAATTTAAAAATCAATGCGTATGTTCACACTGTTGTGTGTATTTTGTACTCCACCTTTTGATAATCAATGCGTATTCTGCTAAAATAAGTGCGTAGAATACGTCAATACGCACCTTATCTGGAGCTCTGCACAGAAACCACGTACCTGGCCTTTAGGAAACAAAGCATCTGGGTCTGTCTCTGGACTTGCCTTCCATATCGGTAATGGCACCACCTTCCGTTTACTCAACACATGCTGCCTGTAACATGTATTGAATTGATTGCCAAAAAGTGAAAGGAATTAACGTCTACAGCTAAGGTCGACAAAAATAATTATGAGGATTTAGCCAAAATGGCTGTGATAAATTCAGTATAATAAAAATTAATAAAATTATCCTTAAATTTAAAATTTCTCCCTCAGAGTATACTTTGCTAGATAAGTATACTTTGCAATGTTGGTCAAATAACACACTCCACATGCATCAAACTACTGCTTCAAACAGTATTTGTATATACACGACGTACATATATGAGTAACTGTTCTTCAAGACAATTGATATGTGGCTGTGACAGGACAAATGGGGCATTAATACAGGATTTGTGACCAGTGTAGCCCCTGTAGCAGATTTCATCAAAATTGCAAAGTATACTTTGAGGGAGTAATCATTTATTTTTCCCAAAATGCATTATTCATATAGAACTAACCACTGCATATATTTGATGAAGTATGTAGAATTATTATACTGAATTTATTACATTATCACAGCCAAAATGGCTGTGATAATGTAATAAATTCCGTATATTAATAAAAATTAATAAATTTATCCTTAAATTTAAAATTTCTCCATCAAAGTATACTTTGCTAGATAAGTATACTTTGCAATGTTGGTGAAATAGGCTACTGGTCAAATAACACACTTCTGTAGCCTGATAGCCATCTATATTGTTTATTAGAAGCATGACGGGGTGGGTGCTTCAATGATGGAATGACGAACAGTGCAGATTCTGATCACAGTAATAAACAGACGGACAGACAAACAGAGTGACGGCTACATGTACCACACATTTTGTTTAGGGTATATCAAAATATAATTTATGTAAATGATGCAGTGCATACATAGAAATCATTTGACATCATGTACATGACTGTCAAAATCTGTATATTTATACCAAAATATCAGCTGGATTGGCATTATTTTCGGACCAAATTTTAAGGATAGTTTGCAAATCTCAATCGGTCTGAGAATTCAAAATTCGGTCCAGAACCGACAAACTGAAAATTGTAGAAGCCCTGTACATTAGATCTCATATGATTCATGATCAGAGCTCCAGATAAGTTCTGTATCTAAAGAGTATTATACCCCCAGATTTCAAATGCAATGCAAATTTTACTTTTGTAGTATTGATTTTCTTCCTTTATTAAATAAGGAACAAATGATAAAAAATAAAACAAATTTAAAAATTCACTTATTTGAAAATAAATCACTTATTAGTTGAGCTGCAAAAAGCAAACAGTTCCCATTGCTGCGAGTATTTTGTACTCCCACTTTTGATAATCAATGCGTATTCTGCTAAAATAAGTGTGTAAAATATGCCAATACGCACCTTATCTCTGTAGCCTATTTCATCAACATTGCAAAGTATACTTTACTAGCAAAGTATACTTTGAGGGAGAAATCATTTATTTTTCCCGAAAAGCATTATTTCATATAGAACTAACAAATGCATATATTTCATGATTAAAAGTATGCAGAATTATTATACTGAATTTATTACATTATCACAGCCAATTTGGCTGTGATAATGTAATAAATTCAGTATAATAAAAATTAATAAATTTATCATAAAATTGAAAATTTCTCCCTCAAAGTAGACTTTGCTACTAAAGTATACTTTGCAATGTTGATGAAATCGGCTACTGGAGCTCTGCATGATGAAGGCCAATGTTATACAATAAAATCAATACTTACTCTTTTCCCTCCTCTGCATCTATATCGTCCACCTCGTATTTATTTGTGGACGCGGTAAACGCCGTCACCTCGGCCAGAATCCAGTTCTCTTCTCCGTCTGATGACTTCACACGGGCCGCCACTTTGTCTCCAGGTTTGGCAATGTAGCTGTTGTCTGCAGGTACGGCCCCACATAGCGGTGGTGGCCTATGATATAGATTTAAATTAGTCTATGAATAAATTGAACATTAGCATTGTCAGACGCTGTTTGGATATTTTTTAGTGATCAGAAACAGTAGGAATTCCTTGGCAAGCCTCCAAATTCCTACAAGTTTCTTGGCCTTGCCTAATTAAACTTGATATCAAAATTATTTATCAGGTAACATTCATGCTACAGAATGAGCAATTATGACGTGGTTTTCGTTACACTGAATCATTTGGTAACATCATGTGATGCTGTACGACCAATAGAATGTCAGAGAAGTAGTTGTTACCCGGATACTCGTATCAAATCAATGCAAGATACAACAATTTGTTATCAGTGTGTAGTCGGTCAATACATACAATACATATAGAGTTCCCGGACAAAAACAGCACAACAAATGTCAACAGTGCTCCAGATATTAGTAATTGAGTATTTACACTCCATCATTTCTGAAACAATTGGGTATTTTAAAAAATTTAATTGCGTAAAATAAAATCACACTGCTGTTTACACATCAACAGACAGCAATTATTTAATAGTTTGCTTCTAAATGAAAACATGTCTTGGCATTTCATTAGAATTGTCTCCAAGATGTGTTTTCATGGAAAAATAAGAACAACATGCTTTGTTTATGGTTGGTTTATTGTTTTCTGCAGCATGATAAAGGAACCACAATTTTTTAATGCTTTTTGATACTCACTATGTACTTCTGATTTCAATTACGTTTTTTGGCAATTTTAATTGGGTATTTAAGCAAATACACAGCTTATCTGGAGCTCTGTGTCAAGTTCCTGTCTTACTTTTCTCCAGGTTTGCTGACCCAGAGTGGTAACGTCGTGGCGTTTTGTTGGAGGATCGTCATCAAGACTCCTCGTCGCATGATCGGCTTTGGTCGATCAGAATCTGCAACATACGTTTCTAGCAAGTGATTTCACAATATGCTACATTCTGGAGAACAATGATCCCTGTGCTGGCAAAAACTGTCCACAAAACTGCATGTATATGTGGCTGTGATTGGAGTAATGGAGCTTATGTGCTTTGTGACCAGTATATATCCAGATCAGCATGTGGATCCGCAAATTACTTGACGAAATTAAAAAATCAGCATCGACTAAAATCAAAACTAAAAAATCAGTATTGACTAAAATTCCGGGGGGTGAAATACTCTTTACTTGAAAAGCTTATCTGTAGCTCTGGGAAGGGTTAAGATCAATCTTCAAGGATGGATTCATCGCTAAGATATGTGCACACTGCCATCCTCCAGTAGCCATTTTCATCAACATTGCAAAGTATACCTATCTACATGTAGCAAAGTATACTTTGACGGAGAAATTTTCAATTTAAGGATAAATTTATTAATTTTTATTATACTGAACTTATTACATTACCACAGCCATTTTGGCTGTGATAATGTAATAAATTCAGTATAATAATACTGCATACTTTTAATCATCAAATATATGCAGTCGTTAGTTCTACATATGAAATCATGCATTTTGGGAAAAATAAATGATTACTCCCTCAAAGTATACTTTGCAATTTTGATGAAATCGGCTACAGATCAGTACTTGAGAACTTGCGTCATTGACCCATCAGTTGTTTGAAAACTGCATGCCCCACAAACTACATTAGTTATGTTTTTTTCTTTGGCATGCTGGAAAATTTAATAAGCCATCGTATCTATATGCACAAGTATATTAACACAAAGTTCCATCTCTCCAGTCACAGATCAGGAGCTACACTCGCCACAAATGCCTAAAGTCTCCATTGTTTCAATCACAGTTACATTTTTTACATACAAGTATGATATTTGTTACATTTCACGTATATCTATAGTCTGTTTCACGAAAGCTGCCCAAATTTTACGGCTATATAGACAATTCAAAAACAATATTATTTTCGATAATATTAAATTAAAGGAAAATTTAAGTATGAGCCTTCTTTTTATTTCGTGAAATTCGGACAAATATTGATTTTATTACGAAAAATTGATTTGTCTATGGGAATTTAACATGGGGGAAAAAGTGGTAAGGAAGTGTGGGAGGAGTCAAAAAACCAAAAATTTTGGAAATTGACTCCGAAACCTGACTAGATAGCTTGGATATGATCTAACTAAGAAAACAAAAGTTAAATTTTAAAAATCGGTCCAGTATTTCTAAAATTCCAAAAAATTTCCCCTTGTTAAATCCCCATAGACATCTTCACTTCGTGAAGATGTCTATGGGGATTTACATGGGGAAATTGCTTTTTCGAAAAAATAATGTTTTTGAATTGTTTATATGGCCGTAAAATTTGGGCAGCTTTCGTGAAACAGACTATAGTCTAGCTCCTGCTCTGTGACTGGGGAAATGGAAGAAATGTCATATTTAAAACTCTAGCTCCTGATATATGACTGGAATCAGGAGACATATATCAGGAGCTAGACTGGTCACAAATCCCTGAGCCCCGTGTCTCCAGTCTCCAAGATTGGCCACAAAAATATAAGCCAAATTTATTTAACAGATAAGGAGCTACATGTACTCTGGTCAGAAACAATACAGCATTATTTTCCAGTTATCGGTGATGAAACACGTACCCAGTCTCCTGTTGTCTCTGATCGCTTTGATTTCTACAATTTTGTCCAATGCCTTCCGTAATAACCTACAACAAAATAAACAATCTCTTTACAAACAAGTGCTGGCACACAAATAACTACATTTTATCACGTAACGAGCTTTGTATTGGCCCAATACACACCGACTGATAACGTATGAGATACGCCATGCGATTTTGTACCTTCGGACATCTGCGTCATTTCATTAAATATGTTTACAAAATTTACAATATTTTTCATAAATAAAGTCGAAAGTTGAAAAATCTTCAGAGTATATATATTTCAGAATATAATTCCACATGTACTCTGAAAATATTGTCAACTTTTGACACCATTTACGGAATATATTTGTAAATGTATTTCATTTCATGAAATTAAGCAGATGTCCAAAGGTACAAATCACATGGGGTGTCCTTACATATATGCGCTATCAGGCATTGACATGATACACATATCCGGGATACAACGAATTGAAAACTGACGTTTCATTGGTCGAACGCCATCACATGACCTTATCATATGACATCAATGTAATGACATAACGTAAAAAAGGCTGCTTTGTTTCAATGAACACTACTTGAGGGCTCCAGTTAAGGTGCGTAATTTGATCAACTTTGGGGGAAATTTTGTTATTTCTTCACCAAAAATGGCAAGTTGGGAGTGCTTTAGAATCGTCTCATTGAGACGATTCTAAAGAACTCCCAAATTGCCATTTTTGGTGAAGAACTAAGAAAAATACCTCTAATATTTGGTCAAATTACGCATCTTAACTGGAGCTCTGTACTTTATATTTGATTACTGGCTAGTATAAAACATTACTGATAAACAGAATACTAGTACCAGTCTAGTGTCTTTTGATATACAGATGTATCAAGTTAATCAGCTCGGAAACAGTAGGAATTCCTCGGCGAGTCTCGGAAATCCCTACGTCTTTCCTAGTCTTGCCTGATAAAATTGATATCCGCAGATATTGGACTGGTGTTCGGGTACATATGGTGTCTGATCTAGAATGGTTTGTGGTATATGAGCGATTAATTATTATTTTGTGGAAAATCACGAATGTTTTTTCTATCTATTACATCACATATGTAGCAGGTGACTGCGGAAAATGGGCTTATGGATGTGCGACCAGTGTAGATCCAGATCAGCCTGTGCATCCGCACAGTCTGATCAGGATCTACACTGTTCGCCATTCCATCAATGAAACACCTGCCATGCTTCTAACAAGCAGTATGTATCGTTATCTGGCTACAGGAGTATGCCATTTGGTCAGGAGCTATGCTGACCGCAAATTCCATAAGCCCCATTTCTCCCAGTCACAACTACATGTAATTTCTATGTTAATATGGATGTCTTTCATAGTAATTTATCTCTTGTGGTACAGTGGAACCTCTCTAAACCGGACACCCTGGGAGGTCCCCAGGGTGTCCGGTTTAGAAAGGTTCCACAGTGAAACAGACAGATGACTACTTCAAGACAAGCGTGAATGCTTTGCGGTTGTGAACATATATTATCAATAGAGATAATTAGAATGAATTATATCAAGATTAAGCACTACTAACTTGTCTGTGTGTCCGGTTTAGAGAGGTTCTACTGTAGTACCAAAACATTTCATAATGCTCAGACAAGAATTACAGAGAAATCTCTCTAAATTGGACACCCTGGGGATCTTGCTCAGTTTCCAGGGCCAAACATGATATACTAATTGTTTCCCCTCCCGCTACCTACCCACCAAAATTATCAGAAATAAAGTAAATTTTGGGTCCTTGGGTAGGGAAAATATTTTATTTCTTTTCAATTACCCACTCATGACCAAATTGGTCAGTATATTTGCTTGTGATAATACATCGATCCTCTCATAATCTTTACTAATACAGATTTTGGGCAAATAGATATGGTATAAGGTGTCACAAAACAATAATAACATAAATTAGGATATTATTTAGAATAAAAAAAAGAATTTCCCTCTCGACCCACACCTACATGACCCAGATAGTGGGAGGGGAAACAAATATATTTTTAATGTTGGCCCAGTTTGGAACGGTTCTAGCGATGCCTACATAGAGAATATTGGTGGAGGCGTGTCACAATACTCAATATTGATTGGTGGAGGCATGTTACAATACTCAATATTGATTGGTGGAGGTGTGTCACAGTACTCTTGATTGGTGAAGGTGTGTCACATAATTATGTGGCTGTAACTGGAGAAATAGGGCTTATGGGATTTGTGACCAGTGTAGCTCCTCATTAAATAACACACTCATGTAGCCTGATAACGATCTATATTGCTTTTTAGAAGCATGACTTGTGTTTCAAATGAAGGAAGGCGACAATGCAGATCCTGATTAGACTGTGGGAATGCAAAGGCTGATCTGGAACTGCACTGGTCGAAAAACCCACGAGACCCATTTATCCAGTCACAGCCACATACATGTATAATATGCATTGATTGGTGGAGCTATGTCACATATACTCAACATTGATTGGTGGAGGTCTGTCATACATGTATATACTCAACATTGGTGGAGGTGTGTCACATAAGCTGCATTGATTGGTGGAGAATAAACTTACTCAGCCTCGCCTTCTGCGTCCTGCATCGCTGTGTTGTACAGGCCACGTAGTTTGTTCTTGTAATACGGCGTCACTGCAAACACACACGGTGATCATCATTTAGTAATGCAGAATGTCATGTCATGATGGCCAAACTCCTACAATCGATGCATGGACGGACGTAACGGATGGAACCGGAAACTCAAGAGCAAAGTAATATCCCCCCCCACCCCCCCCCACCCCCCCCCCCCACCCCCCACCCCCCCCCCCACCCCCCGCTATAGAATAGGGGGCATAAGAAAATATTTTATTTTCATTCGTCAAACTGCTATATTCTTACAAAGTTAGAATGCAACAGAATTTTTTTTTCAAACAGATACCTTTCTGTTCTTGTTGGTATCTATTTTTTTTATTATTTTCTCAATAAAAGTATATGTTGTCACCTTCCACCTGAACCGTCTCAATCAGACAACTCAAATGGTGGACATAGCAAGCTTCTTAAAAGAAATACGAAGATATTTACGGCCAGAAAATTGTGGTATCAATAAAAAGCAAGGGGTTGAACACATACAGGATATTGCACGAGTGATGATTTCATATGATGTTTATTAAACTTGTTTACTGATTTCATAAGAAACTCGGCTAAGCCGAGTTTCTTATGAAATCACTCAACAAGTTTAATAAATAGCATATTAAATTAACACAAATATTAGAGTATATGTATTGCATCAGCTATTAGAAGTGTACTGATCACCCTGAACATTTTTGTAGCTGTCTAAAATTTATTACACTAGTGTATTATGATTTTTATTACACTGTGTTATCACACTGCAGTAGTCTATTTCATGCAATAAACAATTTGATACCTTTCTGTTCCTGCTGCATTCTCTCGTGTGTCTTGGAAATGTTCGTCAAATTATGTTCTCCTCTCGACCGCTCCTCCTGGTTAAGAAATAATAAAATATAAAACATGACCTGTTATTTATATACCTCGTCAAAACAAAAGGGGGTTTATTCAATTGTGGCCTGTCAGTGTGCACCCTGAGAACGTCATAGCACTATATGCAGGGGTGGACACTAACAGGTGTCCGGTGGTCTGAGACCACCAGATTTTCAGAAGGACCACCTGATTTTCCAAACTGACTATAACAGGGTGCCCTTTCGAGATCCTAAAATTTTAGGAAAAGCCTATTTAATTGCATGTTGGATGTCCTGCAGACCATCTACTCAAAAAGTTAATGTCAACATGTGATGATTATGCACTAAAACAGGTTAATATGTTTGCCTGATTGTCAGTCTACAAATACTTATTAAACTTTCTGAGCATATTCTGGAAAATATGTACTCAAAACCAGGCAGTTTGATTGGCACAGCTCAACCGATCCAACTTCCTAATTTTGAGCACACAGATAGCAACAGCGGACTACATGTATGTGTGCAAAAACTTTTACAATTTGAGTATCACTTATTTTGTGCATATCCGAGCAGGTTCACATACTGTTACTCAAAATCAAGCAGTTTGATTGGCCGACACTCAACTTAAACTTAGCTCAGCCCTGATCAATCAAACTTTGTGATTTTGAGCATAGCCATGGACCACGTCATCAGAAACTCTGTTACTCACTTGGCCTGATTGATTGATTCATTGGGCCAGAATCACCAGGCCAGATTGATTCATTCATTGGGCCAGAATCGCCAGGCCAGATTGATTGATTCAGAGCTCCATATAAGTTTTGTGTCTAAAGAGTATTATGCCCAAAGATTTCAAATTCAATGCGTATTTTACTTTTACAAATTATGTATTTCGATTTTCTTCCTTATTAAATAGGGAACAAAAGAGATAAAAAATAAAAAATTCAATTATTTGAGCTGCAAAAAGCAAAGCAGCTCAACTAAGTAAATTTCAACTTTATTACAGTATTTTCACAACTTAATTTGAAAATCAATGCATATTTTCACATTGTTGTGAGTATTTTGTTATCCCACTTTCGATAATCAATGCGTATTCTGCTACAATAAGTGTGTAAAATACGCCAATACACACCTTATCTGCAGCTATGTTGATTGTCTGAGCAGGTTCTAAAAATTTTACTCGAAATCACACAGTTTGATTGGGCGAGACTGAGCTGTGGTCAGTCTCAACCAATCAAATTTCCTGATTTTCTGGACTTTGATTGTGAGGATCACATTTTTTTAAACTGACCAGGCCAGATTGATTCATTCATTGGGATCAGAAGTATAATTTGTCCAAACATATATCTTAGCAAATTCTAGAATTTTTACACAAAATCAGGCAGATCAAACTTCCTGCTTTCAAACATAAGATTGGACTACATGCTCAGAATCATTTATACTCACCAGGTCAGACTGATTCATTCATTGGGGCCCACGAGTCTAGTTTGTCCATACCTGAACTTGGTGAATAAGATGGTACAGTTCCCTCAGCACTTCTTTGATCTTGGACTCGGCCGATGCGACAGAGCTACTGTTGCTCACTTCAGACGATGCCGGGCTCTGCGTCTCAATATTCAGATTTTTGTTTCCAGCACCCCCGCTGCCTTTCGTCCGCCCCATTATGTATCTTGATATATGTATGCCTAAAATGAAGATATGTGGCTGTGACTGGAGAAATGGAGCAGGGATTCCGCTGGCGATCACCACTTTCGCAATTGGCGATAAAAGTAAACAATTGGCGATAAAAATTACAATTTTCAGGGGAAAAAAAACAATTATTTTTATTTTTTTGAAGTGGCGATTTTTTTATTTTCCCCAGCGGAATCCCTGATGGAGCTTACAGGTTTTACGATCCAGATCAGCCTGTGTAACAGTCCTATACATGTATGACTAAAATGAAGATAATACAGTGAACTAAACGAATCTACAGGGTGTGAAATGAATTCAGAGTTCCAGATAAGGCGAGTATTTTAAGCATTTATTTAGCTGATATGCATTGATATTCAACAGTGGAAAATACTGGCACAAGAATCTTCAGGCCCAAAACTTATCTGGAGCTCTGTAGCCGATTTCATCAAAATTGCAAAATATACTTATCTAGCAAAGTACACTTTGAGGGAGTAATCATTTATTTTCCCCGAAATGCATTATTTCATATATATATATAGAACTAACGAATGCATATATTTGATGATTAAAAGTATGCAGAATTATTACACTGAATTTATAACATTATCACAGCCAAAATGGCTGTGATAATGTAATAAATTCAGTATAATAAAAATTTATAAATTTATCCTCAAATTGAAAATTTCTCCCTCAAAGTGTAATTTGCTAGATAAGTATACTTTGCAATGTTGGTGAAATAGGCTACTGGAATACTCGCACATTCTCAACAGATACACATGCTGTGTCCTTGTCGTTTATATAGCAATATTAATGGTAGCACAGTCAGCAGTGGCAATGAAAATTGGTGAAAGTTTATGGAATAAGCCTAGTAATTGTCCCTCATGCAATTGCTTTATGGTGATGATGTCGTTACCATGACCCTGTCGGTGCCTTGTGTATTTATGGAATCAGCCAAATTGATTGGTTAATTCCGTTGATCCGCGAGGTGCTGACAGGTAGGTCACGGCTAGAACAACATTACCTTGATTTATTTTGTCATAATACTGCAATTAGTGGATTACCGGTAACAATTACCACGATTTTCAGGGTACGTATTAATGTGAAGGTCCCATGTTTCGAGAATAGGGTGTATGAAATTGGTTTAATTCCCTGCGACATGTGTTACACTTACACTCAAAAATCTAGCAGTGGTGGTGAAAATGTCATACAAACACATATAGCCGCGAAAACCCATGACACATCAACACTTAGCATACATATATTGCCGGTACACTTACCAATAGCAGCGATTATCATTCAGCTAATAGTCTGGCATGTCAATATCAGGTTGAGCGGGCAAAAGACAACAGGCGATGGAGCAGGCTCCAAAACAAATAAAAATAGACAGAAATACACAAAGTTCAGGCTTTGTTTACATTTTTCTGTGTAATTTTTGTTACGTTGATTTTCATTGGTTGAATTCCCTGAATTGTTAGCTACACAAGTTTTGATTGGATGGTTTTGCAGGAGGGGTCATAATGGAATATCAGCTTTTCTTAATTGGGTGTATTTTCTACCCCACAGCGAATGTATGCGTGAAAAAGATACTTTCTAAGCTTTTCGCTTCTAAATTAACATATGCTGATTCTTATCTTATAGCTGAAAAGTAAATATGTTATGCGAAAAATTGCCAAAATTTTGCAAATTTACACCCGGTGTTGGGGCACGTTGTATTACAGGTGTCTACAGTATAAATGTACCCTGTACTTTCATCCGGAGATTTCTCGCAAGTTTACATATACCATCAAACTGTCTAACGCAACGGCTGCTGTGGTTGCGCATGGAAGTGTAAAAAAGAAGATGACAAACCATTTAGCTTTATTAGATAAAGACAATTAAATATCATATTTAAAAATATTAAAGGTGCCCACTCGGTAGGCACAAAATGTTCTTTATAGGAATTAAATAAGTGTATAATTGTGTCACTATTCCACCAGTTCTAAAATTTACGAGTGCCCGCTATACAGAAATAATCATTTAGTAATATTTATTTTACTGATAGTGACTCGCGGTGGTATCGGGCTACATTCATATGCATTAAAATATTATTTTCGACAGATAAAGTACAATCATTGCACATCAAAAAATAAATAGACAATAAATAGTGATGTCCGTTAACATTTTAAGGAAACACTGTTATCACCCCTGATATCAGTGTTGAAATTTACGTCTGATATAAAATGTGTAATAATGCCAATCAATACGTGGGGTAATGTTGAATGAATGTTTATTTTGCCAGAAAATGTCTGATGATGTCACCGATATAAAGAACATTTTGTGCCTACTGAGTGGGCATGTACCTTTAACCCTTAAAAGGCGGGAACCGCAAATGCCGTCTGCTGATGTTTCCTATTTTGTATTCTTTCTCAGTAAAAAACATGGTTTGACAGCACTTCAGAATCATTTCCATTGGAAATGATTCTAAAGTACTGTCAAAGCATGTTTTTCATGAGTATAATGGCAAGTAAAACATAAATTGTTATATCCTCTGTGACCCAATTACCGGTGTATACTAAATACTGCCTTACCGGTGATTGCTGAGAAGTCGGAAAATTAAAAAGCTTAGTTGCGGCTTACATCATAGATTGTTGACATGAATTGATGCTAGAGCTAGCCGACACATAGAAAATGTACATAAATTTTGTGCAAAAGCATTATTTTCTACAAGAATACTATTTTGCACAAATCATGACATTACATAACTGTCTGAACATATATACAAAAATATTTAACCGTAACAAGTTGAATTGGCTGTTGCTTATGATGCAGCATGGCATGATAAATTATACTGCTTGATTTTGGAATATGTTGTTCAATGCTCGGAGTAGTTCTATAATGACAGATCTTCAAGTTCATCAGTACGAATCACTGAATATTTATAGTATTTATATTCTCCACATATATACAGTAGCACCTCTCTAAGCAGAACTCCATAAAACCCATGTGTGCCTGTTTTATTGGGTTTCATCTTGGTTTATGTGGCTGAAAATGTCTGCATATGATGGCAAACAACAGACATGTGACTTGGAGGGCTCGTGTGCTTTTCTTACAGTGGAACGTCTCTAAACCGTACACCATGGTACATATGCGTTTTTTGAAAATCAAACATAGGCCTATTCATAATTGAGTGGCACATGCAGGGCTCCAGATAAGGAATTAGTAATTGAGTATTTTCATTCCATCATTTCTGAAGCAATTGGGTATTTCAAAATTTTAATTGGGTAAAATAAAATCACGCTACTGTTTACACATCAACAGACAGCAATTATTGAATAGTTTGCATCGATATGAAAACATGTCTTGGCATTTCATTAGAATTGTCTCCTTGGAGACAATTCTAATGAAATACCAAGATGTGTTTTCATGGAAAATAAAAATAAAATGCTATGTTTGTGGTCCATTTATTGTTTTCTACAGCATGATAAAGGTACCACAAATTTGTTATTCCTTTTTTATTTCAATTGGGTTTTTGGCAATTTTAATTGGGTATTTAAGCAAATATGCAGCTTATCTGGAGCTCTGGGCACATGTACATATATATGTATACAATGTACGTCAGTTGAAGAGGTCAGCGGAAGCAGGGTACTAACTCCATGAGGGAGTTATCTAACTTATTTGACTGACCCTTCAATTGTGTGCACACTACTGAGGTGTGTAAACATACATGTTTATTTTTCAGATGTGTAAGCTCCCTGCAAGCAGTTATATCTACATCCGTGGGGCTTATCATAGCCACATCATGCCAGGGAAATATTATGTCCGACAGGTATTTCAGTGTTTCTATGTAAAAAAAGTTAACCCGTCGTGAGACAAGAGACATCATGGTGATGAACTTATAATAATTCTCAAGCTCCAGATCAGGCCTCGACAAATCTTTAATTTTCCTCTCGTCCAGATTGAATTTCAACTCGTTACGACTTGAAATCCATTCTGGACGAGCAGAAAATTAGGCAGACCCTAATATTTTTGTATGTTTCCCACATCATTGCATTAAATTTTCACTCGTCCAGATCGAAAATTCACTCGTCAATACGAGCGGACAAGTGGATTTGTCGAGGCCTGCAGATAAGCAATTAGTAATTGAGTATTGTCACTCCATCATTTCTGAAGCAATTGGGTATTTCAAAATTTTAATTGGGTTAACTAAAATCACACTACTGTTTACACATCAACAGACATCAATTATTGAATAGATTGCTTTGAAATGAAAACATGTATTGGCATTTCATTAGAGACAACTCAAATGAAATAACCCGCAGGCCTGTATAGTGGTATTGGCAAACAGTGTAGATCCAGATGAGCCGGCTCATAACGAGCCGTCTCATCAGGATCTGCACTTTTTGCAATTAATTTTCATAATTTTGAGAACAAAAACACTCCATGTTCATAAATGGACTGGTCTGTGAATCATTTTGTGATGATTTAGATTGGTTGCAAAATTAACAAATCAAAATCCATTCCAGTTACTTAGGGGTGAAAGGGTTAATCTACCGAGGTCTGTCCCTTGATGTGCAAAAACAATGTTTAGCCCTTCGCGCCGTCGATAACGCACCCCCCCCCCCCCCCTAAAATAATTACTGCGTACGGGCCTGCATACCATGATACTGCTGAGGACAATCTTGAACATTTGCTTCTCCAACAACAGAAACGCTGATGCCGTGTAAATCACAACTCTTTTATTACACTACACAGACAAATGTAAGACATCAGAATGGTGGAAGATGGTGCCGTATTTGTGTCATCTCTCTGGCAGCCAAATGGCAACACATTATAATAATGTAATTAATACAACGTCTGTCACAACACATTATAATAATGTGATTATTACAACTCCGTCTGTCACAACACATTATAATAATGTGATTATTACAACGTCTGTCACAACACATAATAATAATGTGATTATTACAGCATCTGTCACAACACATTATAATAATGTGATTATTACAACGCCGTCTGTCACAAAACATTTTATTACACTCTTGCGAGTTATTTGGATGGGTTTCGCTGTGAGAGAAAACCTGTAATCAACTCCTTACAAATAATACACAGTGAAGAGAACACCCGTAATTGCGCGCCTGTTTTCTTGGAAACCACAAGCTATCATGCAGAATGTTTTACTTTTTATTAGTCAAAATAAAGTTATTTGAAAACGTGGAAAGGGTTTCGACTAATCTAGAATGTTAATGTGATTGAACACATTCAAACATGCAATCAAATATATCTGGTTTGTACCAGGTTATTTCATATGCAAATGAGGCATGGTATTTTTATGCCCCCGCCACCGAATGGTGAGGGGGGCGTATAGTGTTACCGACGTACTTACGTCCGTCCGTACGTCCGTCCGTAGTCCGTCCGTACGTCCGTCCGTACGTCCCGAAACATTAACGCTCGGGTAAATGGCTTATAATTTCTGTTTCCTTGCTCCGATCTGCTTCACTTTCACACACGCATTGCTCCATTGGTCCTCTGCCTAATGGCTTATAATCAAATATGCCTCGTTTTCTTTGGCTGCCAGCGGGGGCATCCGTGTGCCGACAGGCCACATTTCTAGTTTAATTATTTATACTCATTAAATGCGTCACCTGAAAAAATAATAATTTCGACAGATTATAAAGTATGATAATTGAGTATAAATAGTAATGTCAGTTACTTCTGATATAAAATGTAAAATAATGTCAATCAATACGTGGGGTAATGGTGAATGAATGTTTATTTTGCCAGTAAATGTCTCAGATGATGTCTGGTATATATAACATTTTGTGCCTACTGAGTGGGCATGTACCTTTAAGATACTTTTATGTTCACTTTGGTACCTTGTTTAAATGTTTCATTTTAACTATTCTTGTATCATGACGTGGCAACTCGTGGATTGATCATGGACCAGCCAACCGTTGACAACTATTGATACATTTTTAACAGAGCTCTAGATAAGCCGTGTATTAAAATTGCCAAAAACACAATTGAAATCGGTAGTAGTGAGTATCAAAAATCAATACCAATTTTATGGTACCTTTATCATGCTGCAGAAAACAATAAACAGACCAGAAATATAGCATATTTTTCTTATTTTCTAAGAAAATACATCTTGGTCTTTCATTAGAATTGTCTCCAAGGAGACAATTCTAATGAAATACCAAGACTTGTTTTCATTTCCTAGCAAATATTCAATAATTGCTGTCTGTTGATGTGCAAACAGTAGTGTGATTTTAATTTACCCAATTAATATTTTGAAATACACTGTACCTAATTGCTTAAGAAATGATGGAGTGACAATACTCAATTACTAATTACTTATCTGGAGCACTGCCTTTTAGTTGTATGACAAATTTATCAAAGCGTCAACACATAGGAAAATTCTGAAATAAATGTTCTATCTTTATTTATTTTCATAATAGTTTTGTTACAGGATGAGAAAAGAGCGCACCTGGTCGCATAACCGAACCATGCACCTCTGCTTTACACGCCAGTGCTCTATAGATTTGAGCTAAACGAGCACAGAGGCGCACTTTCTCCCCATAGTGACCACAGGTGGAAGACTCGGATCTAGGACCTGATAAATGGCTCATTTGTAAACCGTTACCCCACCCACCAATTTCTGTACAATTGACACTATAGCGTAAGGCGTAACGAGCCGTCTCATCAGTCTCATCAGTCTCATCAGGATCTACACTGTTTGAAAGTAATTTTCATATTTTTGAGAAAAACAAATACCCCCTTTTTATAAATGGAATAGTCTGAAAATCATTTTGCGATGATTGGATTGGTTGCAAAACGAACAGCCCATTCAGTTGCTTAGGGGTGAAAGGGTTCAACAAGAAAATAGCCACTTATCTTATCCATTCGTGAGAACGTCCGTCCGTTAAAGCGTTTCTTTCATGCCCGAAATCGAGGCAAACTAACTACTGTCTGTTTCACGTTAACCTGCCCAACTTTTACACCTATTTAAACACCCTAAAGAACGCGGACTTGTTTACATGGCATCATTACACTGACGTTATTCGGTAACATCATGTGACGCCACCAACCAATGAAACATCAGTTGCCAAGTACTTATACTGATATGACATAATGTTGTCAGTTGGTACGTATTCGGCCAATACAAGCTGATAAATGTTTTCATCACGTATTTGCCTCGAAAGGACAGTAAGTGAGAATTGGGAGGTCATGGCACCATGTACACTGGCTTTAACTCACCAGTCGGCAGTTCCGTCTATTGGCCATTCCAAGACGGTACCCTTGTTGTCACGTTTACTTGTGTAAGCTTTCTCATGGCTGTGTTTGGTTGGAGCATGTGATGGGTAATTTAACAATCGGGATTCCTCCTGACCGAAAGCCCAACTGGAGACCTTGTTTGGCCATCAGTAACATACTTTTCTTGTACATGTATGTGACAGTTGAATCTATTTATACCCGTTATATGAGTAATACTATTCCTAATTCTGATTTTGGGACCCCCCCTATGCCCAATTCAGCAGGTTAAATCGAATCCGTTGTCCCGGCCTTAAATATAAAATGACCTTAGCTGTTGATATGCCGTTAAACACAAATAAATCAATCAATCAATGTATAATTTTCAGTGTTCATATAATACGCTACTTTACTAAATATGCAAATGAGACCGCATTAGGCAACAGCGACTCTTGTCAATATTCATGTGCTTAGCATTTAACATATGTCAGGGCTCCAGATAATTAGTAATTGAGTATTTTCACTCCTTCATTTCTGAAGCAATTGGGTATTTCAAAATTTTAATTGGGTAAAATAAAATCACTGCTGTTTACACATCAACAGACATCAATTATTGAATAGTTTGCTTCGAAATGAAAACATGTCTTGGCATTTCATTAGAATTGTCTCCTTAGAGACAATTCTAATGAAATACCAAGATGTGTTTTCATGGAAAATAAGAAAAATATGCCATATGTGTGGTCTGTTTATTGTTTTCTGCAGCATGATAAATGTACCACAAAATTGTAATTGCTTTTTGATACTCGCTACTTCTGATTTCAATTGGGGTTTTGGCAATTTTAATATGTACATTTGTATTTAAGCAAATTCGCAGCTTATCTAGAGCTCTGTATGTGATGATTTCATATAGTACATGTGTTTATTAAATCGTTGACTGAGTTCATAAGAAACGAGGCTATGTATAGTTTCGTATGACATTAGAAAATGCGTTTAATAACTTTAATTCATGGACTATATTTCATTTTCAGGCACTGGTTAACCAACGCGTACTGCGTATTTACGATTCCATACTTCGCTTACGACACTATTGCCATGTACCAAACACATGTATCCCTACGCCATGATGTTCTGGAGGGTAAACCGGTGATGTACCGCTGGAAACACTACGCGAGGAGAAACATTCCCATGCTGATCCATCATATCCTGTTGCCATTGGTGTTCGCCCCGTGTATCATGGTATGTTTAAATAAAGTATCTTACATGACTGTTGATTTGATATGATATGTATTAAACGAGTTTACTGATTTCAAAATTACTTGTCGTTCGCCCTTCTTTCTAAGCCAATCGCTGGGCAGCATTGTGCTCCCATTTATTTCACTTATTGCAACGTTTAGCCCTAATTTTAAGTTATATATTACCAGCTTTACTGATTAACTGTTCCGACAGGAAATGGAAAAGCAATACTCAGATATGACATTGCATTGTGCATTTGACAGAACTATACGTATGTTATTGTTCATATATTGAAATTTTCAGAAACTAAATGCTGCGGTCGATAGCGCTCCTCTCGCATTTAATTCCTTCAAAATCAAATATGTGAACAATAACGTACACATAAATTTCGGGAAAGCTGACGATCATGTATGTTTCATTTACAATTAAATTGAGAAACCACGCCCACTGTAGACCTAACTTCTGGACCCACCACTGAAGTAGGCTACAGAGGCCCGTTTCACTAAACTTCGTACAACAAAGATGGTCGTAAGTGCAAATTTAGGATCCTCTGGAAATTTCAATTGATGAATTTACATTTATTGAGCATAGGCTGCATGCATGCAGCCTATGCTCAATAAATGTAAATCCAATAATTGTTTTCACGAAAACATTGTTAATGTCAAATTTAAAGACTATCATAATGTTGCACTTACGAACATTTTAGTCGTACGATGTTTAGTGAAACAGACCCCTGGTATTTATTTTGTAGTGGTCGTGTTCAACGGTTATCTTTGATCGCTAGCTCTCCCTTATATGTTATTGTTCACGTATTGGATTTTTATGGAATTAAATGAGACGGAGCACTGGCGACTATATAAAATATAATATCCAATATGTTAACAATAACTGACTTACAGTTCAGCCAAGTATACAATGCAATTTCCCATCTGCATATTGATTTTCCATTTTCTGTCGAACAGTTAATAATTAAATAGGGCAATATACAACTTATTGGGGTAAACGTTGCAATATGTGAAATAAATGGAGCAGAATGCGGCCCAGCGATTGGCTTAGAAAGCAGGGCAGACAATATGTTTGTATATTTTCAGTTCTTCCGTGGGCGACTAGGGGACTATTTTGTCAGTGTGTTCTATACGTTTGAGATCGTTATACCTTTTATCAGCGTCAGATTCATACTTGCACAGGTAAGCTCAATATTTTTGTCGAGCCCGCTTGCGGAAAGCGAGACAGTGATCACAATGATGTCCGGGCGTGCGTGCGTGCGTGCGTGCGTGCGTGCGTCCGTCCGTCCGTCCGTCCGTCCGTCCGTCCGGGCACACATTAGGGTACTTGTGTGGCTAGCCCCACAGGGTTATGGACTTGTTAAAGGATAGGGTTGGTTACAATTAGCCACCTAAAAAATCGTTTTATGTGGCTAAAAATCGTTTTATGTGGCTAATATTTAACATGTGATAAGCCACATAAGTACCCTAATGTAAGAACGTCCATCCGGTCGTCCGTCCGTCCGTCCGAAACCTGCGTTAAAGTTTTTAAATGCCATCAAATGCCTCGGCGGACTCGACATGCAGGCCGCGGCCATCTGGTTTATAATTTGCTCTACTTTCTAAGCCAATGACTGACCAGTATCGCGCTCCACTTCTTTCACATATTGCAAGATTTAACCCCATTAAGTTACATACATGTATTACCAAATTTAATGTTCGACATGAAATGGAAAATCAGTGCTCTGATGGGAGACAGCATTATAAACCTGGCTATAGCTAATTATAAGTACAGGATTTTTATACGACAGTTTTTAAAAAACGGTACATATTATATTTTACTGCTAGGCGGATGGGCGGACGGCTGACAGAAAAAGTGCATAGTTCGTGTACACAACTCCTCCGAAACCGTTCAGTCGATCGTTCTGAAACTATACACACGTCTTCTACACATATTGAAGATGTGCGCCTTGGTGTTTTTATGCCGAAATATTAATTTTTTTACAAAAATATCGCCTTTTTAACTTACCCATTTTTTCTACATTTTTAGCCAGGTTTTTGGAAAAAAAATCCAGGCTATTGGATTGGCGAAAGCCGGGCGGGCGGCGGGCAGGCGGCGGGCGGTGTCCACAATCAATGTTAAGTTTTCGTGTTTGAGTCCATTTCTTTGTTACTGTACCACCTAGGACCACCAAACTTTCACAGCTTCATAATCAAGGGGTACCCACCACATACACTATCCAACATGTTACTTTTTTTTTTAACTTCACCCATTTTTTCCGCGCAGTCGACTTAGCCATTTTCAATGTTAAGTTTTCGCGTTTACAATGTTAAGTTTTCGTGTTTAAGTCCATTTCTTTGGTACTGTACCACCTAGGACCACCAAACTTTCACAGCTTCATAACCAAGGGGTGCCTACCACATACAACTATCCAACATGTGACCATTTTTTTACCTTCACCTATTATTTCTACGTAATTGACTTAGCCATTTTCAACGTTAACTTTTTAACGTACGTCTGGTTAGAGTTTTTTGGTTAAAACTTTTTTAAAACTTCTCTGCAACTGCTTCACCCAATACCTTGATACTTCACATGGGTGTTTATCATCATTGTCGCACCTGCTTGCGGAAAGCGCGATCCTGTGCCCAATGTCAAGGTCAAATTACTTTGAATTTATTTGTTAAAGTTTTTTTGTGTACTATATCTCTGCAACTGCTTCACCCAATACCTTGATACTTCACATGGGTGTTTATCATCATTGTCGCACCTGCTTGCGGAAAGCGCGATCCTGTGCCCAATGTCAAGGTCAAATTACTTTGAATTTTTTTGTTAAAGTTTTTTCGTGTACTATATCTCTGCAACTGCTTCACCCAATACCTTGATACTTCACATGGGTGTTTATCATCATTGTCGCACCTGCTTGCGGAAAGCGCGATCCTGTGCCCAATGTCAAGGTCAAATTACTTTGAATTTTTTTGTTAAAGTTTTTTCGTGTACTATATCTCTGCAACTGCTTCACCCAATACCTTGATACTTCACATGGGTGTTTATCATCATTGTTGCACCTGCTTGCGGAAAGCACGATCCTGTGCCCAATGTCAAGGTCAAATTACTTTGAATTTTTTTGTTGAATTATTCGTGTACTATCTCTGCAATGCAACTGCTTCACCCAATACCTTCATACTTCACATGGGTGTTATCATCATTGTCGCACCTGCTTGCGGAAAGCGCGATCCTGTGCCCTATGTCAAGGTCAAATTACTTTGAATTTTTTTGTTAAAGTTTTTTCGTGTACTATATCTCTGCAACTGCTTCACCCAATACCTGATACTTCACATGGGTGTTTATCATCATTGTCACACCTGCTTGAGGAAAGCGCGATATCGTCGGCATTTTGGCATACGTCCGTCCGTTCGTCCGTGTGTCCGGTTAAAGTTTTTTGGTTAATGTTTTTCCATCTACTATATCTATTTTTTTAGTGTCCATGCCTCGCCCCAAGGCGCGACATGCAGGCCACGGCCATCTAGTCTACAAAAAGTGGGTATAATTATGTTATCCAAGTGTCCATGCTTGGAAAAAACCTGGCCTTCGTGTGCCTCGTTTCTTGTTTTACCTTCACCTATTATTTCTACGTAATTGACTTAGCGATTTTCAACGTTAACTTTTTAACGTACGTCTGGTTAAATATTTTGCTTAAAACATTTTCGTTATACTATCTCTGCAACTGCTTTGCCCATTACCTTGAAACTTCACATGGGTGTTTATCATCATCCATATTTTCATTCTAACCCCCAACCGTGCGGCCCCTGTGCCCAATGTCAAGGTCAAATTACTTTGAATTTTTTTGTTAAAGTTTTTTTGTGTAGTATATCTCTGCAACTGCTTCACCCATTACCTTGATACTTCACATGGGTGTTTATCATCATTGTCGCACCCGCTTGCGGAAAGCGCGATATCGTCGGCATTTTGGCATACGTCCGTCCGTCCGTACGTACGTCCGTGCGTCCGGTTAAAGTTTTTTCGTTAAAGTTTTTCCATCTACTATATCTATTTTTTTAGTGTCCATGCCTCGCCCCAAGGCGCGACATGCAGACCACGGCCATCTAGTTTACAAAAAGTGGGTATAATTATGTTATCCAAGTGTCTATGCTTGGAAAAAACCTGGCCTTCGTGGCTTTGCCTCGTTTCTTGTTCTATACAATTCTATATACGGTACAGAGTTTGTGTACACAACTCCTCCGAAACCGTTAAGTCGATCGTTCTGAAACTATACACACGTCTTCTACACATATTGAAGATGTGCACCTTGGTGTTTTTATGCCGAAAAAATATTTTTTAACAAAAATATCACCTTTTTAACTTAGCCATTGTTTCTACATTATTGTATCCAATTCCCTATCATTTCTACTTTACACTCTACTTTTCTATCTCTGCCTAAATTAGTATACATGTTTAGCACAACGAGATGAAGAAATAATGCTATAGTCTTTCAAATTCTCATTAATGTTTCTTGCCTTAGTGACAGCTTCACATTTCTGCATCTTCGCTGTTTGGCCCATATTCGACGGGCGTATTTTGTGACTTGCTGCACTCTTGTTAAGGAATTAAATGCTGTGGTCGATAATGCTCCATCGCATTTAATTCCTCGAAACTCCAATATGTGAACAGTAACTTATACTTATTGTGTTCTTCTAAGAGATTTACACATACTTTATAATTATGTTCTAGGAAACGCAGAATACAAACTTAAAATGTTATGAACGTCTTAATATCACGGTAACGTGAACAACGTAGTTCAGACTGGCGAATGTGCAGCCTGATCTGGAAGATGCTTGTTGCAAATGTCGAAACAGCTTGTCAGCCAACAACCAAATGTGCTCGCATCTCTTTATGTAATTAATCAATCAATCAAGCAAGCAAGCAAGCAATCAATCGATCAAATAACCAATGAATCAACATTCAATTAACAAATAATTTGTAATTAATCAATCAAGCAAGCAAGCAATCAATCGACCGAATAACCAACCAATCAACATTCAATCAACAAATCATTTGTTCAATCAACATTCAATCAATCAATGAACACAACATTTAATTATCTGTTCAGTCAATCAATAAATGAGCAAATCAATCAATAATTAAATCAATCAATCAATCTGCAAATCAATCAATAATTCAATCAATCAATTAATTTCAGCTGAACATGAAGCACACACCAGCCTACGTGATATCAGGACTGCTCATGATAGCCGTGTTTTTCGCCTCAAGGATTTGTGTTTTCCCATTCCTGTATTGGAAATATGCCAAATATTCCGGGATTCCGTTCCTGACCGTTCCATTGCGTATCCCCATCCATTGCAACGCCGGGTGTTTACTTATTCTGGTGATACAGGTATATTTCTTTGCATTGATGATTAGAGGTGCAATCAGGTACTTTTACAAAGCTTACACGAATAAGCTGAAATTGACATGAATCGTATTGTGTATGACAGACAGTGCCAAGAGCAGTTACTGTGATAATATGTTCACTGACAGGATATACTTGTTTTATGCTGGGCTATACGAAGTTAACCCTTTCAAGCCTACACACATACCTTAACAACATTTGCAAACACTGTAGATCCTGATGAGCCGGCTCGTAACGAGCCGTCTCATCAAGATCTACAGTATTTGCTGACAATTATTCCTCGTATGACTAAATGGACTTGTCCAAAAATTAAGCATGAACCAGTCTATGCCAGTTATTTAGGGGTGAAAGGGTTAACATAGTTCGACGACCCAGCTTTATAATATTAGTTTGTATAACGTGATATTAGTTTGTATAACATGTTTTATACACAGGTGAAAAACGTGCGGCATGGATGGTAAATTGATAAAATGTTACTTAATTATGTTTAGAAACCAGCAGAAAGTCAGAGAAATACAACTGCCTGAAAACAAACAATACATTCCTCTAAACTGATGCTGAATATACATGTATTACCGCATTTGCTGTGAAATTTACTTAAACTTTCATTGTTACATGGTTTCCGTTGTTTGCACATATGTGCAAACAAATAGCGCGTGCTGTTTGCACATGGCTTTAGGCAATGCTCATTCCGGGGCCGCGCGTAGACCAAGTGCCTTCATGACGTCACTACGCCGAAGTGCCTTCATGACGTCACTACTTCATGACGTTCAGGACGTTCATGATGCGGCCCCGGCATATGCATACCGAAAATTATCTACGTGAATGGGACGATTTTATAAAAGTACTGAAAATACTGAATATAATGCTCAAATTACATCAGTTTCTTGTTAGAAATGTAACAATAACGTTTGATCATGTCCAGCCGTGTGCAAACGTTTGCTGTGGCCCGAGGGAACTGTTTGAACCCGCGGCCTGCGGCTTTGGGGTTCAAACAGTTCCCTCGGGCCACAGCAAACGTTTGCACACGGCTGGACATGATCAAACCTTATAATGTCGTTTACGGAAAATATTGTACCTTTTGTAAATATTTGTACGAGATATCGCACATGTTCTTGGGTACAAAATCACATGGCTTGTCTCATATATTCAACTTTGCATTGTAGTTTGCGGTAGGACCTTATGTCTCTGCAACTGATAGACACAAGCCTTCATGTGTTAGTATTATTTCATTTAGATCAAACATGCAGTGCAACAATAAGTAATAAAGTCATGTTGCGTTTACTGTGGTTACAATTCATTTGGTCCGTTTAAATTTTGCAAGGAGTCCTTCAGACTCCACGCTCCTTAAACAGTCCGGATTGCAGGCTGATCTGAGCACACTGGTCGCAAAACGCATAAGCCCCATTTCTCCAGTCACAGCAATAGTATATGTAATACAATAGTTTATATATCTGTGTCTATGTCATCTGTTGTATAAGGTGTGCCTCTCGTTCTTTTGACTTCATTTCGAGTCAATGGTAAGTTAATAAAAATCACAATCTGGTTATACCCTTATATGAGTAATATGATTATTCGTAATCAAATTACTTTTAGAGGAAGGGACCAAGTTACGTTGGTGTGGTATGGACCTGGTACCAGATCAGGTTATTCTAATTTATAGTGTAATAGTTTATTTACATCTCATCACATGTGTACATATTAACAAGTACGATACAAATGAATATAAATACATTTCACATATGCTAGTCTATCTAGAAGTATAAGAGACGACATACCACCATACTATACATAACATCACTATACCAATCGATGCTTGGTGGTTTATATGTAATACGTAATTCTTTATGTAGATATTCTCGATTGTTTGCAAATTAAAGTACTGACCTAGGGTTTGCAGAATTCTGCAAACCCTAAGTCAGTACTTTAATTTGCAAACAATCGATCAATGTTGATGTAGCATATGTATATTTTTGTTTCTACACAGGTGTGTAGAAGCAAAATTGTTCATGTAATACATTAATATATTCGTAATAGTTCCTATTAAATACTGCATGTAGTGTGATTTCTTCACTAAGAGTGTGTGCATAAATACTTACTGAACACGTACATACCGGTATGTATCTTGTCATATTTGGATACTATTTACAATAACAAACGTACAATATGCAACGTGGAATTGTAAATATAATAGACCATCGCTGTATGAATAACTGTTGTAGATGTGAACAATATACAATTATTGACTTTTGAGGAGGTGTACATGAGATTTACGGACCTGAGAAAAGTGATGTGGTGTACATGAGATTTACGGACCTGAGAAAAGTGATGTTGAACATCACTTTTCTCAGGTCCGTAAATCTCATGTACACCTCCTCAAAAGACTATAATTGTTTTATTATATGACAATTTTTGGCCCCATATTCAAATATTTCTGGCAAATATTTGTTCAAAATATCTGGCCGAAAAAAAAATTGTTCACTTTTTTTTGGTTTCACACAATTTTCAATAATTATTTAAAAAAAATGTTTTTTAAATTTTAGGGCCCCCCAAAAAAATTAAGCCTGAAAGTTTTGTTAAATTTCTTAAGACTAGTCTGAGAATGATATTCGAAATGTGATCACATTTCGAATAACACTCTCGGACTCTTCTCGCGCAACGAGATGAGTCCGAGACTGATATTCAGGTGAATATCATATATGTCCACAATCACGTGACCCGCAATTGGACAATCTCATTGGTTGAAATTCTTAGTCATATAATAATATGTAATAATTATAGTTCACATATTGATTTGTTAATAAATTAATTTCGAGCACGCGTATTGAGCGAAGAAATTACTTTATTAAATATTCAAGTTGTGAAGTATAACGATCTTATTGTTTGCCCTGCCCCAGAATATATCTGGATTAAGCCTTAGAATGCGGAAAACATACATTGTAGTAAATACAGAATATATTTTAATAAATGCAACTTAATGGAGCATATCAGGATTTTTTGAAAAACTTCTATAAACAATATATCATTATGGCCCTGTGTAAAGTGGTTTAATTGAAGATAATTCCAGCACAAAAATATTTACACAATTCCCTAACATTTGATTGGCCCGTAGCAAGTCTCTGTCCAAATTTTATATCCCAGTTAACTCCCACGCTGAACTACTTTCCGTAACCGTGAGGTGCAGTTAAAATAATTCTTAAGAAAACGGAAAATAAACACATTTTCTTGATGAATTTATTTCAAATGCTGGAATTATAAGGAATGAATGGCCTTTTTGTTGAATTTATCGGGGATATAAACTTGGAAAAGTCGTGGAAATATTGGACGAGGCCTTGTAAAAAATTACAATTTTCGAAAAAAAAAAAAATGTTTTTTTCGAAAATTGTAATTTTTTAGACGGCCTTCGTCCACTGTTCCCGCGACTTTTCCAAGTTAAAGTTTATACCCCACAAAAAGGCCATTCATTCCTATAATACATGACGATACTGGGACTGCTGTTTCCATGTTCACCCATATAGGTCCACCACCACCAAAGAGTTTTCCTATATAAACTAACCAATGACTACACATTTTGCTATTCTCTGCTACTTTCATTTTTCACTTGTATGTTGTGGGACCTATTTTCCCATACCCTGCAGCCATTCGGCTCTGAGTATTCACTAATTGTATCCCCCGGACTCCGTCGGGGGATACTATGGACTTGACAGCGCGCCGCGTCCGCGTCCGCCGCAGACACTTCTTGTCCGGAGCATAACTCGAACACCCTTTGGAATATTTTCATGAAACTTCACACATGCATAGACCACGACCCGAAGGTGTGTCGCGCACAAGAATGACAACTCTTGCATAGCTAATTTTTGAGTTATCTCCCTTTTTTGTTTCTCGCACTGATTTCGTGTCCGGAGCATAACTCCACCACCCTTTGGAATATTTTCATGAAACTTTACACATGCATAGACCACGACCCGAAGGTGTGTCGCGCACAAGAATGACAACTCTTGCATAGCTAATTTTTTTTAGTTATCTCCCTTTTTTGTTTTGCGCACTGATTGACCATAACTCGACCACCCGGAATATTTTTATGAAACTTAACACATTCAATTAGACCACGAACCGAAGGTGTGTCGTGCACAAGAATGACAACTCTTGCATAGCTAATTTTTGAGTTATCTCCCTTTTTTGTTTTCGCTCACTGATTTCCTGTCCGGAGCATAACTCGACCACCCTTTGGAATATTTTCATGAAACTTCACACATGCATAGACCACAACCCGGAGGTGTGTCACGCACAAGAATGACAACTCTTGCGTAGCTAATTTTTTAGTTATCTCCCTTTTTTGTTTTGCGCACTCTACAAACTGGACAATAATGCATGAAGACCTGTTTTCTCGTCTGCTCTGTACACCTTTTCTCGTGTGCTCTGTACACCTTACCTGTAGAGAGAACAAAAGAAACTGGGAGAACCATGTGCTAGCATGGGCTAGCATGTGCAGATGTCCAGTGCTTGACCACTGCTGACCAGGTAATTTATACAGGTAAATCACTACATTGGGTACTGTGTTGAAAATATTGTGGCATTATGTGGACCTGTGCAGATTTTTGTAGATAAATATAGGACTATTAAAAAAAAATCTGGTCTCCAATAGCAAGCATTATTATTTTTAAACTTTTTTTTTTAATTTTTTTTTTATTTTTTTTTTTTTTTTTTTTTTTTTTTCATTTTTTTTTTATTTTTTTTTTCATTTTTTATTTTTTTTTTTTCATTTTTTTTTTCATTTTTTTTTTCAAATTATTTTTCAATTTTTGTCTAGTAGCATAAGGTCGTAAGTGCTTTATACAGACTATTCACCTGTGCATGTGCTAGCATGTGCAACTGACCACTGACCACTTACAGGTAATTTATACAGGTAAATGATTATATTACATTTCCGTAAACTGTGTTGAAAATATTGTGGCATTATGTGGACCTGTGCAGATATATGTAGATAAATATAGGACTATTAAAAAAAAATTCTGTGCTCCAGTAGCAAGCATTATTATTTTTAAACTTTTTTTTTCCATTTTTTTTTTCATTTTTTTTTTCAAATTATTTTTCAATTTTTGTCTAGTAGCATAAGGTGGTAAGTGCTATATACAGACTATTCACCTGTGCATGTGCTAGCATGTGCAACTGACCACTGACAACTTACAGGTAATTTATACAGGTAAATGATTATATTACATTTCCGTAAACTGTGTTGAAAATATTGTGGGAATATGTGGACCTGTGTATATATGATATGTAGATAAATATAGGACTATTAAAAAACATTCTGGGCTCCAGTAGGGAGCATTATTCTTTTTCTTTTTTTTAATTTAATTTTTTTTTCCATTTTTTTTTTATACATTCTTTTCAATTTTTTAACTGACCACTAACTTATTACAGGTAATTTATACAGGTACATTATTACATTTCCGTAAACTGTGTTGACAATATTGTGGCAGTATGTGGACCTGTGCAGATATATGCAGATAAATATAGGACTATTAACAAAAATTCTGGGCTCCAGTAGCGAGCATTATTTAAAAAAAAAAAATTTGTATATTACATTTCCGTAAACTGTGTTGAAAATATTGTGGCATTATGTGGACCTGTGCAGATATATGTAGATAAATATAGGACTATTAAAAAAAAATTCTGGGCTCCAGTAGCAAGTATTATTATTTTTTATTTTTCAACTTTTTTTAAAAAAAATTTTTTTTACATTCTTTTTAATTTTTTTAATTGACCACTAACTTATTACAGGTAATTTATACAGCTAAATTATTACATTTACCTAAACTGTGTTGACAATATTGTGGCAGTATGTGGACCTGTGCAGATATATGTAGATAAATATAGGACTATTAAAAAAAATTCTCGGCTCCAGTAGCGAGCATTATTTTTTTTATTTACATTCTATATTACATTTCCGTCAACTGTGTTGAAAATATTGTGGCATTATGTGCACCTGTGCAGATATATGTACATAAATATAGGACTATTAACAAATAATTCTGCACTCCAGTAGCTTCACACATGCATAGACCCTAAAGGTGTGTCGCGCAAGATTGACAACTCTTGCATCACTAATTGTTTAGTTATCTCCCTTTGTCCGTCACCGATTTTGTCTCCGGAGCATAACTCGATCACCCTTTTTTCAAACTACTTGTGTATCTGGGGAGGGGGATACACATGCGCTTGTCGACAAGCGTCCATTTCTAGTTAAAATATAGGTTTAATTATTGTTTAAAAAAATATAAATTCAATCTCCTGTGACAGCAAAAATTGGTGGCGCAAAAATATAAATCGCATGACAAACATGATCCGACTTACAAAATAATCCAAAAGCATATGCTTGAAACTGATGTAAATGATACATTAACATGCCTGTGAAGTAGATTAGTGCAGCAATTGACTAGTTTATGCAAGCAAAGAGTCTATGGCATAACAATTCTCGCTTATTTTTTTATCGTACTACTTTTGACTACACCGGACATGAATATCTGATGATTTAGTGTGGTTGAACCTATAATATAAATATCGGATTTCCTATCTTGTTGCATTCAACAACTGATACTTATGTAGCGATATCGGTGGCATTTGAAACAACTCTGCTGTCCTAGTATCGTCATATATCTTCAATTAAACCACTTTACACAGGGCCATGATGAAAACACGTTTTTAGCTCGCCTGCACAAAGTGCAGAAGAGCTTATGACATACCCCCGGCGTCGTCGGCGTCGTCGGCGCCCACAAACTTAACGTTGGGGTAAATGTTTTATAACTACTGTTTCCTTTCATGGATCACCTTGTTATTATACCCCCCGCAACGAGTTGTGGGGGGTATACTGGAGTCAGGTTGTCCGTCCGTCCTTGCGAGCTTACAAATGGATACATATGTGGCTAGGTTATGCAATATTCTATTGTTCCGTGATTTTATGTGGCTAAAAATGGGTTTGTGTGGCTACAGAACAATAGGGATGAACAAAGGAAAAGGTTAGGGTTAGCCACATAAGTATCCATTTGTAGGGACATCCGTCCGTGCGTCAGTGCATGTGTCCGTAAACTTAACATCAGAGAAATATTGTTATAACTTCTATTTCCTTCATCTAAAATGCTTAATATTTCACACATGCATTCCTGTAAGGCTCTACTACCATGCTATGCCAAATCCACGACCGTCCAACCCCCGCTGATCCCAAGGTCAAGGTCAAATACTTAGTCTCTTTACAAAACTTAACATCAGAGAAATAGTGTTATAACTTCTATTTCCATCATCTAAAATGCTTAATATTTCACTCTACTACCATGCTGTGCCAAATCCACGACCGTCCAACCCCCGTTGATCCCAAGGTCAAAGTCAAATACTAATACATGTAGTCTCTTTACAAAACTTAACATCAGAGAAATATTATTATAACTTATATTTCCTTCATCTAAAATGCTTAATATTTCACACATGCATTCCTGTAAGGCTCTACTACCATGCTGTGCCAAATCCACGACCGTCCACCCCCCCACCCCCCACCCGGTGATCCCAAGGTCAAGGTCTTAATCTCTTTACTACAAAACTTAACATCAAAGAAATAAGTTATAACTTATATTTCCTTCATTGAAAATTCTTATTATTTCACTTCTGCATTCCTCTAAGGTTGTACTATCATGCTGTGACAAATCTACGACCGTCCAAACCCCGCTGATCCCAAGGTCAAGGTCACATACTTAGTCTCTTTACAAAACTTAACATCAGAGAAATATGTTATAACTTCTATTTCTTTCATTGAAAATTCTTAATATTTCATGCATGCATTCCTCTAAGGCTCTACTATCATGCTGTGACAAATTCCCGCTGATCTCGAGGTCAAGGTCACATATGTAGTCTCTTACAAAACTTAACATCAGAGAAATCGGTTATAACTTCTATTTCCTTGCTCGGATCTGCTTCACATTTCACACACGCATTGCTCCAATGGATCTCTACCACCCTGTGACAAATTCACGTTCATGCCGCTCCCGCTAAGCCCAAATTCAAGGTCACAAGCCCACACACTTGGAAATGTTTACATATTTTAGGGGTACCTGGGCACACGCGGGGAGTATTCCGTAAGCCTCGCTTACTGACCAATCTAGTTTCATACATGCATTCCTCAGATAACCCTCTATCATGCTGTAGCAAATCCATGACCCACCACCCAACCATTACCCCTAGGTCAAGGTCACAAACTTAGCACATTCATAAACTTAACGTTGGGGTACATTTCTTATGACATGTGTTTCCTTTCATGGAACGCCTTGATATTTCATACATGCATTCCTCAGATGACCTTCTATCATGCTGTAGCAAATCCATGACCCACCACCCAACCCTTACCCCAAGGTCAAGGTCACAAACTTAGCACATTCATAAACTTAACGTTGGGGTAAATGTCTTATAACTTCTGTTTCCTTTCATATATCACCTTGTTATTTCATACATGCATTCCTCAGATGACCCTCTATCATGCTGTAGCAAATCCACAACCCACCACCAAACCCTTACCCCAAGGTCACACCACGACCCACCTTGCACCACTGACCCCAATGTCAAGGTCCACCGCACGCCCCTTAACCCAAGGTCAAGTTATATAATATTCATGTTTTTTTATGCAACTGTGCCAAGTTTGAGTGAAGGCTGCCAACAGGCGAACTTCGTTGTCTTCTGACAACTCTTGTTATTTTTATACCCACTTTTTTGGGAAAAAATGGGTATATTGTTTTTGTCATGAGTGTCCGTCCGTCCGTATGTCCGTCACGTTTCTTGTAACTTGAAAAACTTTTTCACCTTCATACCTACGTGCCTGATATTTGGTATGTAGCTTCGTTATCATGTGCAGATGCGCAAAGTGAATTCGGATTTTTCATCCGACCCTCCATCATGGATTATCTCCCCCTTTCGGACTCAGAATTTCCCATTTTTTCCTTGTAACTTGAAAAAGTTTTTCACCTTCATGCCTACGCGCCTGATATTTGGTATGTACCTTCGTTATCATGTGCAGATGCGCAAAGTGAATTCGGATTTTTGATCCGACCCTCCATCATCGATTATCTCCCCCTATTTTTCATTGTAAGTCGAAAAACTTTCTCACCTTAATACCTACATTTCTGATATTTGATATGTAGCTTCGTTATAATGCGCAAAGTGAATTCGGATTTTTGATCCGACCTTCCATCATGGATTATCTCCCCCTTTCGGACTTAGAATTTCACTATTTTTCCTCGTAGCTCGAAAAACTTTTTCACCTTAATACCTACGCGTCTGATATTTGGTTCGTAGCTTCATTTTGATGTGCTGATGCGCAAAGTGAATTCGGATTTTTTATCCGACCCTCCATCATGGATTACCTCCCCCTTTCGGACTTAGCATTTGGGGAAAGTGTGTATATTGCGATGGCGCGCCATCGACTTTTTCTAGTTTATATTATGTTTTCAAAACATCTATATGCCCCCTTTAAATTAACCCTTCGAATGCGTGAAACTAAAATATTGTGCTCTGCTGTTGATATACCCGCGGCATATGAAGAATTGTGTATAGTTTTCGTCTGTTCGTCCATCCGTTCGTCCGTAGGATTTGCGTTAAAGTTTTTATTTGTCATCCAGGCGGCGGCCGGGGGTGTCCGTGAGCTTCTGCTCACTTGCTCTAGTTTTATATGTAATGTCTTCTTTCTTAATAAAACATTGTTTGACAGCACTTCGAATTTCCAATTTTCCAATGGAAATAAGTCTAATGTGTTGTCAAACCATGTTTTTGATGAGAACCAGTTGAAAAATAAAAGATGAACAGTATACCTCGAAATTTAATTTAGCGGTGTAATGGTTTACCATTTGAACCCGAAAGCCCGCTGTATAGCGGTTTATGCAAACAGTACATAGCCAGATAAGCCGGCTCCTAACGAGCCGTCTCATCAGGATCTGCACTTTTTGAAAGTCGGTTCATATTTTTGGGAACAAAAAAATGCTCCTATTTATAAATGGTCTAGTCTGAAAACCATTTTGTGACGGTTGGATCGGCTGCAAAATTAACATATCAAAATCCATCCAGTTACCTAGGGGTGAACTGGTTAAGGGACAGTACAGCGTCACTGGTCGCAGTCGATAGGCTGTAAAATGTCGATTTCATTGGGTATATATGGCATGGATATGAAAGAATCCTTTGCCAAAGCTTTTTCTTGTTTCTTCTTTGCCTCTGCATCGGTAACGACCGTTCGCTGAATATTCTGGGGAATCAGTGGAGAGGACATACTTCGATTCGATGTGTAACTAGTTTCCGAGTCGTTTAGTGGCGATCGTGCAGCGGGGAGGCAATAGACGTTATCAGCTGGGCCCACTGAGTTCCGTTTCCGTCCCAAAAGCGGCACGTGTTTGGGCCTCTTCGTGGTGGTCGCCATGTTTTGGTCGGAGTATGCGTGGTGAAGCTGTTTGTCTATGTTCACTATGTTGCGCATGCGTATGTTTGTATCTGAGTCGGCGTTATAGTGTGTGACGTCATTGTCGCTTGACTCGTCGTTGTCCGTTTCATTGTTACTTCCGCTGTCAGAACTCTCCACACCACGTGATATGTACGTCTGCACGCGCTCTGTATTTCCTTGACACACGTCAAGTGGGTTTACGATATGTTTCACGGGCGTGTTAATTTCCTTGTCTCCAGCAATATTTATGTTATCCAGCGATCCATAGTTTGCTGGCTTTGTTTGAAAATTCACGAATTCGATTTCGTCGTTAGTCGGTCCAACACCTTCACTTTCAATATCGTCAGATTTTACTACGCTTGCTCCATATCCAGAACATCCGCCCGCGTCCTGAAGAGCACACGCATCGTTACTATCCGTAGATTCGTGTATCCTGTGCGACTTCAATAACACACTTGTCGATGGCTTACGCGAATTGCTTCTTACCTCGTCCACAACAATCGGTGTGTCTTCGGAATACGGCGATGAAGAACATCCGGTATAAGACGACACGCATGCGCGCTGGTACCCAGCCATCCGCTGGTAGTCGGTGACAACATTCTCCAGTTTAAACCTCTGCTGTTGAGCTTGTTCCGCTTTATTCTTCTGAAACAGACGCATTAGTCGCGCGAAACTGTTCTTCTTCTCCCGCTTTTTATCTTCAACACGTTCATCGTCGGAACATTCGATATAGTTTCCGGTGAACGTGTCGACGGACACATGCGCATGATATTGCGCAGCGCGCACGGCGTTTTGGGGTTTGTACAAAAACAAATGTTTGCGGTCGCGTGAAAGCTTCTTGCGTCGTCTGTACAGGTAGAAGTCGATGGGGAAGCAGACGAGAAACACCAGCGCTGTGCAGCCGACAATTAACACCACTAGCAGCCACTTGTCCAGCATGTCTGAATTTATACAATACACTGTATATATAATTATGAATATATTATAAATAACTATCGGTCGAAATGAATTGAAACCGAAACACCAAAAACAGCTCATACATTGTCCGTCAGAAGATATGCGATATCTCATGAAACATATTTACAAACGTCACAATGTTCAGTGCAAATGCGGAATTGAATTTCGTCAACTTTCGACGTTTTAATGAAAATAACACATTTTCTGTAAATATTTTTCATGAAAATTCGCGCATCTAAGACGATATGCGATATCTCGTGAAAAATATTCACATATAAATATTCACACAGCTAGTCTCATATTGAATATCGGAGCTCCAACAATATCTAGACACTGTCCCTTTAACTCATTTCTTATGAGCTCAGAAATATATGTTGTGACCACGATTTGAATTGTCTCGTCGAGACGGTTCAAATGAGTGGTCACAACATATACTTTCATTGAGAAATAACAAAAATAATAATAAAATATTTAAAAAAAGTTCATACCCGTAAAGGTGTATTCCGCATTTAATGGGTTAAGACAGATCCAACATGAATGATTCCCATATTCATCTGCGGACAGTGTATGTCGTGATATGTGGTGGTGACTGAAGAAACTGGGTTCATGGGTTTTGCGACCAATGTAGATCCAGGGGTCCGTTTCACTAAACGTCTTACCACTAAAATGTTCGTAAGTGCAAATTTAGAATCGTCTGGAAATTTCAATTGATGGATTTACATTTATTGAGCATAGGCTGCATATGCAGCCTATGCTCAATAAATGTAAATCCAATAATTGTTTACAAGAAAACATTGTTAATGTGAATCATAATTTTGCACTTACGAACATTTTAGTCGTACGAAGTTTAGTGAAACGGCCCCCTGATCTACCTGTGCATCCGTAGTCTGATCTGATATGCGCTGTTCGCCATTCCATAAATGAAACATCCACTATGCTTCGAATACACAATATAGATCGTTACTAGGCTACATGAGCGTTCTATTTGATTAGGAACTACACTGGTCACAAATCCCATAAGCCCTAGTTATCCAGTCACAGCCACATACGTGGTTAAACATGTCACACACTAAGTAAACCCATGTTATTCATGGCGAGTCAAAAACAAAATATCTCGGGGGGAAAGTGAACAATAATTATATCCACCCGTACGGACGTACGAACGACACACACTAGCAGCTTAATCTCTGGCAAAAATCTGTAATCACCAAATCATACCTGTATTCGATTTCGCCGCAAAATTATCTTTGATGGCACTGCGATCGATGTTTGTATTCCGTATAAAGGAGACGGATAGTGTTTCACCTGCTTATTAAAAGCTACATCGGTGCGTCACGGCAAAATTGCTCTTGTTAAGTCTTTTTTCCGGTGAGATATTTGATCATGCGGCACAGCTTTGTAGCTAGATAAGGACACTTATTGTTTGTTTGGAACACTGTGGGTGCATTGTTCAGCGAATTTCGAACAGTGTGGCTCCAGATCAGACTGCGCATGCGCGCAGTCAGATCTGGAGCGACACTGTTCTCGAGTACAACGGCACTATTTGATATTGCGCGTCACACATATCTCCATAGAAACCATTAAGTTAGCTTATACTAGTTATATGGTAGAGGTTAACATATGTGGTTGTGACTGGAGAAATGGGGCTTATGTGTTTTTTTTGCGACCAATGTAGATCCAGATCAGCCTGTGCATCCGCAGTCAGATCAGGATCGGCATTGTTCGCCATTCCATCAATGAAACACCCGTCGTACTTCTATCAAGCACTATACATGTAGATCGTTATCAGGATACACGAGTTATTGATCAGAAGCTACACTGATCACACGTCCCATAAGTCCCATTTCTCCAGTCCCTCTCACATATGTGGATGTGTCTGGAGAAATGGGGTTTATGGTTTTTTTTGCGACCAATGTATATCCAGATCAGTATGTGCACCCGCATTTACCATTCCATCAATGAAGCACCCGTCATGCGTCTAACGAGCAGTATTCTAGTAATGAATCGTTTTCAGGCTACAGGAGCAGGCATCGACAAACCCACTCGTCCGCTTGTATTGACGAATTAATGTTCTATCTAGACGAGTGGTAATTTGAAGATACAGTGCGCCATAAACATTGAAACATATAGGAATGTAGAGTTGAACTCTAAACTTAATTCAAGAATGTGTCGAGGCCTGAGGAGCTACACAGATCACAAATCCAACCAGTCTAATTTCTCGAGTCACGGCCACATGTATGTTTTGATGCAGGGTAGAGCGGATCTGGGGCCCGTTTCACTGAACTTCTTACGACTGAAATGTTCGTAGGTGCAAATTTATGATCGTCTGGACATTTCAATTGATGGATTTACATTTATAAATGTAAATCCAATAATTGTTTACAAGAAAACGTTGTTAATGTGACATTTACAGACAATCATACTTTTGCACTTACGAACATTTTAGTCGTGCGAAGGTTGGTGAAACGGCCCCCCGATTCACGTATTATGTTTAATACTATGACATTGTGAATGTACATTTATGGCAATTTTTGGTCAGGCGGTGCATTGCGAGCATTCCGTTTTATCGTCCCGATTTTTGTTTGAAACTAAACATACTAATTTTTTTCAATACTTTTGGCGAATTTTAGAGGGTGTGGTGCATTGGATATTATGTATATTCTATCGTCACAAATTTTTATTTTTTTATGGGGGTGGGGGGATCAAACATATTAACGTGTTCAATATGGCCGATGTTTTGTCAGGCGGTGGTGCGTTGAACATTCTATTTTATTGTCCCGATTTTTTCTTCAAATTAACCATTTTTTAATTGTTCAATATTCTTTTTCGAAATCTGGTCGGGCGGCGTTGCATTGGATAGTCTATTTCATCCTCTAGATATTTTGTTTGTTTGAAATTAAACATGCTAAACATATTAAATTATTCAATACGCTTTTTTCACGACTTTCTGTCGCGCGATGGGGTGTGGGATATTCTATTCTATCGTGTCAATTTTATTCTTTAAATTAAACAGAAATATTGTTTAATTGTATTTTTGGCGAATTTTGGTCGGGTTATTTGGTCATTCGATAGTATTCTAGTATATCGTCCCGACCTTTGTATGCCCCCTATGCAATAGCAAGGGGGCATATTGCGTTGCTCTTGAGATTCCGTTCGTCCGTCCGTCCGTACGTCCGTCCGTGTACATTCACGTCGAAAAGTTTGTAAGTCTCTCCAGTTAGAGTCCAGGGGCCCGTTTCACTAAACTTCTTACGAAAAAATTGTTCGTACGAAGATTTCTATGAAGTTGCTTCCCACATTAACGTGTTTATCTAATACTACCAGATTGTACATACACGTTCATGTCATTAAATGTAGCACATCCACGAAATATTTTCCAAAATCGGTTGTCAGAACTCATATTATTGTGGATTTCGATTTTGCACTTACGAACTTCTTAGTCGTACGAAGTTTAGTGAAACGGGCCCCAGTATGCCACGGGGGCATATCCATGTTTTACAAACATACTGTCTATAGTCTGTTTCACGAAACCTGCCCAAATTTTACGGCTATATAAACAATTCAAAAACCATATTGTTTTCGATAATATTAAATTAAAGGAAAATTTAAGAATGAGCCTTCTTTTTATTTCGTGAAATTTGGTCAAATATTGATTTTATTGCGAAAACAAAATTTCCCCGTGTTAAATCCCCATAGACATCTTCACGGAGTGAAGATGTCTATGGGGATTTAACATGGGGAAATCTTTTAGAATTTCAGAAATACTGGACCGATTTTTAAAATTTAACTTTTGTTTTCTTAGTTAGATCATTTCCAAGCTATGTAGCTATGTTTCGGAGTCAATTTCCAAAAAAATATTTCGCGAAATAAAAAGATGGCTCATTCTTAAATTTTCCTTTAATGTAATACTATCGAAACAAATATTGTTTTTGAATTGTCTATATGGCCGTAAAATTTGGGCAGCTTTCGTGAAACAGACAGTAATTATTGTTTGAAATTAGACATATTAGATTGTTCAACGCACAGTTGTGAGGATTTTTCATCGGGCAGTGTGGTAAAGTAAAGTAACATCATACATGTGCTTGAATATCTGTAAACTGTATATCTGACCCTGTGTACTATATACGGCCCATTGAGCTGCCACCTCCGCCATTTCATATGTTATACATATAGCCCATCACATTTAAGAAACGCTTATAATTCCAGCACAAAAATATTTACACAATTCCCTAACATTTGATTGGCCCGTAGCAAGTCTCTGTCCAAAATTTATATCCCAGTAAACTCCCACGCCGAACTACTTTCCGTAACCGTGAGGCGCAGTTAAAATAATTCTTAAGAAAACGGAAAATTTTCTTGATGAATTTATTTAACATGTTGGAATTATAAGGAATGAATGGCCTTTTTGTGAATTAATGAATTTATTTAAAATGTTGGAATTATAAGGAATGAATGGCATTTTTGTGGAATTTATCGGGGATATAAACTTGGAAAAGTCGCGGAAATACTGGACGAGGCCTTAAAAAAATATTACAATATTCGAATAGAAAATTATGGTTTTTTATCGCTTCGTCCAGTATTCCCTCGACTTTTCCAAGTTTATACCGCGATAAATTCCACAAAAAGGCCATTCATTCCTATAATGTTTAACTAAGCATATGATGATCATGCGTCACACGGGTCCTTAACAGATCAAGACATGGTAGATGTATGGGGTGGGATAAATACATTAGAGCACGGTTTACCATTTATAAAACTTACGGAGTATATCCTCATACAGCCGGACGAATGGTGCTCTCAAGCCTCGACAAATCCACTCGTCCGCTAGTCCTGGAGTGTGAATTTTCGATATGGACGAGTGGTACTTTGAATCATTGAGATAGTGCGGCTTAAACAGTAAACATATATGAATGTGTGAGTTGAAATCTAATCGGAACGAGTGGAATGGAATGGAATGGTGCTTTACGACACCCATCAACGCAAAAGAGTATCATTTAGTGCCAAGCAACGTAGATGTAGAACGAGTGGAACACAATGCATTAGTCGAGGCCTGGTTCTAAATATTGTTTACCTGTCGTGGCTTCATCAATGTCAATCCCGCTCAAACATTTTGCACATGCGATGTTGCCGCCAACGCGAGTTTCTCTCGGATGGATTTGATGGCTATGCTCAATAAATGTAAATCCAATAATTGTTTACGAGAAAACGTTGCTAATGTGATATTTACAGACTATCAAAATGTTGCACTTACGAACATTTTAGTTGTACGAAGTTTAGTGAAACGGCCCCAGGATACCTCCCACCGGCTCCTGTATTATACATATTTATTATAGGAATGAATGGCCTTTTTGTGGAATTTATCGGGGTATAAACTTGGAAAAGTCGCGGGAATACTGGACGAGGCCTTCCGGAAGGCCTCGTCCAATATTCCCGCGACTTTTCCAAGTTTATACCCCGGGAATACTGCGGGAATACTGGACGAAGGCCGGAAGGCCTCGTCCAGTATTCCTGCGACTTTTCCAAGTTTATATCCCCGATAAATTCCACAAAAAGGCCATTCATTCCTTATAATTCCAGCATTTGAAATAAATTCATCAAGAAAATGTGTTTATTTTCCGTTTTCTTAAGAATTATTTTAACTGCGCCTCACGGTTACGGAAAGTAGTTCGGCGTGGAGTTTACTGGGATATAAATTTTGGACGGAGACTTGCAACGGACCAATCAAATGTTAGGGAATTGTGTAAATATTTTTGTGCTGGAATTATTGGACAATATGGGCTTCCAGAGTGGAATAAAAGTCATCATGCACTGGTGCAATACATTGTTTAAGGCAACGTATGTATATGATACACACTGCGGACATCCGTGTAATTTCATGAAATACGTTTACAAAATTTACAATAATTTCCCTAAATGGCATCAAAAGTTGAAAAAAATATATTGTCACCTTTTTACTTTATTTATGAAAAATATTGTAAATTTTGTACACGTATTTAATACAATTACGCAGATGTCCGAAGGTACAAAATCACATGGCGCGTCTCATATATGATCTGAAACTTTCCACGCCATTTGTGGAAAAGATAATAATTCACATTTTCGGTTTTGTCGAAACATTGCAACATGATTGAGTGAAATAATTCGAAAGCAGAATGGTTTATAATTCAGATGTAAATGATGTATATTTGCCAAAACTGTAGAACTAGTTATGGAAGCCTATTAGAGCTACAGTTAAACAATTTTATTTCCGTTTATTCAAGATAATATGAATTTTCAAGCTCTTTTCTTCAAGATGTTCTTCTTTAATATTTCCTTAAATATTCAAGATGTTTTCTTGATTTTTAAAAGGTATGTACCTACTCAGTAGGCGCAAAATGTTCTTTATAGGAATTAAATAAGTGTATAATTGTGTCACTATTCTACCAGTTCTAAAGATTACGAGTGCCCGCTATACAGATACAGCTGTTTTCATATGCAAATGAGGCAAGGTATGTCTTAATTATTTATACTAATTAAATGCGTCACCTGAACAAATAATCTTTTCGACAGATAATAAAGTACGATCATTGCACATTAACGCATAAATACAGAGAATAACTATTAATGTCCGTTGTTTACTAAATGTATCCAGAGCCCACGTCCACTAAATATTGGCACATGCTTCGGTAAGGGTATCCGACCCCGGTACCAACGTCTTCACATTTACTATCAATGTCTTCATTGTCCAAATCCCCATAAATATTGACTTCGGTAAGACTATGTCCAACCTTAGTACCAACGTATTCACATTTACATTCGTCATCCATATCCACTAAATATTGACAAAGACTTCGGTAAGGCTATAATCAACCTTAGTACCAACGTATTCACATTTACTATCAATGTTTCCAGCGTCCAAGTCCAAATACTAGTGAAGAACGTCGAAACATGGTACACGACCTTCGTATAAAACATAGTCATGTTTTCAAGGTGCATGATCACGTGGTTACAACAACAACAACGACGTCGCCCACTCCAAAGTAAGTATTATTTGATATTTTCCTTAATATTCAACGGATTTTGATGAAATATGGCGCAGCAAACGCGTCTTCATGATATGCATTTGGTGGTCCAGGGAGCTTGACACAGACTTATGTCGTGTTTGCAAAGAATCGATTTCCGTGTCGGAGACACGGAAATCTATTCTTCGCAAAAACGACAGAAGTTTGGGCGAAAATACATTACGTAATAAGGACAATATAAAATAATACGTACTTTCAATCGGATGGATTCTGGAAGTTTCAGTACTTGTTGTTGTTGTTAGTACCATGTGATCATACACCTTGGTTTTGCTCTACGGTCCTGTACCAATGCATCCATGGTCCGAAATATTAGATTCGATTTCTGCACTACTGTTTGGTGTAAGTACGAATATAAATAGATGAATATACTACAGTGGAACCTCTCTAAACCGGTGTCAGGTATAGAGAGGTTCACTGTAAATCATGCATTTTATCATTCTGAGACACAGTTGCGCGCTATGCGATCACGAACAGGCATTATCATCTGAGATAAATGACCAAGAAACTCATCAAAATAAGATCACTTGCTTGGTGTTCGGTTTAAAGAGGTTCCACTGAACCAATTTGCACAGGGTCCAAAAACCCATTACACATTATATTCTACTTCAACAATACTGATTCACTTTTGTACTGATATATTAAGTTTTCTACTGATGGATACAGGATATAAAAGCCCACTAAACATTGGGATTATCTCTTTACAACTAAACGGTTTGACTTTTGTACGACTATATTAAACTTCTATACTACTGTATACAGGATACAAACTTCAGATTATATTTGTGCAAAACTGTTCTAGGTTTATATAAACTAATGTATCCGTGATCCATTAACTCCATGAAACTCCATTAAATATGAGTCTCGACATCATTGGTTTTAGACTTCTCAAGTTCTGCAAAACAATGTGGCTTTTTGTACTACATTGTATTAACCCTTGCAATACGGGAAACAAACATTGTTGTTTTAAATGTTGCCTTTTTTTTCAATAAAACATGGTTTGACAGCACTTTAGAATAATTTCCATTAGGAAATTATTCTAAAGTGCTGCCAAAGCATGTTTTTGATGAGAAGAATGGACATTATAAACTAAACAGCAGACGACAGAATTTAATTCACCATTGTAAGGATTAACTATACATGTAGTTACATTTACTACCAATGGTGACATTTGTACAACTAGGACTGAGTTCTGTAATACATTTATTCATACAATTATATCCACGTTCCAATACATATTACCTTTCTCCTGAGTTGAAGAAATTCATTTAAATCTCTGTCGTCAATAATAGACTCAGCAACACGTGATCAATCGCTGTCTTCTTACGCGTTACAGATTGATTACCAGGAAACGAATAGTGTCGTCTGTTGTTTTTTTCCCGTATCATTTCATTAAAAGTAAAACATGTTTTGACAGCACATGAAAATCGTGTTATCTTCTACGACGTCTAGCATATTTAGGAGTTACAATTTGATTACCAGTCTCGAGATTCACATGGTGGGAAATGAAAAAATGTCGTCTGATGTTTGTCATATTTTTGTATTTATAAAACATATATAAAAATGTTTTGACTGCTCATGAGAATCGTCTCCATTGGAGACGATTCACATGCGCTGTCGAAGTATATTTTATTGGGAAATAGTGAAATTTACGTTTAAAAAAACAACAGCAGACCACAACATTTTAATCCAGCATTTTAAGTCCATACTGTATTCTTGCGCGTCACAGATTGATTTTCAGTTTCTAGAATGATAGTGTCCTTAAACAGCTGATATTGTCAATATAGAATTTTATGGCGAGATATTAAAGGTGCATGCCCACTCAGTAGGCACGAAGACATCATCTCAGACTTTTTGCTGGCAAAATAAACATTCATTCACCATTGCCCCGGGTATTGATTGGTATTATTATACATTTTATATCAGACGTAAATTTGCACACTGATATCAGGGGCGATAACCGTGTTTCCTTAAAATGTTAACGGACATTACTATTTAGTATCTGCATTTATTTTTTGATGTGCAATGATCATATATTATAATCAGTCGAAAATATTATTCTTTCAGGTGAAGCATTCAATTACAATGTAGTATAAACATAATAATACAAATACCATGCTCATTTGCATATGAAAACAGCCCGATACCACCGCGAGTCACTATCAGTAAAATAAATATTACTAAATGATTATACCAGTATAGCGGGCACTCGTAATTGTTAGAACTGGTGGAATAGTGACACACTTATACACTTATTTAATTCCTATAAAGAATATGTTGTACCTACTGAGTGGCATGTACTATTAAAGACACTTTGCCGATATGCAGAAATTGTAGATTACTGCTATTACTACTACTGTGTATAGTCCCTAATACATTCGAAGAATGTCTAAAAACAAAGAGTACTCAATACATGTACATGCATATCTCTTCATATTACTTCACACCCTCACGGGTAATTTCGAGCTGGGGCTCGTTTCACGAAACTTCGGGTTATTTCGAACAGGGGCCCGTTTCACTTCGTACGACTAAAATGTTCGTGAAAATTTAGAATCGTCTGGAAATTTCAATTGATGGATTTACATTTATTGAGCATAGCTGCATATGCAGCCTATGCTCAATAAATGTAAATCCAATAATTGTTTACAAGAAAACATTGTTAATGTGAAATTTACAGACTGTCATAATTTTGCACTTATGATAATTTTAGTCGTACGAAGTTTAGTGAAACAGCCACCTGGTCATGTGCGGTGAGTCAGGTATAGGGGCTTTAAAAGTACTGACTCTCACATAGGCATAGCTACCGATGAAACAAATAATTAGAACTAATGGTATCGTTTTCTTGCACACATATATGGAAGCGTCCTGGTGCCAATGTTAAACTATTTTTTATCTCCTAATTAGGATACTAAATCCTAATTAGGAGATACCAAGTCCTAATTAGGAGTTATTATATCCTAAGTATGACTTACGATTTCCTAATTAGGACTTATTATCGTAATTAGTACTTAGTATCTCCTAATTTGACTTAGTATTTCATAATTAGGACTTACTATCTCCTAATTAGGACTTACTATCTCCTAATTAGGACTTACTATCTGTGCCAATGCTAAAAATGTTTTCCATACACATATGCACAGACGAGTAACCTGAAAGCAATGTAAATACATATTTAACAGCCCTCAACACATTCTTAATTGTCCACTCGTCCAACTTTGAACTCATATACATGCATATTCAACTCATATACATGCCGCACTGTTTCTTCAAACTGCAACTCTTCCAGATCAAAAACGACGAGCGGATTTGTCGCGACCTGATTTATTATTATTATATTAAGAAAACAGTTAGTTTTTGCTTTGTTAAAGTCTACTTTTTAACAAAGCAAAAACTAACTGTTTTTTTCTTAATATAATAATAACTGATGATCTATGCATTTGTAAAACTTAATCAAAACAAAACAATTAGCCCATATTTGCATGTCACAAAAAGACAACACATCAACGTTGATCAATTATATGGATGGATCAATTGTCAAGGTTGAAGACGATAATGTCGAGTCGGCCATCACTGACGCACCCAATACTCTTTGAATCTGATACTGCCTGTCAACACATACATCATTGCCTGCGTTAATTATGCCACTATTTGTAAATGTCTTGATACTTGAATATTGTGCTACAGCTCAGGCTCAGCCAATCAAACCGCTTGATTGCGAGCTGATATTGCCGATATGTGATTCGAACGTTTGCCATCTTGGCAAGATTAATGCAGGCGGCTGTGTACAGGTATATAGAATACCAGGCTAGTGACGTCAATGGCGAACAGTGCAGATCCTGGTCAGACTGTGCGGATGTACAGGCTGATCTGGATCTACACTGGTAGCAAAATATATAAGCCCCGTTTCTCTAGTCATAGCCATATATGCAAACAAATGCAGATCAGATATGTGTCTGTGACTGGAGAAATGGGGATTATGGCTTTTGTGACCAGTGTTGATCAAATAGCAGACTCATGTAGCCTGATAACGATCTATAACGAGGCTAGTCTGGGTCTACACAGGTCGCAAAAGCCATAAGCCCCCATTTTTCCAGTCACATATTTGTCACGAAGCATAAATACAGAATACCGAATATTGTCTTTCGATATCAGTTTTATCACCGAAAGCTAGGAATACGCGTAGGAATTCCGAGGCTCACCGAGGAATTACTCCAGTTTCCGAGCTGAGCCTGATAAACGTCATGAATTGTTAGAAAAACAGTTCGTAAAAGAGCATTTAACGGTAGATTTGTATCAGTTTTCTGAACATATATTACCATATGCATGGCCTGAAAAAGGCAAGTAAAAATTAAAAAAAATATAATTTTTTATTATTCAAAAATCTAAATATAGCATTCATATTTCCCCACATATGCGATTAGTAGTCACGTGACAAACTTGTTTTGACTAGTGATTACGTCATCGACTACGCCAGCGATTATATTCAGCATTGATACTGATACAATGTATCATGATGTATCCGAAATCCAAAACTACTTTCACTGACGTTTCATTGGTTCAATGAAGTCATGTGACGTTACCGAATTACGTCAGTGTAATGACGCAACGTAAACAAGTCCGCGTTCTTTTCAACGAAGACCAAGTAATATTTGCTCAATATGTAGCATTACACGTCACCTGCTCACTAGAACACCATGCTAGTGTATTTTGATGTTCTGTGTATCAGTCTCGCCTCTGGAAATGATAGAACAAATTTTAGATAAAATTTCTATCATTTCCAGAGGAAATGAAAAACGTATGGAAGCGTCATGGTGCCAATGCTATTTAAAATATAGTTATCTCCTCCTAATTAGGAGATATATCCTCTCCTAATTATGACTTACTATCTCCTAATTAGGACTTATTATCTCCTAATTATGACTTAATACATCCTAATTAGGAGTTAGTATGTTCTGATTAGGAGATAACACAGTTTTTAGCATTGCCACATATAGTAAGTCCTAATTAGGAGATAATAAGTCCTAATTAGGAGATATTAAGTCCTAAGTTACTAAGTCCTAATTAGGAGATACTAACTCCTAATTAGGAGATACTGTCTCCTAATTTGGAGTTAATATATCCTAATTAGAAGTTAGTATCTCCTAATTAGGAGATAAACAATATTTTAGCATCGGCACCAGAATTAACTCCTTTTCTGAATCGCCATTTTTCGTTGAATCTCCGCCATTTTTCTCTGAATCGCCGTTTTTCGCCGAATCGCAGCTTTTCGCCCTTATTGATTTCGACAAATATCCATACTTTCCGTAAATAACATTCTTAATTGACCAAATTATCAGAACCCATGGAGAATTTCATTCCGCGTGTGCTCTGCTAGTTTCCGAAGCCATTTACCGAACAGATCGCTTTTTTTTCCGAAACCAACATCGGCATATCGGCGTTTTTGCACCGGTGCTGGTTTCGAACAAGGGAGGCAACTTCAAAAATGTTCACAGTTATCACGTTGGATATGATTCTATAGAAACATCACGTATTGTCAATCTGTTCATTCGCACAATCTCCGCGGATGATTATTACCAGGCACATCGATAGCAACATCACCTGGGGGGATAATCGTAGTCAACAACGCATGCCCTTGTGCATTAATTGGAAATAAATTGGCTTCCATTTAATGCCGTCATCGATCTGTTCGCGACAACATATTGGCAATTTTAAAATGATAGCGTACATTGCTATCTATGCTGATTTATTTTAGATACGTACGGATTGGGTACAACTAGAATGATCTAGAATGTGTTGCTATGCAATTTTACTCCGATTTTGGCAATTATATTCTGTTTTCATGTGTATATGGGCTTTGCAGAACCGACCTATATATCGCATAACGATGTGGACGTATAAGGAATGTAATATGATTGAAATAATAATTATATATGCCGGGGAGATACCGGTTTTCGTGTCCTTAAGGAAACAAATATACATGTACAATAAATAAATTAACAACTTAGATGAACAGATATATAACATTGACTGAAACGTTTACTTATCTCCTAACATCTCGTATATTAGTTTTGATAATTATCGGTAAGTTGCTGCCATTCTGTTCACGACACATAAAACAACGGTATTTTAGAATGCGTTAACAGTTTTTGTGCCCTCTTTTGAAATTCGTCTGAGATAGTTAATATATAAATTGTCTTAATACAAATAAAATAGATATATCGGGAGACCATGTCTCCTTCGGTTTCTGCTGATAAGAATCATGTATGGTTTAAAAAAGTGCCCAGCGTTCGTCAATGTGTATGCCTTAATAGAAACGGAGATAAACATTTCAATATTTCTTAAAATGCGTACTGGGCATTGGATGTAGTACACGAGGAGAGGCGTACTCATTGGCATGTTCCGGTATATAGAGAATAGTAGGTTAGTGCCGGGAATGGGAAAAAAATATCTGGCAAGGCTTAGGAAACGGGATGGGCGAGGCTCTGCCGAGCACATCCCGTTTCCGAGCCGCGCTAGATATTTTTCCCATTCACGGCACTAACCTACTATTCTATGTGTCCCGTCAACACCTACAAATGGCTTTAAAATGCAAAAACATAACCCCAGTCACCGTACATATTCATACGCAGTGATTAGGTCGTATTGACAGGATATCAAAAAGGTTTCACGGCACCATGTTTCACGGCACATAGGCACTGTGTTGACGGGATAAATTTAAATTTGTTGCTACTAATATGAAGAACAAACCATAACATTTATTTCCGCGGACCGGTATAATGTATTGATCTGCAAGATCCAATTTAAACTGCAATCATATATCGCAACAGTCATATTCGGTTAGAACGGCATCCGTTATTTGGGACGCCAGAACAAATAAGGACACCGCTGTTTTTATTTCCAGCTTTTTTAAGCATCGGACATCTCCGTCTTCTATCATCTTCTATCATTCTACATTTCCATGTCAAACTGTGTGAACAAAACAATGACTGGTCTGGAAATTTATGTTTTCGTTGAAATCGAAATTTCAGCCGATATAAGGAACATACAATGTTCATTAGCGCATTTTCGGTAGTTGGTAGGTGTTTCTTATTATGACGCCCTAATTAAACACACCCATAGTTAATGAAGACATTATTGTCATAACATTGAGTCATAACTGACGTTTTTCATAAATTGTTTTATTGTGACGCTCGACGTCATTCACGAGATATGACGTGGGCACGAAAACTGACGTAGCACGATTATAGGTGTCTGGATGATATACAGCAATATGACATGTCACCTATATGTATATACAACAGTAAGGCATGTCACCCGTATGTATGATAGCATTAAATGGCGTATACATGTACGAGTTCGTAGTTCACGTCGTTTCATTGGCTAAGCTACCGCGTGCGCACGCAATAGCTACCGCGTGCGCACATGAGCCAGCGTGAACAGGGGCCCGTTTCACTAAACTTCTTACGACTAAAATGTTCGTAAGTGCAAAATTATGTAAATTTCACATTAACAATGCTTTCTTGTAAACAATTATTGGATTTACATTTATTGAGCATAGGCTGCATATGCAGCCTATGCTCAATAAATGTAAAGCCATTAATTGAAATTTACAGACGATCCTAAATTTGCACTTACGAACATTTTAGTCGTACGATGTTTAGTGAAACGGGCCCCAGATTTACATAGTTTACTGTTTTCTTACCGCCACTGAAGTCTCGCCAGTGTAAATTGAGCAATTGAATCCAGAGCAGGTATCCTCGCGAATGCAGAAACGGCACAATAACGTTTTTTCATGGGGTGGTTGTACAAGCAGGTTAACCCTTTCAACCCTAAGTAACTGAAATGGAGTGTGATATGCTAATTTTCCGACCAATCCAATCGTAACAAAATGATTTTCAGATTAGTCCATTTATGAAAGGGGGATATTTCTGTTCTCAAAAACTCCTCAAACCATGATTTGAAGAACAACCAGCAATTACAATATGCACTTGGCACATAAACCCCCAACCGAGACCTCAAACCCGGGTTTAAGGTTAGTCAAATGCACAATAATTCTCTGAACCCGGGTTTGAGCTCTCAAAACCCAGCTTGTGGTATTATTGTGCATTCGGCTTGTCATTCATACGGGCACTTGCGACCAGGATCTATAACTGCTGGACATACTGCACGTGCGTTAATACACAACGGCCTGCGTTACTCTTGCCAAGATGTCAATGTTTCTGAACGTCTATTGGCTATATCAACTCGCAATCAAGCAGCTTGATTGGCTGTGCCTGAGCTGTAGCACAGCTCAGGCTGAGCCAATCAAGCTGCCTGCTTCCAAGCACAATATTCCAGTATTTTGTAATAGATACAGTGACAAATATTTGCAAGATTATCGTAGGTGGCGGTGTAACTACGGGATCGATTCTCTGCAATCGCTGGAACATGTGGAAGCATGTAAGTGTTGAACAGATAGGTTGGAAAAAAAACAACAACAGAAAAAAAACAAATCCAATGTAACAAATGAACCGGTAAACACAAATAATAACGTATTCATTATAATAATTGAGACACGCCATCAGTGTGATTTTGTACCTTCGGACATCTGCGAAAATTAATGAAATACGTTTCGAAAATTTACAATCTTTTCCGTAAATGGCGTCAAAAGTTGACAAAATTTTCAGAGTACATGCGGAATTAGAACGAGGATTATCTCCCTTGCCGAAACACGTGGGTTTTGAGTTTCTTCCGGTTTCGATGAATAATAAAAGTAGAAATTTAAAGTCAATAAGATCTTAGTCCCTACATGTCGGTATACTCCCATTAATTCCCTAGTATACATCACAAGAGTCGAGTCGCACTTACCTTGGGCAGGATCAGAATCTGCACTGGTCGTCATTCCATCAATGCAACGCCCGTCATTATTCCGGGATCCGTAATATGTAACACAGGTCGCTATCAGGCAACATGAGTGTGTCATATTGGACCGGGAGCTACACTGGTCACAAAGCCCATATGCCTCATTTCTCCAGTAACGGCTACTTATTATATACGTACTTTCGTTTCCCATTGGAAAGCAATGGAACGCAAGACGTCAACGTCTCGTGACTTCATATTGGTCAGTGCCGGAACTACATTTCTCGTTGCAAAATAGTTCCTTCTAAATCAAGACTCATTACATAGGGTACATGTGTATCCGTATGTATTGCGATCGAGCGGGATCATTTGGCCCGCCCACGACCCCCCGTGGTGCGGACGCCTGTGATTGACAACTTAGAATCGCGTCGGACAGTTAGCCACGCCCCAGATCCCCTCGATGGGCACGTCCGTAGTGATATCTTGGAATAACCATAACAACAAAATGCATTGTGTTACTAAACGTTTAACTGGCATACGCAACCACTAATTGAAAATAATATTATGAAAAACTTGCACTGCACAATATCATTTTTTTTACATAGGGTACATGTGTATCCGTATGTATTGCGATCGAGCGGGATCATTTGGCTCCGCCCACGACCCCCAGTGGTGCGGACGCCTGTGATTGACAACTGAGAATAGTTAGCCACGCCCCAGATCCCCTCGATGGGCACGTCCGTAGTGATATCTTGGAATAACCATAACAACAAAATGCATTGTGTTACTAAACGTTTAACTGGCATACGCAACCACTAATTGAAAATAATATTATGAAAAACTTGCACTGCACAATATCAACAACGGTTGTTCTACATACAAAAATACATCGGATTATTTTGTTGCGCGTGATTTGCCCCCATTTGCAGCACAAATCGTGCGGTCATCGCTAAATTTAGTAACAGAGTTAACTCCCCTCCGAATACTCTCCGAAACAAGCGACGCGTTTAACGTTTAACACACAAACTACATCAAGTTTGACCTTCCGACAGCCTATTTTTAAACTCACCCGACACTGTGCGAAACAAAACTCGCACGTGTAGGTCTAGCTGATGTTTAAATCCTCATTCTCTCTCTCTATCGATGGATCTACAGTGGATTTTAGTGACATTCCTGAATTCGGCCTGATTGACATTTGTCTAATGGTGGCCAATACACGCAAACATGAGTGTCAATTCTACGTTCATGGAAGGGGGTCAATAAGTCAGTATTTAAGGTGATAACTTACAGTCAGGGAACACATTAATGACAGTATAACACTGCAAGTACTGAAATACGACAAAAAAAATCTAACAAGTTTCTAAACGTTACAAGTGCCCGCTATACAGATATAATCATTTAGTAATATTTATTTTACTGATAGTGACAAAACGCGCGGTGGTATCAGGCTATGTTCATATGCAAATGAGGCATGATATGTTTTAATTATTTATACTAAATGAAATGCGTCACCTGAAAAAATAATATTTTACTCGACAGATTTTAAAGTATGATCATTGCACATCATAAAATAAATACAGAGATTAAAGAGTAATGTCCGTTAACATTTTAAGCAAACACGGTTATCGCCCCTCATATCAGTGTGTAAATTTACGTCTGATATAACATGTATAATAATGCCAATCAGTACGTGGGATAATGGCGCATGAATGTTTATTTTGCCAGGAAATGTCTCAGATGATGTCTCTGATGTAAAGAACATTTTGTACCTACTGAGTGGGCATGTACCTTTAAGGGTTAATGAAACTGTAACACCAGCAATCAATCAAGCAATCAATCTAGTTTAATCTTGTAGTACCCTATGTTCAGTACTTTCAGTACTTTGATATTTATTCTAATTACATTTTGTATATTGTGGAGGCGCATATAAATTGCGAGTGATTTACGTATATAATAAAAAAAAAGTTATTGGATTTGTATGTGGATATATGCCACTCGTTCCGCAGCGCAACGATATTGCGCTCTTAAAGTCGCGCAACATCGCAACGTTGGCGACGTTGCACATACAAATCAAATAACCTATGCTTAGGCCTATCAACAAAAATTGTTTGTTTAGGGGAACGGGCTCAATTATTTTTTATAAATGAAGCTGTAAATCGTTAAATACAACATGTACCTTGTTTACTTTATATGCCATTAGTTGTAGTATGAATATTAATTAAGCTCACAATTCATTGTATAGTCTGGTGGATGTTTTGCATCAAAAGAACATGCAGAATGCACATGAAACTGTACGTCCTGTATGGAATATAATATATTATGTAAACAATTATCAATTGTAGTGTTTAATTCATACCCAAAAGCCATCTGTAAATGCACATGAACTAGTGTTGAGAATAAATAAGACTTGACCCAAAACTTAATCCATGGTTTAATGCCGAAGACGCTGATGCACAGGTGTTTGTTTGGGTTTAACAGCCGTTCAACAGCTAAGGTAATTTTAAGGCCGGGTCAATGGGTTTAGTACTAAATCCCATATATTGCCTGTACAAATGGGGGTGGGGGGAGGAATCCCAAAATCAGAACTGAATATTTACAATAAGAAAACTATATTATATTCAGCCCTGAAATCAGAATAATCCTGATTTGATGCCTGATTTCTACACAAAGCATTGCTCGCAATACAATGGTATCATGTCCGTAAACACTGATGAACTAGCTATAGGGAAAATGTCAAATGTTCGTCTCTTTCTGGAGAATGTCGACATACATCTATGTTTATACGTAACAAGATGCGAATCCCACTAGACGACACCCCAGCCATCGTGCCAATTGGCAATTTCTGTTGTTGTTGTTGTTGATTGTAGGCTTACGGTGCTGTCCGGTGATTTCGCGCAGCTAAGGAAACAATAACGTAACCGATCTATAAATATCGCATATTCAGACCTACAACTTTATATGCATAATAACTCGCCATTTCGCCGTTTCGCCGTATTTTTACGAAATATCATGCAATAAAACAAAGTGCATCAATGTAAACGGCCGCCATTTGTGAACTCAAGTTGGGTATTCCCCGAAAATCTGGATGTCCGGTGTACTTGCGCAGTGTGATTTTAGTGACGTCAGTTAATTATATTTGTCTATGGTGGCCAATACACGCCAATATGACTGTCATTTCTACGTTCAGGGAAGGGGGTCAATAAGTCAGCATGTGATAAATTACAGTCAGGGAACACATTAATGACAGTATAACACATCCAGCGTAGATTAATACCCAGATTAATGCAAGTACTGAAAATACTACAAAAAATATATATTCAAACAAGTTTGGGCTTCCATACATTGAACATTTTGTAGTAGTTTCCCCAATGACGTCATTTGTATGTTTTAATATACTCGATCCGGGGCCAACTATTTCATTCACAAAACAGAAGTAAACATGGTTTTGACAGACGTTGTCTTCTGCAAAATGTGATTGTTTTTGAGAAATAAAACGTATGCATGTATTCGGATACGAAGAGTAAAACTGACACAAAAAAAATTCTTCTCACCAAATATACTTAGACTGGCCAAATATCGTCAGAAGTTGTATAGTTTATGAAAAAGGTTGACTTCTAATATAACGACACCAGGTAGCGAGAGGTTGACAATGCAAATTAAAGAGGTGCGCGAAATCACCGGACGCGCAAAATCTCCGGACACAATTGTATATTCGGATAACCTCTGCAGTTACCGCAATGCTTGTCCCGGCGCTTCGTTTTCGCCGCACCTAGAGTCGTAAGACGGTCGCGAGTGTAAACAAAGATGAGTTGTGTAATATATCGGGTATTAAAATGTCATTTACCAACAAAGTTGCATGATATTTTTCGAGACAAAAGTCACAAGGAGAGGGATACAAATTAACAAAATGAACAAAATAGACAAAACAAATTTTTCTTCTCAAATGTGGAAAAAAAATAGGATCGGCACATTTTGTTAATAAAATAGCAGGTAGGGTCGGGTGCCGCTAAACAAACATTTTTTGTTGACAGGCCTTATTAACATTGTGATATTACCTGTGCCTCGATAATATGTAGAGTTTCGCTTAACCGGGCGCTAAAAGACGGTTGTGTCATAACCGTGACACTACCAGTACATTCAGTGACACAAAGATATCATGTTTATGATTACGTGGTACATGTACCAACAAGTACTGAAACTTCCAGAATCCATCCGATTTAAAGTACGTATTATTTTATATTGTCCTTATTACGTAACGGATTTTGATGAAATATGGCGCATCAAACGCATCTTGTTAAGCTGTATTTGATGGTCTCTGTACTTTGGCATAAACGTCTGTCGTTTTTGCGAAGAATCGATTTCCGTGTCGGTAGACACGGAAATCTAATCTTCGGAAAAACGACATAAGTCTGTGCCGAACTCCCTGGACGAACAAATGCAGCTCGTGAAGACGCGTTTGCTGCGCCTTATTTCATCAAAATCCGTTATATATTAAAGGTGCATACCCACTCAGTAACCACAAAATGATCTTTATAGGAATTAAATAAGTGTATAATTGTGTCACTATTCCACCAGTTCTAAAAATTACGAGTGGCCGCTATACAGGTATAATCATTTATTAATATTTGTTTTACTGATAATGACGCGCGTTGGTATCAGGCTATTTTCATATGAAAATGAGGCATGGTATTTTTTAATTATTTATACTAATTAAATGCGTCACCTGAAAAAATAATATTTTTGACAGATTATAAAGTATGATAATTGCACATAAAAATGAACACAGAGTATAAATAGTAATATCCGTTAACTTGTTAAGGAAACACGGTTATCGCCCCTGATATCAGTGTAGAAAGTTACGTCTGATATAAAATGTATAATAATGCAAATCAATACGTGGGGTAATGGTGAACGAATGTTTGTTTTGCCAGAACATGTCTCAGATGATGTCTCTGATATAAAAAATCATTTTGTACCTACTGAGTGGGCATGTACCTTTAAGGAAAATATCAAATAATACTTACTTGATATCTGTTTATGGTAATGGGAGATTATTATGCTTTATGCTACTCTTGACAGTGTCTGATAATGTTTGCATTGTTTATTATAGGAATGAATGGCCTTTTTGTGGAATTTATCGGGGTATAAACTTGCAAACGTCGCGGGAATACTGGACGAAGGCCTTCTAAAAAATTACAATTTTCGAAAAAAAATAAATAATTTTTTTGATTTTTTTTCGAAAATTGTAATTTTTTGCAAGGCCTCGTCCAGTATTCCCGCGAATTTTCCAAGTTTATATCCCCGATAAATTCCACAAAAATGCCATTCATTCCTTATAATTCCAGCATTTGAAATTAATTCAGCAAGAAAATGTGTTTATTTTCCGTTTTCTTAATAATTATTTTAACTACGCCTCACGGTGACGGAAATTAGTTCGGCGTGGGAGTTTACTGGTATATAAATTTTGGACAGACTTGCTACGGGCCAATCAAATGTTAGGGAATTGTGTAAATATTTTTGTGCTGGAATTAGCTGTATATTTCAGATGGTTGCAATGTTGAAGAATACTTCAATACCACTACACGCGTATGGAAGGGAATATCCGCCACTACATTGCATGCTGCTTCATGACAATGCAGTCGACCATTGTTACATGTCATCCTGCACTGCGGCTACTCGTTACTGCTTAATGACAACTCAATCGTGCATTATTACATTTCACATTGCATACCTCGATTGGCTATTTCACATTGTTACATGTCATCATGCATCTTGGCTATACAATAATGCTTAATGAAAACTCCATCTTGCATTGTTACATTGCATACCTCGATTGGCTATTTCACGTTGTTACATGCCATATTCTGTCATGTGTCATTCTGCTTACTGCTTGCTGGGATGCGTAGTCCTTGGCAAAATGTGCAACGCCCTCTGTTGTCATAATGGGAACGATTCCATTATGACGCCAGGTGGCGCTCCAAAATAAGTACAGTAGACGTTTTTAGGTTTGAGGAATTTGATTCCTCAAACCTTTTGTTTTCGTTGGTTTTTTTTTTTTTTTTTTTTTTTTATTCAGCCCTTCAGTCTACAGCCCAAACCGCTGGTCGGATCGACTTCAAATTTTGTATACCGATTCGCATCAACAGTGAGACGAGAATAACGCAATTTTCAGAATTCTCATGACGTCACTTTTTACGAAACCGGAAGTGACGTCATATATCATATAATTCCCTATAACTTCCTTATTTTCCATCCGATTTCAAAAATTCTTTTTGAATTGTAAAGCTGCGAGAATTCTCTATCTTCGCTTCGTGACAATGTTTGGCTATCTGCTCAAATGAGAGAGCTATAGACATGTGAAGTTGAGAAAAATGAAACAAATCAACAATTTCAGATTTTTATTTTATTTTAACGGGTGGTCTTTGAAAACAGTTTCCAATTTGTACATTAATCTCAGCAACATAATTTTTTGACAGCGTCACGCGGGACATTCATCCGCACAGAAGATGATATTTTTCAGAGCAATGGCTTGAATAGTTCTGATTCTATTGTCTTTCAAACTTGGACGTTTGTTTTCAATTTTTCAAATTTGAAATGGTCATAACTTTTTTATTATCTAACCGATTTCAAATATTTTTTTTGCATTAAAAAGCCAACAAAATTCTCTATCTCCATTTCGCTGGTAGTTTTTGGCTATCTGCCCAAATGAGAGAGTTGTAGGCATTTGAAGTTTTTAAAAAAAATTGAAATGGTCATAACTTCCTTATTATTCAATCGATTTCAAATATTTTTTTGCATTAAAAAGCCAATAAAATTCTCTATCTCCGCATCGCTGGTAGTTTTAGCTATCTGCTCAAATGAGAGAGCTACATGCATTTGAAGTTTTTTTTTTCAATTTTTCAAATTTTAAATGTTCATAACTTTGTTATTATCTAACCGATTTCAAATATCCATTAAAAAGCAACAAAATTCTCTATCTCCGCTTCACTGGTAGTTTTTGGCTATCTGCCCAAATGAGAGAGTTGTAGGCATTTGAAGTTTGGTTCTTTCATTTTTTGTTTTCTTTGTTGTTCAACATAATCATGATAATTATACCGATGAAAGCCGAAACAGGCCGAATGCATTTTTCAAATTTGAAATGGTCATAACTTTTTTATTATCTAACCGATTTCAAATATTTTTTTTTGCATTAAAAAGCCAACAAAATTCTCTATCTCCGTTTCGCTGGTAGTTTTTGGCTATCTGCCCAAATGAGAGAGTTGTAGGCATTTGAAGTTATATACGAACTGACATGCTGTGAGTGCTTTAGAATCGTCTCAACTTCAATGTCAGACTAGGGGGTTAACGGTACACATTTCGTAGAACGTTATATAATGAAAAATGCTTAGGATAGTCAAGCGATTCTGAAAATACAAAATTTTTTTTTTCTTTATTTTTTCAATTTCATTGGAATTGCATCAATTTTTTTTGAGTTTCATATGTTTTCGTCATTGGCAATGTCTTCTAATCACTTTGCCAGTGTACGTTTGTCAGTACATCAAGCCTCAAACCGTTGATGCAGCTTCAGCTGCTCTAGTTATTTTCTTTGTTGTTCAACATAATCATGATAATTATACCGATGAAAGCCGAAACAGGCCGAATGCATTTTTCAAATTTGAAATGGTCATAACTTTTTTATTATCTAACCGATTTCAAATATTTTTTTTGCATTAAAAAGCCAACAAAATTCTCTATCTCCGTTTCACTGGTAGTTTTTGGCTATCTGCCCAAATGAGAGAGTTGTAGGCATTTGAAGTTTTTAAAAAAAATTGAAATGGTCATAACTTCCTTATTATTCAACCGATTTCAAATATTTTTAGTTTTTAGCTATCTGCTCAAATGCGCGAGCTACATGCATTTGAAGTTTGAGAACGAGCATATAAACTTAGCCGCCTAGAACAGTGTGTACAGCTGACAAACTTCGAGGTGGAGGCCAGACAGGTATGGTGGGCTGTATCAGACACTGGTTTTATATACGAACTGACATGCTGTGAGTGCTTTAGAATCGTCTCAACTTCAATGTCAGATAGGGGGTTAACGGTTACACATTTCGTTAGAACGTTATTATAATGAAAAATGCTTAGGATAGTCAAGCGATTCTGAAAATACAAAACTTTATTTTTTCAATTTCATTGGAATTGCATCAATTTTAAATGAGTTTCATATGTTTTCGTCATTGGCAATGTCTTCTAATCACTTTGCCAGTGTACGTTTGTCAGTACATCGAGCCTCAAACCGTTGATGCAGCTTCAGCTGCTCTAGTTTCTTGTGGTATTTTGTCACTGTGCCACCGCGGACATAATGTATTTAAAGTGGTCGATCACCGCGGGCATAGCCTACCTGTCCCCGCGATCACTGTTTCAGGCAGTGGGATCGCGGTGACAGCAACCTCGGTCACTGTGATCACTGTGCGGTCACTGTCGCACCCCCCCCCCCCCCCCCTCCCCCACCATACCCCCCTACGTACGGGCCTGTCGTAACCTGTGTCGGCTATCGTATTATTTTTGAGCGGCTGACGGGGACGAGTTGGTCGAAGGGCGAAACGGAGGCCGGTCATTAAATTAACGAATAACGGGGACCGATACGATTTCTAATTACTTCTATTAAGGTAATAATCACACTTTCCATTTACTCATCTGTTGACAATGGATACTTATGTCCGTATTTACATGTACAGTTACTAATGAAGAGTACCTGCTAATTATAGTTCGTGTTAAAAAAAAAATAATAATTAGACCGACGGTGTTCAATCTCCCGAAACAGGTAAGCCGCTAAATGATAAAGACGGGATTATTTCCTTTGCGGCCAGAATGGATTAAATCACCTTTATACGCAATTCAATCAATCAACCAAGTTAAGAAAATATATATACAATTCAGGCCCGTAGCCAGACCTGTTTGAAGGGGGGGGGGGGGTGGGTGTCGTTTTGAAGCCCCAATGGGCCTGAGGTATCTAGGAGGGTCTAAAAAAGTGGACGTTGAGACAAAAAAAGTGGACCTCGAGGCTAAAAAATGGACCTCGAGGCTGGTCGGGGGGGGGGGGGGATCGTCCGACCGCTCCGACCCCCCCCCCCCCCACTGGCTACGGGCCTGCAATTTGACAAACATTGATGGCATTGTGTCTAAGCAGTTAACACCATAACTCGTGTACATTTAGAATAGTGATATAGCATTATGTCCGACTTTTTTTTTACATCAAAGCGCGAATGCACACGTACACATACACACGCACGCGCTCACTTAATTCATCGTTTCTCATACAAACAAAAATGTTTTATTTTGCTAAAGTACTGTACCTTCGCGTACATGCATTTATACAGGTAGATACGCAATCGCGGTGATCCCCCGTGAACGACCACGATGAATCACCGTGATAACGTTCGGGAAGTGCATCACAGTGACCGAGGATGCTGTCACCGCGATCCCACTGCCTGAAACAGTGATCGCGGGGACAGGTAGGCTATGCCCGCGGTGATCTACCACTTTAAATACATTACGTCCGCGGTGGCACAGTGACACAAGACCACAAGAAAAAACATCTACTGTACTTATTTTGGAGCGCCACCTGGCGTCATAATGGAAGCGTTCCCATTATGACAACAGATGGCGTTGCACATTTTGCCAAATTTCATTCGGCATACTGCTTACTGCGATGCTGGCATCCCTCATTCGGCCATTTCATATTCTGACATGGGCCATTCTGCGTGCTTGCATGCGTCATTCGGCGGAATTCATATAGTCATATACGCATCCCAGCAAGCAGTAAGCAGAATGACACATGGCAGAATATGACATGTAACAATGTGAAATAGCCAATCGAGGTATGCAATATGCAATGTAATAATGCAAGATGGAGTTGTCATTACGCAGTATTGTATAGCCAATATGCAGGATGACATGTAACAATGTTAAATAGCCAATCGAGGTATGCAATGTGAAATGTAATAATGTGCGATGGAATTGTCAGTAAGCAGTAACGAGTAGCCGCATTGCAGGATGACATGTAACAATGGTCGACTGCATTGTCATGAAGCATGCAATGTAGTGGCGGATATCACCTTCCATACACGCGTATTGCACACAGGCAAATTATTAGTGTTATCAGATAACACGTTCTTGTATTGGCCGAATACATACTAGCTGGTAACAAACTGTCGTATCCTATATCGAGTAGATAGATACGCATATATGGAGTACATGTATAATGAAATAAAAACTAACTTTTAATTGATCTAATGACGTCACATGGCATTATCGAATGACGTCAGTGTAAGTCCGAGTTCTTGTAAAAAAACCCATCATAATTGCTTATTCTGTAGCATAAAATATTACCTGATAAATATAATAACATACTAGTGTATTTTGACGTTTTCTAGACTCGGGGGACGTTTTTGACTAAACTTCGTACGACTAAAATGTTCGTAAGTGCAAATTTAGGATCGTCTGGAATCTTCACTTATTGGATTTACATGTATTGAACATAGGCAGCCTATGCTCAATAAATGAAAATCCAATAATTGTTTACAATAGAACATTGCTAATGTGAAATTTACAGACTATCATCATTTTGCACTTACGAACATTTTAGTCGTACGAAGTTTATTGAAACGGGCCCTCTGATCGGAAACGGTAGGATATACCCCTGTAGGTTAGAGGATACCAAATGGTGCGAAATCGCCCAGGGTGTATGCAAAAATAGTCCGGTATACAAAAACAGTGCGGGTGTTTTGAGGTGACAGACACCGTTTGCTTGCAAATTTTGATCCATTACTACCCAGTTTCACTGGAGGAACATTTTGGGGTGCTTTTAATACCAGTTTTCAGCATATTTGTAGCATTTAAAAGAAAACACTGAACCTGTTGATCACGTGATGTAAACAGAGTTTCCGTGGCCAAAACATGTAAACAATATTGGGGGATATGGCAAGGTTGGATTTTCTTTCTTATGAGTAAGTGAACCTATTGTTTAGTTCATGCAGAACCAGTACAGACTGGCTGCAGGTCATGTACAAGTGGGTCCCACAGCATTCATACGAATTGTCTCCGACTGGCCTTATTGGGTGGCATTCGGTTAAATTATATAGTAAAACTATTTGGTGGTGTCTCACCTACAGTGTGTGCACAATGAAAAAACAATATTAGTTTCGACAATATAAAATTTTAGCAAAATTTAAGAATGCGCCTTCTTTTCAGTTCGTAAAATTGGGCCAGATATTGATTTTATCACGAAAATTTATTTCTACATGGGAAGTTAATATGGGGGAAATGGGCTGGAGGAGTGACAGGAGGATTCGAAAATCTGAAAAAAGTAGTGACTCTGAAGCCTGGCTAGATAGCGTGAACATTGCCTAACTAAGAGAATAAAGTGACTCTGAAACCTGGCTAGATAGCATGGACATGTCCTAACTAAGTAAATAAAGTGACTATGAAACCTGGCTAGATAGCGTGGACATGGCCTAACTAAGAAAATAAAGTGATCATGAAGCCTGGCTAGATAGCGTGGACATGGCCTAACTAGGGAAATAAAGTGACTCTGAAACCTGGCTGCATAGCGTGGACATGGCATAACTAATAAAATAAAGTGACTCTGAAGCCTGGCTAGTTTGCGTGGACATGGCCTAACTAAGAAAGTAAAGTGACTCTGAAACCTGGCTAGATAGCTTGGACATGGCCTAACTAAGAAAATAAAGTGACTCTGAAACCTGGCTAGATAGCGTGGACATGGCATAACTAAGAAAATAAAGTGATCATGAAGCCTGGCTAGATAGCGTGGACATGGCCTAAATAATAAAATAAAGTGACTCTGAAACCTGGCTAGATAGCGTGGACATGGCCTAACTAGGACAATAAAGTGACTCTGCAGTCTGGCTAGATAGCGTGGACATGGCCTAACTAAGAAAATAAAGTGACTGAAACATGGCTAGATAGCGTGGACATGGCCTAACTAGGAAAATAAAGTTTCTCTGAAGCCTGGCTAGATAGCGTGGACATGGCCTAACTAAGAAAATAAAGTGACTCTGAAACCTGGCTAGATAGCGTGGACATGGCCTAACTAAGAAAGTAGAGTGACTCTGAAACCTGGCTGGATAGCGTGGACATGGCCTAACTAAGAAAATAAAGTGACTCTGAAGCCTGGCTAGATAGCGTGGACATGGCCTAACTAAGAAAGTAAAGTGACACTGAAATCTGGCTAGATAGCGTGGACATGGCCTAACTAGGAAAATAAAGTGACTCTCAAGCCTGGCTAGATAGCGTGGACATGGCCTAACTAAGAAAATAAAGTGACTCTGAAACCTGGCTAGATAGCGTGGACATGGCCTAACTAAGAAAATAAAGTGACTCTCAAGCCCGGCTAGATAGCGTGGACATGGCCTAACTAAGAAAATAAATTGACTCTGAAACCTGGCTAGATAGCGTGGACATGGCCTAACTAAGAAAATAAAGTGACTGAAACCTGGCTACATAGCGTGGACATAGCCTAACTAAGAAAATAAAGTGACTCTGAAGCCTGGCTAGATAGCGTGGACATGGCCTAACTAAGAAAATAAATTGACTCTGAAACCTGGCTACATAGCGTGGACATGGCCTAACTAAGAAAATAAAGTGACTCTGAAACCTGGCTAGATAGCGTGGACATGGCCTAACTAAGACAATAAAGTGACTCTGAAACCTGGCTACATAGCGTGGACATAGCCTAACTAAGAAAATAAAGAGACTCTGAAGCCTGGCTAGATAGCGTGGACATGGCCTAACTAAGAAAATAAATTGACTCTGAAACCTGGCTAGATAGCGTGGACATGGCCTAACTAAGAAAATAAAGTGACTCTGAAACCTGGCTAGATAGCGTGGACATGGCCTAACTAAGAAAGTAAAGTGACTCTAAAACCTGGCTAGATAGCGTGGACATGGCCTAACTAAGAAAATAAAGTGACTCTGAAGCCTGGCTAGATAGCGTGGACATGGCCTAACTAAGAAAGTAAAGTGACTCTGAAATCTGGCTAGATAGCGTGGACATGGCCTAACTAGGAAACTAAAGTGACTCTCAAGTCTGGCTAGATAGCGTGAACATGGCCTAACTAAGAAAATAAAGTGACTCTGAAACCTGGCTAGATAGCGTGGACATGGCCTAACTAAGAAAATAAAGTGACTCTCAAGCCTGGCTAGATAGCGTGGACATGGCCTAACTAAGAAAATAAATTGACTCTGAAACCTGGCTACATAGCGTGGACATAGCCTAACTAAGAAAATAAAGTGACTCTGAAGCCTGGCTAGCTAGCGTGGAAATGGCCTAACTAAGAAAATAAATTGACTCTGAAACCTGGCTAGATAGCGTGGACATGGCCTAACTAAGAAAATAAAGTGACTCTGAAACCTGGCTATATAGCGTGGACATGGCCTAACTAAGAAAGTAAAGTGACATTGAAACCTGGCTAGATAGCGTGGACATGGCCTAAGAAAATAAAGTGACTCTGAAGCCTGGCTAGATAGCGTGGACATGGCCTAACTAAGAAAGTAAAGTGACTCTGAAATCTGGCTAGATAGCGTGGACATGGCCTAACTAGGAAAATAAAGTGACTCTCAAGCCTAGCTAGATAGCGTGGACATGGCCTAACTAAGAAAATAAAGTGACTCTTAAACCTGGCTAGATAGCGTGGACATGGCCTAACTAAGAAAATAAATTGACTCTGAAACCTGGCTAGATAGCGTGGACATGGCCTAACTAAGAAAATAAAGTGACTCTGAAACCTGGCTACATAGCGTGGACATGGCCTAACTAAGAAAATAAAGTGACTCTGAAGCCTGGCTAGATAGCGTGGACATGGCCTAACTAACAACATAAATTGACTCTGAAACCTGGCTAGATAGCGTGGACATGGCCTAACTAAGAAAATAAAGTGACTCTGAGACCTGGCTAGATAGCGTGGACATGGCCTAACTAAGAAAGTAAAGTGACTCTGAAACCTGGCTAGATAGCGTGGACATGGCCTAACTAAGAAAATAATTTGACTCTGAAACCTGGCTACATAGCGTGGACATAGCCTAACTAAGAAAATAAAGTGACTCTGAAGCCTGGCTAGATAGCGTGGACATGGCCTAACTAAGAAAATAAATTGACTGTGAAACCTGGCTAGATAGCGTGGACATGGCCTAACTAAGAAAATAAAGTGACTCTGAAACCTGGCTAGATAGCGTGGACATGGCCTAAGAAAATAAAGTGACACTGAAGCCTGGCTAGATAGCGTGGACATGGCCTAACTCAGAAAATAAAGTGACTCTGAAACCTGGCCAGATAGCGTGGACATGGCCTAACTAAGAAAATAAAGTGACTCTGAAACCTAGCTAGATAGAGTGGACATGGCCTAACTCAGAAAATAAAGTGACTCTGAAACCTGGCTAGATAGCGTGGACATGGCCTAACTAAGAAAGTAAAGTGACTCTGAAATCTGGCTAGATAGCGTGGACATGGCCTAACTAGGAAAATAAAGTGACTCTCAAGCCTAGCTAGATAGCGTGGACATGGCCTAACTAAGAAAATAAAGTGACTCTGAAACCTGGCTAGATAGCGTGGACATGGCCTAACTAAGAAAATAAAGTGACTCTCAAGCCTGGCTAGATAGCGTGGACATGGCCTAACTAAGAAAATAAATTGACTCTGGAAACCTGGCTAGATAGCGTGGACATGGCCTAACTAAGAAAATAAAGTGACTCTGAAACCTGGCTACATAGCGTGGACATGGCCTAACTAAGAAAATAAAGTGACTCTGAAGCCTGGCTAGATAGCGTGGACATGGCCTAACTAACAACATAAATTGACTCTGAAACCTGGCTAGATAGTGACATGGCCTAACTAAGAAAATAAAGTGACTCTGAAACCTGGCTAGATAGCGTGGACATGGCCTAACTAAGAAAGTAAAGTGACTCTGAAACCTGCTAGATAGCGTGGACATGGCCTAACTAAGAAAATAATTTGACTTTGAAACCTAGCTACATAGCGTGGACATAGCCTAACTAAGAAAATAAAGTGACTCTGAAGCCTGGCTAGATAGCGTGGACATGGCCTAACTAAGAAAATAAATTGACTCTGAAACCTGGCTAGATAGCGTGGACATGGCCTAACTAAGAAAATAAAGTGACTCTGAAACCTGGCTAGATAGCGTGGACATGGCCTAAGAAAATAAAGTGACACTGAAGCCTGGCTAGATAGCGTGGACATGGCCTAACTCAGAAAATAAAGTGACTCTGAAACCTGGCTAGATAGCGTGGACATGGCCTAACTAAGAAAATAAAGTGACTCTGAAACCTAGCTAGATAGCGTGGACATGGCCTAACTCAGAAAATAAAGTGACTCTGAAACCTGGCTAGATAGCGTGGACATGGCCTAACTAAGAAAGTAAATTGACTCTGAAACCTGGCTAGATAGCGTGGACATAGCCTAACTAACAAAATAAAAGTGAAATTTTTCAAATCGGTCCACTATTTCTGAAATTAGAAACATTTCCCGATGCTAAATCTCCATAATGTTAAATCCCCATAATACACATCTTCACTCTGAGATGTCTATGGGGATTTAACATGGTGAAATTATTTTTGTGAAATAAAATCAATATTAGACAAAAATTTAAGAAATAAAAAGAAGGCTCATTCTAATTTTTCTAAATTTTAATATTATCGAAAAATAAAATCTGTTTTTGCATCGTTTATATAACCATAACATTTTGGTGGGTTTCGTGAAGTAGCATGGTATTCTCTGTTTGCATTGATTTGTTTTTCCAGTCTTCGAACAGCATCGTCCAAATAGACCATTCCTACAACATACCAACTACTCCTAAATGTATTGGCCAGAGAAAGATGGTATCAAAATGCAACAAACATGTCCGTACGATATAGTAATTGTTTAATATCAGAAGAAAATTGAACAACGAACTGTGAACATGTTATATGGTTAACAATCAAAATAAAACATTGCAATACAATGAACACGATTATCTATAGAAGCGTCCTGGTGCCAATGCTAAAAAATTTGTTATCTAACTCCTAATTATGAGATACTAACTCCTAATTAGGACTTAGTATCTCATAATTAGGAGTTAGTATCTCCTAATTAGGACTTACTATCTCCTAATTAAGACTTACTATCTGTGCGGATGCTAAACATAATGTATCTTCTAATTACGAGATACTAACTCCTAATTCGGAGATACTAACTCTTAAGTAGGAGATATTCTCGCAGCTTATGTAGCCGGTTCTCCAAATACAGTCAGATATCACGGCGCTATTTTTTCTTGTGGCGCGTATGTATACATCTTGTATCTAGGTCATTGTTAACGACTCGTTTTATGCTATTTTACATTTCACATTTATTAGAATGTATATCTTTGGTACATAATTAATTGAAGAAAAACCAATGGAACCTCAGATTTAGCCTTTCATTTTCCACAAATAAAACCGACTATTTTGGTCGCGCATTAATGGCGTATAAACACCTGTCTGGCACCTGTCTGGATTTTTTAATTCACAATTACGGAGCTCATGCAGATGTGTATGTAATGCATAAAACACAAATGCTAAGCCTTACTGGATTCTTCCTGTTTCTATACATTTCCTTCCCCTCTCCACATACAAAATATGTCGAGTGTTATACAGTTTCCATAACACCATTTACTACAATTACTCTATTTGTTTGTTTGTTTGTTTATTGGTGTTTAACGGCCTATCAACAGCTAAGGTCATGTAAGGCCGGGCAAACAGGTTCGATCCCGTTTTAACCTGCTGCATTGGGGGGAAATCCCAAAATCAGAACGGAATATTTACATCGAGATACAACATATTCAGCCCTGAAATTAGAATAACCTGACCTGGTGCCAGGTCCATACCGCACCAAAGTCACTTGGCCCCTTCCCCTATTTAAAAGTAATACCGGTAGGATTACTCTTATAAGGGGTATAACCAGATTCAACTGTCACATACAAAATGCCAAAGACGTATGTGAGGGGCAAACCAGGTCTCCAGTCGGGATTCCGTTAAGGATGAACCCCGATCGTTAAATTACCCATCGCATGCTCCCACCTGCCACCCACTTACTCTATTTGAAATATTTAAAGGAGAATATAGTAACACACTGTATACCAACCATTTCAGTTGGGCTCGCAGCTCAGTACTTTCAATACTTTGATTATAAATATAAAACGAAGCTTTCGTTGGCTTAAACATGTCACGTTTAAACCAATGAAACATCATTTCCTAATGGAAAACAACGAAAAGGATGTCACGTTGAAAGAAACGACAGGCGTTTAAATAGTTAAAAGACGGATATTTAAACGAAACTATCGTTTTCATGTACAAAGAAGAACACAAATGATACTCATTTCTGCGCATATGGTTGTAACGTTACAAATAATCATTTTCACAGCGTTTTCCATTCGTGTTCGTTTGTTTCGTTTAGTTAACCTTCAACAAATATCCGCTATATATCCAGCAGCCGACCAGGCATCCATGAAATGTCCACTAATTCATAGAACCACCTTCTCATGATGCATTATTACTGTCTTAATAGAGATGGTCACTGCAGCAGGCCCGTAACTAGACTTTTTGAAGCGAGGGTAAACTTATTTAAGTCCGGGCCAACGGGTTCGATCCCATTATTTAACCTGCTGCATTGGGGGATGGGGGGGGGGGGGTGGGGGGGTATTAGCAAATGAGTGGGGGGGGGGGGTATTAGCAAATGAGGTAATATCTGGATTTCTTCCATTTCTAAACATTATGCTCGTATAATGGCGGAGACGAAGTTTATACATGTACATGTATATGGTATTAATATATCCTAGAGTGGTTGATAGTCGCCAACAAAAATGTATCTTTATTGTTTGTCCTAGACAATGAAAGCATAGCGTTTCCTCACAATTAATCACATATTGCGTCTATTTATCCAATATCACTAAATGTATTCATGAAATGTTCAAAATACATAGACAGTTATGTTTAGAACCAGACGTCACGGCTTGTTGTCAGTGTAAAATGACCAATAACGTAGTAGTATCGTAAGTCGAAAGCGCGTATGACTGGGACTTGCATTAAAACAAATATGTGTATTCGAAGGAAGCGCGACAAACAATAAGTAAGTTATAGTTCACATATTGAAGTTTTAATAAAAAAACAATATTTAAAAAAAAATAATATAATATGTGAACGAGAACTATTACGTATTATACTCATCTCTTTCTGTAATATTCAGGTTTTAGATACATTTACGAGTATCATGTAGTTACTGATGTACATACACGGTCATAACACAATTTACGGCACCATGAAATCAATACCGCAGCAGAACAGGTAGTTAATGGTAACGTGGTAACCAGGTAAAACATTGCACAATGTAATACGTATGAGACAAGCCATGTGATTTTGTATCTAAGAAGATGTATGTTATCTCATTAAAAGTATTTACAAACATTACGTTATTTCGCGCCGGTAAATGACGTTGAAAGTTGACGAAATATTTTTCATAGCTAATGCAGAATTCAATTCACATTTGCTCCGAACCTTTCGTCAACTTTCAACGTCATTTACCGAAATTAATTAAACTTTGTAAATGTTTTTAATGACATATTGTACATCTTCTTAGACACACAATACATGGCTCATCTCATATGTATATATGTGTAAAACAATTTGACTAGACTTAATTTCCAAGATGGGTTCAATTCTATAGCACAGTTAGACCAGTGGTATTGTATCACCATCGAACTGTAAACATGTATAACAACTAAATATGTCAAATAAGCAATTCCTTGCAAGACCATCTGTAATTAGAAAATTAAACTGTTTTGTTAACGTTTAGAAACTTGAAAGAATATATAGTTAACATCCGTTGATTTCGTTTATTCGTGTATATGCATGTACATGCATTTCAATGAAATTAACCCTTAAAAGGCGGGAAAATTGTCGTCTGCTGTTCTTTCTTTTTTGTCTTTGCTCTCAATGAAAACATAGTTTGACAGCACTTTAGAATCATTTCCGTTGGAACTATTTTTTTGATGAGTAAAATGGAAAACAAAAAATGTACGGCAGACGACAAAATTTCATTCAGCATTGTAAGGGCAAGCATAATATGTTTAAGAAGAAACATTGTTTATGCTGTCTCCACATTTACAGGATAAAATGAGGACAATTTAATTTGTTCTCCATTACAAACGTGGTTTTCGGAATGATCTGTAATAACGTCAGATGGAATAGAAACACTGTCTCCATGATCATCTGTGTACATGTCATTATGTGTAACTATTCCTATATCACCGCAATTACCAGCATCCATTATGTCGTCTGTGAGAACATTTGCGATATCTTTACCAAATTGAATTGCAGGCGACAACGCAGGCGGTTCAAGATGTTCACAGTCGTTAACATCCATGGCAGTCTCATCTTGGGAATGTTCAAAGTCGCTTTCACAAGTATTTAAACGTTCAGTATCTACATCCTGAATATTCAGTGGAGATATCACTATGTCCGGTGGACCAGCATCTGCATTCCATTGGTCGCTGCATGAATTACTCTCCTCCGCTACTCCTATGGTTGTAACTTCGTCACATACATCGTTTGGTTGATCAGATATCAATCTATCGACGATTATATGGGTTATTGCTGACCCATTATCGCTGATGTCATCACATGTGTCAATGTTTGGGGATATATTGTTCTTTGCTGATGCATTTTCTTGACATGTTATTGTATGACCGCTGTTTTTGGAAACATGTGTTGTCATATATTCTTCATTACTTTCTTCCGAGTCAGTTGCGTCTATTTCTTCATTACTTACCACTGCAGCTTTATAATTCTCCATATCCGCCTCTATTACTACAGTACGGGTGTCGTCAGTAATACCAGACATATTGTCCGGTTTGTCTTGTTTTTCAGTAATTTCCATTCCATTAGAATTATCACCCATCTCTACATCGACAGCTTCCTGATTACTGTCACCAGTACTAATATCATTTATATCATGGCTGCTCTCATATGTATATCTGTGTAAAACAATTTGACTAGACTTAATTTCCAAGATGGGTTCAATTATATAGCACAGTTAGACCATATGTATTGTATCACCATCGAACTGTAAACATGTATAACAACTAAATATGTCAAATAAGCAATTCCTTGCAAGACCATCTGCAATTAGAAGATTAAACTGTTTTGTTAACGTTTAGAAACTTGAAAGAATATATAGTTAACATCCGTTGATTTCGTTTATTCGTGTATATGCATGTATATGCATTTCAATGAAATTAACCCTTAAAAGGCGGGAAAATTGTCGTCTGCTGTTCTTTCTTTTTCGTCTTTGCTCTCAATGAAAACATAGTTTGACAGCACTTTAGAATCATTTCCGTTGGAAATGATTCTAAAGTTCTGTAAAACTATTTTTTTGAGGAGTAAATTGGAAAACAAAAAATGTACGGCAGACGACAAAATTTCATTCAGCATTGTAAGGGCAAGCATAATGTTTAAGAAGAAACATTGTTTATGCTGTCTCCACATTTACAGGATAAAATGAGGACAATTTAATTTGTTCTCCATTACAAACGTGGTTTTCGGAATGATCTGTAATAACGTCAGATGGAATAGAAACACTGTCTCCATGATCATCTGTGTACATGTCATTATGTGTAACTATTCCTATATCACCGCAATTACCAGCATCCATTATGTCGTCTGTGAGAACATTTTCGATATCTTTACCAAATTGAATTGCAGGCGACAACGCAGGCGGTTCAAGATGTTCACAGTCGTTAACATCCATGGCAGTCTCATCTTGGGAATGTTCAAAGTCGCTTTCACAAGTATTTAAACGTTCAGTATCTACATCCTGAATATTCAGTGGAGATATCACTATGTCCGGTGGACCAGCATCTGCATTCCATTGGTCGCTGCATGAATTACTCTCCTCCGCTACTCCTATGGTTGTAACTTCGTCACATACATCGTTTGGTTGATCAGATATCAATCTATCGACGATTGTATGGGTTATTGCTGACCCATTATCGCTCATGTCATCACATGTGTCAATGTTTGGGGATATATTGTTCTTTGCTGATGCATTTGCTTGACATGTTATTGTATGACCGCTGGTTTTGGAAACATGTGTTGTCATATATTCTTCATTACTTTCTTCCGAGTCAGTTGCGTCTATTTCTTCATTACTTACCACTGCAGCTTTATAATTCTCCATATCCGCCTCTATTACTACAGTACGGGTGTCATCAGTAATACCAGACATATTGTCCGGTTTGTCTTGTTTTTCAGTAATTTCCATTCCATTAGAATTATCACCCATCTCTACATCGACAGCTTCCTGATTACTGTCACCAGTACTTATATCATGTATATCATGTGTATCATCAACGCATTCTGCATTATCATTTTCACTTACAGAACTCGCTTTATTTGAACCAGGTAGTGGATCATTATCTATCTTTATACCGTCGGAAGTATCGTCTAATAGTTTGATGCTGGGCACTGTGCCATCGATTTCACTGCTACATTCATGAGCAAGCATATCAACATTTAAATGTTCCTTGTATTCACATTCACGTGTGATTGCGTCAGTCATGTACGACTTGTCAGCAGCATGGACTTCTGCTCTTGATGTGTCATCATCAGTTATATCACACGAGGCTGTGCACATTTCACTATCAAGAATCGCCGTCTTTGTCACATTCTCGTCTTTTTCTGCACTATCTGAATCTATTATTTCATTATCGTATTGTTCCATACTATCACTTTTACATGTGTCACTGCTGCTTTGTTGTTGTATGTCAAGTTTTATAGTTGTTCCTGTTTCATTATTCTTGACAATCAATTGTGTTTCTTCTGTATCATTACACTCTACATACCTAGTTTGTACGCGTTCTTCCATATCGTCTTCACCATTATCATCTCTATTTAGAGTCACTTCAAATGCACTCACCGAATGTTCATTATCATTTACAAGTGGTGTATCAAGATCTTCAATGTCACCTTTACATACCAATGTTGCATTCGATAATGGAGCACCTACTTCAACTGTGTTAGCACATGTATCATTATTAACTGTTTCACTAGTCTTCAGATTATTTGATACACTTTCAGCTTCACACTTGCCTTTCAAGTCAGTTTGCTCATTTGGTTTATGCCGACCCGCTTTATCTTTAATCTGTATGCAACTAGGCTTCTTAAAAAGTGAATCATCGTTGAGTTTGTGTTCGTATATTTGAATATCAGTTGAAATAGTACTTTCATCATTGGCTTTATCCTTTGTTGCTACATTACTGGTAGAATTGCATTTAAATATTTTCTTCAAACATTGTTCGTTGTTACGATTCAAGTTAATAGTTGTTTTCGGGAAAAGTGAATCCAGGTTAAGAGTAGTTACACCGGCTTTCTTCAAATCTTGTTCAAACTTCGTACCTTTTCCCAAGAAATAATCAACATTTATAATATTAGAGTGTTCAGTTGTATTGGGTGCGTCGTCAGTATTTGGTTTTGCGAATTGTCGTGTTGACACTTGATCTATAATAGACATATCCTTATCGGAATGTCGTTTTTGGCAATGCATTTTCACTTTCATTCTCAGTTTTGCAGAGAATGTACAATATCCGCATTGAAAATTACCAGTTATTTTCTCTTTGCCTGAACGTTTAAGAGTCATTCCATCACGAGTATCAACATCGCAACTGTCCATCGACCTATCATTTATATGTGCATTCCCTTGAAGTTTCTGCTCTACAATTCGTTCACGCATTTGATTGAATTCTTCAATTTTTATGCTAAAGCCGGACATCAAATTAGTATCCATAGGTTTGTGGTCGGAATTCTCTATATTCGAAGAGCCGTAACTCACGTCGGTATCGTGCGCATATGCATGTGCAGAGTTATCTATATTGTTGGAATCCTCGCTCGACACATCGTCTTCGTCGTCATCATAAGAATCTTTGCTGTTTTCTTCGGACTCAAATTCCATTCCAGCAGTTTCATCAGCACATACATCTCGCATTGGATCACTGTCTGCATCTGTTCCTTGGGTACCGACACCTTCTTGGTCGTCTTGCCCCACTGGCACGTATCGTGGTAGTTCACCTGAAACATCAATTTCATTGGTTCCACACAATAATGCAGTCATAGATGATGGACCGGCAAACCGTGCAGATCCTGATCAGACTGTGCGGATGCACAGGCTGATTTTGGATCTACAATGGTCGCAAAACCCCATAAGCCACATTTCTCCAGTCACAGACATATTTCTATTATATATAGAGGATATTACAGTGATAATTTAATATGGTATTTATTACAATTTACAGTATTGGCAGTTGTGTATTGTGACGCATTCGTTGCGATAGGATAAATACAGAAGACATAGGTAACGCATAGTAACGTTACCTATTTCATTGGTATAGTAACGTTACCTATGTCATTGGTATAGTACCGTTACCTAGTAACGTTACCTATTTCATTGATATAGTAACGTTACCTATGTCATTGGTATAGTAACGTTACATATTTCATTGGTATAGTAACGTTACCTATGTCATTGGTATAGTAACGTTACCTATGTCATTGGTATAGTAACGTTACCTATTCCATTGGTATAGTAACGTTACATATGCCATTGGTATAGTAACGTTACCTATTTCATTGGTATAGTAACGTTACATATTTCATTGGTATAGTAACGTTACCTATGTCATTGGTATAGTAAACATTGTATGGTAACGTTACCTATTTCATTGGTATAGTAACGTTACCTATTTCATTGGTATAGTAACGTTACCTCTGCCATTGGTATAGTAACGTTACCTATGGCATTGGTATAGTAACGTTACCTATTTCATTGGTATAGTAACGTTACCTATGGCATTGGTATAGTAACGTTACATATATTTCATTGGTATAGTAACGTTACCTATATTGCATTGGTATAGTAACGTTACCTATATTTCATTGGTATAGTAACGTTACCTATATTGCATTGGTATAGTAACGTTACCTATTTCATTGGTATAGTAACGTTACCTATCTTGCATTGGTATAGTAACGTTACCTATTTCTTTTGTATTTATTCTATCTGGGGATCGTACACCGCTATAAATTGTATATTAAACATATTGTTGAAGAGTCTGTGATTAACGCTGTATGGTCATATTGGCCTGCCTGTTTTAAGTATCGTTTTAAATATAGTTGCATCCTAGTTTATCCGTGTTATTCTGCCTCAAGCAAACTGCTAATGTGTTTCCAACAGGGAAACGGCACTTGTAGTATTATAATATAATTGGTCAAGGTCAAATAATGAATAACCATATGGCAATACTCGCATATCACGTTCGAAACACATCACGTTGTTGTCGATATTGGACTTGAACATTTTATCAGACGCATTGTTGCACTCAAGAATATGATGTAGTGCTTGTAATCACTGGTGTCCAACATACCGCAACAGAGATAGACAATTATTCGGTATGAGGGTAGTAATCAATATCAGACTGTACTGGAATGTACTGTAGACGCGACGATTGTTCATCGACGACTATCGTTAATGTGTATGATTACGCCTGGAAAAATAAATTGGCCCTTTATGTAGCTATTTCAACTTTACTGTGGACCGCTGAGCAACTTAGAAGAATTTTCACAATCGGGAAAACCGGCTTAATAATACAATTGAACGATAGTCGTCGATGAACATTAGTCGGCTCTACAGTGCACAGCCGATACCTTAAAATAATGTTACATTTAACGTGAAAACCAGTATCCAAAACGCACGTCTACAACATGAATGAACAAAAACAGTAGGTTGGCGCTCATGCGTCATTGTCACCGTTGTGTCGGAAAAAAAAAGTTTGCTCTATTCTATAACCATTACCTTCCCGAATTCCATCCATGACCTCGGAAAGGTCAAGTTCCTGCGTCTTGAACTCCAAATCCACGTGACTGCGCTCCTTCCGATGGTGCTTGCGCACTTCTGACCTATAGAACGCCTTATAATCACACCAGTGGCACTTAAACCGTGGCTGGAAGTGTTTCATCTTGACATGGTCTGTCATACCACCACTCTTCGTCTTGTAGTCACAGTGTGGGCATAGGATAAATCCCTCGTGGTCTCGTCGGAATGTTGGTTGGTTCTGCTTCTTGTTGTGACCTACTGAGAAAGTCAGCAGATTGGATATTTAGTGTTTATTATATACGTATACAAGGTGTATGATCACGTGGTTACAACAACAACAACAACAACGTCGCCCACTTCAAAGTAAATATTATTTGATATTTTCCTTAATAGGCAACGGATATTGATGAAATATAGCGCAGAGTTTGGTACAGACTTATGTCGTTTTTGCGAAGAATCGATTTCCGTGTCGGAGACATGGAAATCGATTCTTCACAAAAACGACAGAAGTTTGGGTGAACATACAGAGACCATATTGACGTCTCGTGAGTTCATATTGGTCCGTGCCGAAACTACGTTTCACCTTGTAAAATAGTTCCTTCTAAATCATCACTAAATTGTTTACTTCATTTATATTTCATATATTTTTCGAGGTGCATATAAATTATGAGTGATGTTCTTATAAAAAGGTTATTTGAGTATGTATGTCGATATATGCCACTAGCTCCGCCGCGCAACGATATTGCACGCTGCAATAGTTCCTGCATACACGTATATCTACATACAATTCAAATAACCCATACATATTAATGGGATACAAATGAACGAATAAGAATGCGACTTGCGACCTTTGGCACCCAGTGGGTATGAAATTGACTCTGACTGGAGAATGGGGCTTATGAGTTTTGTGACTAGTGTAGCTCCTGGTCGAATAGCACACTCCTGTATATTGATAACGATCTATATTGCTTGTTAGTAGCATGACGGGTGTTTTATTGATGGAATGGCGAACAGTGCAGATCCCGATCAGACTGTGCGGATGCACAGACTGATCTCAATCTACACTGGTTGCAAAGGCTATAAACCAATTATTGCACTCACAGCCACATATTCTCCTGACTCACCTTTCATGTCCATAATCATCCGGTATTCGTTGACAGGAACGGTGAATAATCCCTTTGTTAGGAATGACTCTATATGCTTCTCCAGGTAGTTGTGGCGCTTGTACTTGTACGATATGTCAGCACCCGGATGTTCAATTCGAATGTGATGCTTAACGTGTGACGATTGGCTACCTGTGACGTCACATAAATCACATGTCCATGGTTTGTACTCCACGTGCATAAACAGATGTTGTTTCATTTTGGATTTGTCTTTGGATATATGGTTACAGGTCTCCGGGTCGAACACACATTTGTACATGGTTTTGAACGTGGTTCTGCTGCCCTCGTGATATTCCTTGTAGTTAGGATTTACTAATGGTGGTGGTGGCGGCGGTGATCTTTGTGTGCAAGTATTACTAGCACTTTTCTTGTTCACACTTGTACCAGACGCATTCTTGGATGACAGTAAAGCCGCTTGTCTTTGGTGTAAATTGTTGATTATCTGCGGCAGTTGCTTCGCTGGGGGTAAACTTGTCGGGGAAACCTTTGGTGAGATTCGGCTTGATGGAGACTGTTGCGGAGTATGAGTACCATGTGATTGGGTCGATGTTTGTATCAGAAGTCCTGTGAGATTAGGCATGGTGGAACTTGGTCTGGTCGGCACGTGTAAACTGGGAATTCCCGGGGAGGTGCTCGATCCAGAGGTTTTCTGTTTCATAGGTATCTGGAGCGTCGGCACGGAAATAATCGGCTTCGCTGGCGACAGCCGCGGCGGTGACGGAGAATGTTTAGATGACGCTGCCGAGCCACCAGGATGTGACGTCATATTCACCTTAGACGCGGGTTTTGGTGCCGGCCACTTGATGCTGAGTTTACTGGCGGCCCCATTCTGTGCTGGATCTGCACACGGTTTTTTTTCAGGTGGCGATGGTCGAGATGGACCGTCAGACGGGTCCTTTCGTTTGAGGTTACATTGCCGCGGAGAACCTATAAATTACATACATATACAGTAGAACCTCTCTAAACCGGACAGCATGGCGACCCCATTGTGTTTAATTTAGATGGGTTTCACTGTACTTTATTTCACTGTCGAGTCTGTACATGTCGATTGATTGAAAATAACAAAAAATGTCCATAAAGAGTTTAATTACAGTGGAATATCTCTAAAGCGGACACCTGTCGGAGTGTCCGGTTTAGAGAAGTTCCACTGTACATGTGTGTGAATATATGTGTCCTGATATGAGAAAGGAACTGATTTAGTTTGCGATCAGTGTGGTCCGAGATCAGGCTGCAAGCGCAGTCTGATCGGGTCCCGACACTGATGGTTATGCGATCGTTGACATTATTGCTGATGCTCGTAGTACCGTTCTCAGTTACGCCAGTGGAATAGCTGCTTAAGAGTGACACTCAACGAGACATTTACGTGCAAATTCAGTGATGTCTCATTTTATAACTTTGCACGTTACTGACACATGCATCTCAGCTACATATTCATGATGGCTGTACGGTGCCTTATGTTTTCTATACATGCATTACGAATGACTCTAAGAAACAAATGCATGGTCAGATTGATGGGGTATGCTTTTATGTCATTTCGCCGGACCAATGGCTCTTTGTAATTATAAGCCTGGGTGAGACCCAGCTTTGTACGATTCATTATTAACATCTCTATATTCATTAACCTATATGGCATTGAAACTTCCACATGCCCAGGTCAAATAGCAATAACTACAAAACAGAAAATTAGCGTAAGTTCAAAACCAAACGTTACCGAAACAATAGATTGTTTCGTTAACGTGTAGTTGTGAACTTATGCTAACAGTTTGTTTTGTCGGTTCAAGCGGCAGTTGTGTGTATCGTGAATCGTAAACCGAATGTTCTGTCTGTAACGCTGGGCGTCTTACGTCCTGCGCTACGGATAGAATATTCTGGTTGCAACACGCTAAGTATCATTCATAAAGCTGTATGTTGAAATAGGTACATACCTTGAGGTTGTTCTGTGTTTGTATCACTCGCTAGCTCCGTAACAACCACCGGCTGTCCCCTATGTACCTCTCGGATATGGTTTTCAACAAAGGACCTATAACGGTGTAAAACATCAGTGTACTAGCGTAAACTAACTGTGTCCTCTGGGAGTACACTGTGCGCTAAAAGATATTGTATGGTCTTACATTTGCCTCTCCTCTCAGGTGCGTGGTTGTCCACTTTACACGATCTTCTTAACAACAAATGACTGTGCATGTCCCTTGCATGTTTAGTGTATCAATACTGTGGTACGTCACTAAATTTGATTCGTCACTGAAACAGTGCTCGTATTCAGAATTTATTGGACAGTTGACGTTTTAATCAAACATGTTGATTGGTATAGCTCGTGAAACGTTTCATCAAGCTGCTCTGGCTAGATCAATCTATCTGTTTGTATGCCAAATGGTATCTGATATGCTCAAAAGCCTTCAAATAGATTATCTACAAGATATATAATACTACCGTTACTATTACATTTACATCTACCACGTGACCGAGTGGTCTAGAACGTCGGACTGCTGATCTTATGTTCGATGCGTGCGTTGTGTCGTGGAGCTAGACACTTTATCCACACTGCTTCAATCCACCCAGCTGTCAATGGGTACCGGCTAATTACTGGGAAACTCGATTGTATTTGATTGTATGGGGGGGGGCGTTGCTGTATGGGAATATATATTTATGTATATGCTTACCTTGGTGAGCGCCTGTAACCGCAGTATGGGCACTGGAACCTCTGTGACTCGTGTCTGTACATGTGATTGTGGATAGTCTTGTAAATATCCGTCCCATAACCACACACATTGCACACATATCGGGGCGACTCATCACTGTTAATCCGGTAGTCTCTCAAACTTTTCTTCTTCTCAGATGGTTTTACCTTACTATTGTGTAAAGCACTAGTTTTCACACTGGTATTAGCAGTTAAAGCAGCCCTCAACCTCGATGGGGAACCGGCAGCTCTCGGCGTGGCATTCGCAGCGTGATGTTTCTTTAGTTCAGGTTGGCTGTCTGTATCGCCGTTGCCAGCTTCATCAACGTGTTCCATTTTAATGGTACAGTGATCCGTCGTGGAACTAGTCCCGGTTTGCGGTTCATCAGTTAAACGACTCAAGTCTTGCTCAATGTATTTGCGCATAGATTCTTCTAGATCTGAAAGTGCATGGAAATCATATCAACTGTGAACGTTTCTTTATGTAAAAGTACACATATCTACAATGGTGTCGTAGATCTAATTAAATTAACACAGGGTATAGTGAACCGCTATGTTCCCGCATGAAAAGGTTCTGGTGGGATTCAATTTATCATACAAAACATCAAACGTTCGATACGAGACAGATTATTGGGACTTCTATGTGGAACAGATCTTCAATACAATCGCAATAGGTCATACAGTTCAACAACATAACGTCTAGAATATCGACCAAGTAAGATTGCAATAAATGGTATAATAGTGAACGCAATACCATCAGGACCACACTATCAATAGCGATGTTGGTGCATTGAAAGTGAATGGGCTTATCATCCCGGCAACGACTAATGTCATATAGAGACGGGACATCGGCTTCAAGTGTACAGGATGTGCACAGTTCGCCATTATATCAATGAAACACACATGTAACAAGCATTATAGATCGTTATTAGACTAGAGGAGTATGCTATTTGATCAGGAGCTACGCTGGTCACACATTACATAAGCCTCATGTGTCCAATCACACCCAAATTTAGCAGACTTACCATCTGTAAATGAATCACCATCATAGTCCATAGCATCGTCTTTATCATCACCGACCGCGTCACTATCGTAGTCGCCGCTTTGTTTGTTGTCCTCGCCTTGCTTAATGGCGTCCAGTTCCGCCACGGCGTCTACTCCAATGTCGATCACGTGGATGGGTTTGCCACGGTGTGTATCCCGCACGTGACGGAGCACATAGGATCTGTAAATAAATACAGTCAAACCTCTGAATAAAGGCCATCAATGGGAAAATAAAACTATGGCCTTTGTTCGCAGTGTTTTCCTTGTTCGCAGGTTCGTGTATAAAGTAATTGAATAATTGGGAAAACAAATGCATGGCTGCTATAGACAGGTAATTGTTATTCGGAGGTGGCACAAGTGTAGAATACCAGGACCCCGTTGCTCAAAATCTTTGTTAGCTTAACGGACTTCATTCAAATCCTTAACACTGTTCAGGATTTAACAGTCCATTAGTAGTTAACAGAGGTTTTGAAAGGGCAGTTGCCCAAGGATGTTGTAACCAGAGCTGTACATGTGAACCATGAAGTAATATTTGATTATGAATGTTAAATTGGATTTCTCGAAGAAAACATTAGAGCTTCCGAGATCGCAGAATGCATTCGTACTTGTCCACTTGCTCAAAACGTATGTTAGGTTAACGGACTGTTAAACCCTTAATAATGTTAAGGATTTAACAGATCGTTAAGCTAACAGGTTTTGAGCAACTGGGCCCAGACAAGTGCCTTTTGATATCAAGTTCATCAGACACGTCTAGGATCCAATCAACGCTGTGTACTAATGGTCTAATGCACGTAAACTAAAATACAGGTTATCAGTCATATCCAATTAGTTAACTTGACTGAAGTACAGTTAGAATCGGGTTCCCCAACATGAGCCTCACTTGGGTTGCACATGCGCTAGATATACGCACACTGATTAAACATTCGAAATTCATAGCTGGTATACACCGTCCGTACCATGGAAGCTGCTGGGCATACCTGGGATATTTTCTGTGATCGCAGTATGGACACTGAAAGCGCTGAGGTCGGTGGGAATACAGATGGTGTTTCATTTTTGGATGCGTGTCACAGGCGTAGGAACAGTCATTACACATGTATCTCGGTGACGCGCGCGGGTTGATACGGTACATCTTATTCAGAGACATTTTATACTCCGTGGGTCCGCCGCTTCCGTGTTGAAATGCCTTCCGAACGGCGGATGGGTGAGAGCGTGAGTGAATGTTGTTTGAGTTCGGTGAAAACACCGGCTTGTATTGTGGCACTTTGATAATCGTTTTCTGATTGACTGTTTCAGCTGGTCTGTGCGGCTGGGTGTGATCAACGGATGAAACACGACCATGGTCGCTTGGTGACATCGCTGACAATGTCAGTAGATGTTGGTCTATATCCGCGTCGCTCGGCTCTATAGGCTCCTGCTTTATATTGACGACTGGCTTCCCTTGTACAGCATGATGTAGTGCGTAAGTAGCACTCGTCTTCCCTGCTGAATAGAGATACAGTCACTAGTTAAAATCACTGGCAATTAAGTTATTGTTTACATATTGGATTTATACGGAATTATGATGCGAGGGAGCGTTAGCGACCGCAGCATTTAGTTCCTTAACCCTTTCACCCCTAAGTAACTGAATGGGCTGCGATATGTTAATTTTTCAACCAATCCAATCATCGCAAAATGATTTTCAGACTATTCCATTTATAACAAGAGTTGTCAGAAGACAACGAAGCTCGCCTGTTGGCAGCCTTCACTCAAACTTGGCACAGTTGCATAAAAAAACATGAGTATTATATATAATTGACCTTGAGTTAAGGGGCGTGCGGTGGACCTTGACATTGGGGTCAGTGGTGCAAGGTGGGTCGTGGGTTTAGCTATAGCATAATATAGCATATTAAGATGAATGCATGTATGAAATATCAATGCGCTCCCTGAAAACAGAAGTAAAACAAAATTTAACCCAACATTAAGTTTATGAACGCACTAAGTTGGTGATTTTCTACAGCATGATAGCTATTCACATGAGGAATGCATGTATGAATGTGCTAAGTTTGTGACATTGGGGAAAGGGGTATGAATGCATGTATCAAATATCAAAGCGTTCCCTGTAAAGAAACAGAAGTTAAACAACATTTACCCCAACGTTAAGTTTATGAACATGCTAAGTTAGTGACCTTGACCTTGGGGTAAGGGTTGGGTGGTGGGTTGTGGATTTGCTACAGCATGATAGAGGGTCATCTGAGGAATGCATGTATGAAATATCAAGGTGTTCCATGAAAGGAAACAAATGTTATAAGATATTTGGGGTGGGCTGTGGGTCATGGATTCGCTATAGCACGATAGAGTTTCACAGATGAATGCATGTATGAAATATCAAGGCGTTCCATGAAAGGAAACAGATGTTAAGACATTTACCCCAACGTTAAGTTTATGAATGTGCTATGTTTGTGACTTCGACCTTGGGGAAAGAGGTGGGTCATGGATTTGCTGTAGCACAATAGAGGATCATCTGATGAATGCATGCAATTTCAAGGTGTTCCATGAAAGGAAACAGATGTTATAAGACATTTACCACAACATTAAATGTTTATGAATGTGCTATGTTTATGACCTTGACCTTGGGCAAATGGGTGGTGGTGTGTCGTGGATTTGCTATAGCACGATAGAGAATCATCAGATGAATGCACGTATGAAATATCAAGGTGTTCCAAGTAAAGAAACAGAAGTTAAAAAAAGACATTTACTCCAACGTTAAGTTTAGGATGTTGATCTTAGGGAAAGGGGTGGTGGGTGGGGTCATGGATTTGCTGTAGCACAATAGAAGATCATCAGATGAATGCATGTATGAAATATCAAAGCGTTCCCTGTAAAGAAACAGAAGTTACACAACATTTACCCCAACGTTACGTTTATGAACATGCTAAGTTTGTGACCTTGACCTTGGAGCAAGGGTTGGGTGGTGGGTTGTGGATTTGCTACAGCATGATAGAGGGTCATCTGAGGAATGCATGTATGAAATATCAAGGCGTTCCATAAAAGGAAACATATGTTATAAGAAATTTACCCCAACGTTAAGTTTATGAATGTGCTCAGTTTGTGACCTTGACCTTGGGGTAAGAGGTGGGTCATGGATGTGCTATAGCACAATAGAGTATCATCAGATGAATGCATGTATGAAATATCAAGGCGTTCCATGAAAGGAAACAGATGATATAAGACATTTACCCCAACGTTATTTTTAAGTTTATGAATGTGCTAAGTTTGTGACCTTGACCTTGACCTTGTGTAAAGGGGTGGGAGGTGGGTCATGGATTTGCTATAGTACGGTAGAGTTTCATCAGCTGAATGCATGTATGAAATATGAAGGTATTCCCTGTAAATAAACAGAAGTTACACAACATTTACCCCAACGTTAAGTTTATGAATGTGCTAGGTTTGTGACCTTGACCTTGGGGTAACGATTGGGTGGTGAGTCGTGGATTTGCCACAGCATGATAGAGGGTCATCTGAGGAATGCATGTATGAAATATCAAGGTGTTCCATGAAAGAACAAGAAACGAGGCAAAGCCAGGTTTTTTCCAAGCATAGACACTTGGATAACATAATTATACCCACTTTTTGTAGACTAGATGGCCGTGGCCTGCATGTTGCGCCTTGTGGCGAGGCATGGACACTAAAAAAATAGATATAGTACATGGAAAAACTTTAACCAAAAAACTTTAACCGTACACACGGACGAACGGACGGACGTATGCCAAAATGCAGACGATATCGCGCTTTCCGCAAGCAGGTGTGACAATGATGATAAACACCCATGTGAAGTATCAAGGTATTGGGTGAAGCAGTTGCAGAGATATAGTACACGAAAAAACTTTAACAAAAAAAATTCAAAGTAATTTGACCTTGACATTGGGCACAGGATCGCGCTTTCCGCAAGCAGGTGCGACAATGATGATAAACACCCATGTGAAGTATCAAGGTATTGGGTGAAGCAGTTGCAGAGATATAGTACACGAAAAAACTTTAACAAAAAAATTCAAAGTAATTTGACCTTGACATTGGGCACAGGATCGCGCTTTCCGCAAGCAGGTGCAACAATGATGATAAACACCCATATGCAGTATCAAGGTATTGGGTGAAGCAGTTGCAGAGATATAGTACACGAAAAAACTTTAACAAAAAAAATCAAAGTAATTTGACTTTGACATTGGGCACAGGATCGCGCTTTCAGCAAGCAGGTGCGACAATGATGATAAGCACCCAAGTCATGTGAAGTATCAAGGTATTGGGTGAAGCAGTTGCAGAAATATAGTACACGAAAAAACTTTAACAAAAAAATTCAAAGTAATTTGACCTTGACATTGGGCACAGGATCGCGCTTTCAGCAAGCAGGTACGACAATGATGATAAACACCCATGTGAAATATCAAGGTATTGGGTGAAGCAGTTGCAGAGATATAGTACACGAAAAAACTTTAACAAAAAAATTCAAAGTAATTTGACCTTGACATTGGGCACAGGGGCCGCACGGTTGGGGGTTAGAATGAAAATATGGATGATGATAAACACCCATGTGAAGTTTCAAGGTAATGGGCGAAGCAGTTGCAGAGATATAGTATAACGAAAAAGTTTAACCAAAAAACTCTAACCAGACGTACGTTAAAAAGTTAACGTTGAAAATGGCTAAGTCAATTACGTAGAAATAATAGGTGAAGGTAAAAAAATGGTCACATGTTGGATAGTTGTATGTGGTAGGCACCCCTTGGTTATGAAGCTGTGAAAGTTTGGTGGTCCTAGGTGGTACAGTACCAAAGAAATGGACTTAAACACGAAAACTTAACATTGTAAACGCGAAAACTTAACATTGAAAATGGCTAAGCCGACTGCGCGGAAAAAATGGGTGAAGTTAAAAAAAAAAGTAACATGTTGGATAGTGATATGTGGTGGGTACCCCTTGATTATGAAGCTGTGAAAGTTTGGTGGTCCTAGGTGGTACAGTACAAAAGGAATGGACTTAAACACGAAAACTTAACATTGTAAACGCGAAAACTTAACATTGAAAATGGCTAAGTCGACTACGCGGAAAAAATGGGTGAAGTTAAAAATTAAAGTAACATGTTGGATAATGATATGTGGTGGGCACCCCTTGATTATGAAGCTGTGAAAGTTTGGTGGTCCTAGGTGGTACAGTAACAAAGAAATGGACTCAAACACGAAAACTTAACATTGATTGTGGACGCCGCCCGTCGCCCGCCCGCCGCCCGCCCGCCCGGCTTTCGCCAATCCAATAGCCTGGATTTTTTTTCAAAAAACCTGGCTAAAAATGATGTTATAAGACATTTACCCCAACGTTAAGTTTATGAATGTGCTAAGTTTGTGACCTTGACCTTGGGGTAAGGGATGGGCGGTGGGTCATGGATTTGCAATATCATGATAGAGTATCATCAGATGAATCCATGTATGAAATATGAAGGCGTTCCCTGTAAATAAACCGAAGTCACACAACATTTACTCCAACGTTAAGTTTATGAACATGCTAAGTTTGTGACCTTGACCTTGGGGTAAGGGATGGGCGGTGGGTCATGGATTTGCAATATCACGATAGAGTATCATCAGATGAATCCATGTATGAAATATGAAGGCGTTCCCTGTAAATAAACCGAAGTCACACAACATTTACCCCAACGTTAAGTTTATGAAAATGCTAAGTTTGTGACCTTGACCTTGTTGTAAGGGTTGGGTGGTGGGTTATGGATTTGATACAGCATGATAGAGGGTCATCTGAGAAATGCATGTATGAAATATCAAGGCGTTCTATGAAAGGAAACAGATGTTATAAGAAATTTACCCGAACGTTAAGTTTATGAATGTGCTAAGTTTGTGACCTTGACCTTGGGGTAAGGGTTGGGTGGTGGGTCATTGATTTGCTACAGCGTGATAGAGGGTCATCTGAGGAATGCAGGTATGAAATATCAAGGCGTTCCATGAAAGGAAACAGATGTTATAAGAAATTTACCCCAACGTTAAGTTTATGAATGTGCTAAGTTTGTGACCTTGACCTTGGGGTAAAGGTTTGGTGGTGGGTCATGGATTTGCTACAGCATGATAGAGGGTCATCTGAGGAATGCATCTGAGGACGCCGGGGGTATGCCATAAGCTCTTATGCGAGCTAAAAAGGGGGTATTTGTTGTTCTCAAAAATATGAAAATTACTTTCAAACAGTGCAGATCCTGATGAGACGGCTCGTTACGAGCCGGCTCATCTGGATCTACACTGTTTGCATAAACCGATATAGCGGGCTTTTGGGTTCAAAGGGTTAACACCAATGTGTGAACAATAACACACTTATAAACTTATTAGAATACAAAATGTACTACAATACACAACAATATAATTTCTGCTGGCTTATAACATAGGTTATATGTTTTTGTTATAAACAAGTTGAGTTCAATACAGTATTGAGAAAAAATGTATGATTTGTTTAAATATATGTCAATTGAGGAGCTGTAAATGCGAACCATGAAATAATATTCGATTATTAATGTTAAATTGGATTTCTCGAAGAAAGAATGAGCGTTAGTGATTCAGAATCTGAGATCGCAGAGTGCATTTTTACTTGAAAGACCCTGTGTTTGCCAAGCTTATAATGCAGTTTTCCATCCGAGTATTCATTTTCCATTTCCTGTCGAAAGGTAATCATACAATCTGGTACATGTATATATATAACTTAGTGGGGTTAAATCTTGCAATGAAATATGTGGAGCGCGATACTGGCCAGCGATTGGCTTAGGAAATAGGGCGAAATATAAGCATGTGTACACTGTACATGTATGTGTGATCAGCTTTACTTTTGTCTTATTTGGTGATAATAAAAATATGAGAAATTTGTTTCTGGAATATGGCATCATGTTCGAATTCATGTAGTTTCATTGGCCGATGTCGAGCGCTGCCTGTGCTTAAATAATGAAACTGCTTGTTTCTAGTGCCAGATAGTTTTATAGTCACGGCCCGATGTTTGTAGTGGTAATACACACATCCATATCTCCCCCGCCCCGGAAGAGAAGTGGGAGGAGCAATCCTGTTCCCAAGCCAGTTAGTTTGGTAGGATTACAAACGCATTACATAATATCATCTAATGTCTGCAGCTAGAATTTAAGACGGGCTGACTTTTGTATTTCATACATCCCATCCCCGGATTTGTGTTGTTGTCCAATTCCTGAATATTAGGACGTACTGCTATATAATTCTCCGGCACTGTCCACCACGCTGAGAAGACACCGATAGGCGCGTAAACTATACGGATAGTGGGTAAAGTGTGTGTGTTCATAAGAACACACACACTTTACCCACTATGCATATATATTATTGCATTTCAAGTTTATAAATGTATAATCAATGTATATTTAGTATAGTATTGACGTATACTTGCAGAAGAACGAGCAGCGTGCGTACACGAACCTATTAATATGGTCTTGTTTGTGAGTATTTACAAAATAGACGGTGCAGCAAATGTCAATACTACTGATTTCACATGACATAACTTCATATGGATTTATATTCATTGTTGCCATTGGTTACCTGATGGACTGGTATCGGACACTGATGAACGGTCTGTCAGTCCGCCTTCAAGTGATTCCAGATATTTACTCTCTGACGCATTGACGTCAGTAGTCACATGACTGTCATCCTTGCCTGGAGAATCAGCCAGCTCGAGAACTATAATTTCTTGGCCTTTGTGCTTCGTACGTATATGGTGAGCGACGTTAGACCTACAATCAAGAATGTTTCACATTTCCGTGATATAAAGCATGTGTGAACAAATACAACGTAGCATACAGGATATCTGATGACGATATATAATGGCATACAGACGGAGAAAAACTAATCGCATTCCCGATGTTTGTTTCATGTCATGCCATGTTGATGGCTATCCAATCACCGCATACCATATTACTGTGGTCAAACAGTTCGCTCGTCTATGGTACGTGTTCTATTTCTGGTATACTACACTGCCTTTTCCAATGTCTCTATGCATATCAGTGAAAGTGAAATAGAAACCAATGTAGACAAAGAAGAAAAGATCCTCGCCGACATCTCACGGTAATTAATTGTGTAAATGTAAGAACATCAAGATATAATTTGATTACAAATTGTATCAATATCAGTGATACTGATTTATATACATGTTGTTTTTGGAAATGTGTTTACTGTTCTACACATTCCTTTTATTGCATCCATATACATAGTTATACATAATGCATTTACATTTCATTTATAATTCTATAGCAGATCTACCATTGCATTTATCATGCGTATCTAAACAATTAATACACTGTGATTCATTCAAATATGAGACAAGCCATGTGCATTTGTACCTAAGAACATGTGCGATATCTTATGAAAACTATTTTTAAAATTCACGATATTTTCCATAAATGACGTCGAAAGGTGATGAAATATTCGGAGCAAATGCTAATTTCGTGACCTTCTGACGTCATTTATAGAAGATATCACAGTTTATGGTAAACAGTTTTCATGAACTAGATGGCCACGGCCCGCATGTCGCGCCCGCCGAGGCTTTGGTAGTATACCTTCTTAGGTATAAAAGTCGCACATCTTCTTAGGTATAAAATCGCATATGCTTGTCTGGTATGAAAGTGTTTATGCATGGAAGAAAGTAACTCCTCTTGCAATGACACCTTCATGTGGCGTACCTTGGATGGGACGTATAGTCACAGTGACCACACTTGTATGACTTCTCTTCGTGTCTGTATTTGTGCGTGTATATCGTCGCTCGGACCGGCGTCTTGAAAGTACACAGCTTACAACTGTACAGATACACGCCATCCTCGTACTGTATACTGTAGTAGTCAGTCTTCGACGTTTGACACTTCGGTGCCTTGAACGTTTTCTTGCCGCCGCTCGGCGACCTGCTAACTATACCGTCGTCATCAAGCAGTGCTTCAAAATCCTGATCCGACATGTCATCGATGACATAATCGCTATCGCACATGGCCTCATGGATCGACGTCCTTGGGGATGACCTTTGTTGCGCCACGGGAATTTTGGTAGGAGCAACCGGTTGTGGTATTTCGGACGGTCCAACCTTTGAAAGTTCGGAGATTATTCTCTCGCGGAACTCCTTAGATAGTTGGTTGACCTGGATGTCCTTGATTTTGTGGAAGCGATGTCCATGCTGTGTAACCTGGTGAGGGAATGCGGCCTTGTAGTCGCACAGTGAACACTGGACGAAGTAGACCTTGTGTATGCCGGACAGGTGCACGCGGATCGTGTTCTTGGTGGTTGTGTAGTCACAGAACGGACAGCAACGACGACCAAGTGCGTCTATGGTGTGGTAAACTTCTTCCCTGAAAGAATATAGAGTTTATTCAACTACCATTTTGAAATTTATATTTATTTCCAGAGACATCTGTAAATCAGACAAAGAAACGAGTGCTCCGCACTCGTTTCTTTGTCGGATTTACAGATGTCAAGAGAAATATATCCGGTATTGCAAAATGGTAGTGGAATAAATTGTATATTACATGCTCTTCGAAAAATAGGAAATTTGCTTGAAACAATTTTGACGTTAGCGTATGAATTGTTTCTTCGCCGGAAATGACGTCAAAACGTGACGTCAATTACGTCTCGCAAACGTCTAGGAGGAAATAGTTTCTTCAAGGAAATAAATCCTTCCAAAATCACGGTAAATCACTGGGTAGCATGTAATATAGTGTGTTTGCAGTCTGTTTCACGAAACCTACCAAGATGTACGATTATATAAACAGTGCAAAGAAAACAATTTTATTTTTCGATAATAATAAATTTTAGCAAAATTTCAGAATGAAACTACTTTTTATTTACGAAATAAATGTCCCCATGTTAAATCCCGATAGAAGTGAAGATGTCTATGCCCATGTTAAATTCCCATAGAAAAATCACTTTTCGTAATACAATTAATATGTGACAAGGTCGATTTTTAAATTTTGATAAACTTTAACATTATCGAAAAAAAATATTGTTTTTGCATTCGTTATATAGCCGTAAAATTTGGGCAAGTTTCGTGAAACAGAGTATAGTTATCGTCAGGTGGAGGGGTCTAAATCATTACCTGTCGAAGTATTTTGATCCATGCTCTCTAATAACTATTCCGTCTTCAAATGCTCTAGGCGACATCGGCTCGTCCAGCGAGTGGACAGGTCTGTCCTCCAACGAGTTATAGGTCTCGTACGCCGATCGGGATGTTAAATCACGCCCAGTAAACGTATCACCTGTTGACGCTAGAGCGATGTTCTTGAGATTCAGTTTAATCTTCAATCCAGACGGTTGCGATATAAACTCGCCAGACGCTTGTTCTGCGTCGTCAACGTTGTTATCACTATCAACTAACACTTCGCGTTTGATGGCTATATATGGGTTTTCAGGAACAGCGATTTTTGGAAGCTTGGCAATATTGTTTAGAGATTCGTTCACAGCAAGCTTTCGCGTCTCACTTTTGCTTCGTTTGGAACCATGCTTTCTTCCGCTAGACGAACTACTTGCATCAGAGTCCCAATTCTGGGCGTGTCCGTCACTCGGAGAGTCCTGTAGTGTGTTGCTCATACCCTCGGTCTTAACCGGCACTAACATATTACCTGCATTGGTCAGCGCACCCGGTTTTCTTGCTTCTCCCAATTTAGCACACTTATTAATCACGTTCTCTATGCGAGACACACACGTGTACCGGAAGGGCAACCCCGCGTGCTCGTCAAACAGATGTTTGTCTATTTCCGATTCATCGTGAAACAAGCTGTCACAGTACTCACACTCGAATTCCTCTTTCCGCTCGTTATGAGTGCGCAGCAAATGCGTCATTATGGACTTCCTTTTCGTGGCCTCAAATAAACACCCGTTGTCCATATGGACGCAGATGTAACGCTTTCCTTCCTTTTTTGACATTTTGAATATTTCCCGCGCAGCAGAGAAGGAATAATCAATCGTCGTACTTCACGTGATCACGTGCCGTTCGTCAGATTCTCATCGGTTGCTGCTTATATATTCTGAAAAGAGATTGATATGTAAAAGGGGCCGTTTCACTAAATTTCTTACGACTAAAATGTTCGTAAGTGCAAACGTATGATAGTCTGTAAATTTCACATTAACAATGTGTAAACGATTATTGGATTTACATTTATTGAGCATAGGCTGCATGCAGCCTATGCTCAATAAATATAAATTCATCAATTGACATTTCCAGACGATCCTAAATTTTCACTTGCGAACATTTTAGTCGTACGAAGTTTAGTGAAACGGCCCCAGGTAGCTCGCCATGCATTGATTGAATACATTCTGCCTGATAACAAATGCTGTACCAGGTATTGACGCTGCTACACAACCGCACGCGTTAATCTTGCCCAGATGTCAACGTTTCTGAATATCTATTGGCACAGCTCAGGCTCATCCAATCCAGCTATTTGATTTTATATCTGGATCGAAACATAAATTTAATATATTAGTACATGTAGTAAATAATGTGATACAATTAAAGAAGCCATTGAAAAGGGGGGGGGGGGGGTTAAGTCCACAATGGACTTATCCCCCACCCAATTTTCAATGACCACTTCAATTTGTATTTCATTTAATGGTGAACAATATGGTGGAACAACACCGGTAGACACAACACCTGGATTTTAAACAAGCCTCGCAGTGTTCTTGAACTAATAACCACTTTCAGGCGTACGCATGATCATTTGCCAAGACAAATCGCCTGCCACTCCAGCAGACGACACACTAGCAGACGACTGCCAGGCGAGTCGATACACCGCGGTTCTGCCGCCGTGAAACCCCGCCATCTGGCGGTATTTGGCCTTGGACCAGACGAACCAAGAAAAAATGCAGAAAGATCGTCTGCTAACGCTGTGAGCCGGTCGCTACACACGAGAACCGGCTAACATAGCAACCATATTGCAAACAGGTACCACAAGAGACTGGCATTTTTGCTGACACACAGGCAGCATATTATAGTACACTGACCCGAAGTTTCTGTCTGTAACGCAGGGAAACTTACATTTGTAAGTCGCCCTGCGTTACAGACAGAAAATTCCGGTTTATAGTACAGACACACAGTTGTGGCGTTGTAATTTGTACCAGGGAAAGAGTTGTTGATGTCGTCAAGACAACATCAAACAGTTTTTAAAATATGTAATACCCAACCGCATAAATACCTCTGGAGCCCGAGTTTTTCTGACATACAGGGAGCAGCATATAGTACATGTACACACAAACAGTTGTGGCGTGCGTTGTAAATTGAAGGTGTACACAGAAGAGTTGTTTATGTCGTCAAGACGACATCAAACAGATTAATATGCAAGAAGACCCAACCGCATAAATGTATATAATAATGACCTCGGAATCAGTAACTGAAAGATATATGTTATAATATAGGCTAAAACTGTTGGAACTCGGTGACGGATATTATGAAGTACCTGGAATGCAGAAACCATCCGCACTATGTGAGTTGGGGGTTGGGAGAGGGGGAGCAAGCCAAATTCCTGTCGGAAACTCTTAAACACCGTCCACCGCATACCTACATGTCTGTTCAAGGCTGCATGCCATTATTTACATGCCAATGCGCACTAAAGTGGTACATTTGGCCTGCTTTTGTTTACATTGCCCAACACTTATTGGGGGACATGGCCCCCTTGTCCCGCTTTTCCACATTGTGGAGTGACCTGCACCCCTCCTTCACCCCCTGACACCCTATGATTTGGATTGAGAAACATCTACTTATGTTTTAGTTGCGAATAGTATAAGTCTTGCAATCTACTCCCATACGGTACGGGAGTAGATTTCAAGAATTACTGTTCGCAACTTCTTATTGTTAACGTTTGTGCTCATCGAGAAAGGCTCGCCACCAATTATGACAATGTTACCGCAGACAAATCGATCAACGTACGTGCTTATCCAGTTTATCGTCAATTAATGTCCGTAACTAAGCTAAATGGTCCACGGTACCGGAATATGCTGTCGGACCTCTCTAAATCTGACACACAGAAAACGGTATTTGAGTGTTAATATAGAAGTATATTAGAAACGATCTAAAGCGGACACCCAGAAAACGGTATTTCCGTGTTCATATAGTAGAACTACGGTATAACCTCTCCAAACCGAACACTCAAAGAACCTCAATTTTCGTAAATTTGACTGGTTTCTGATGATCATGTTGTATTTTACTGATTACAAATTATACTAATCGAGTATTTAGTAGAATTAAAATGGAACCTCTCTAAACCGCACACCCTTGGCATAAACACCACGAGGTATATATAGGGTCCAGCTTAGCCCTGGCTGCCATTCCACTGCACGTTGTATTTGCTAGGATAACAACCGATTCCAAGAATTAATTCCCGTGGGAATCTTCCGTCCAGTCACATATCGCGATCGTATCCAGTATCGCCTGATACGCATTACTCACACTGCCAATAACGACCTTGGCTGCTGCGAATGGCGAACTCCTCCCTGTGCCAGACCTGTAGATCTAAACCAGATACCAGGCCCGTACGCAGGTGGGGGTGGGGGGAGGGGGGTGGGTGGGGTGCGACGGGTGCGTACGCACTAAATTCGCCGAGGTCCGCTATTTTTCAAACTGATCAACAAATCTTGAAATGCATTAATATACAGGTAATTTGCATGAAAATGTAACAATTTACCACCGTTGAAATCCGAATTTAAATGACATAAAATGCAGGAGAGTGCATTTCAGACCATCTATGTTTAAAAAATTTCAGTGGGGTGCGTCAGGGGCGAGCCCCATGTAGTGGTGCGAGTACGCTAGGGGGGTGGGGTGCTTCAGGGGCGAGCCCCATGTAGTGGCGCGAGTACGCTAGGGGGGTGGGGTGAGCGTCAGGGGCGAGCCCCATGTAGTGGCGCAGTACGCTAGGGGGGTACCTCCGCACCTCCCTCCTCCCTGAGCACACCCCCCCCCCCCCCCCCCCCCCCCCACCCCCCCCCCCTCCCCCCCCCCCCCCCCCCCCCCCCCCCCCCCCCCCCCCCCCCCCCCCCCCCCCCCCCCCCCCCCCCCACATATAAAATCCTGCGTAGGGCCTGGATACCGTCCACTTGCTACAATATGAATTACCGCCAATACTGTATCAGGTAATGTAGCTCTCTATGCATTGGCTAAATACACACCGACTGATAACAAATTGAATTCTGCATTCACTAAGATACATGGAAGCATATACGAGTCACGTATATTTTCTCTGCCGTTCCATTGGTGTAACAGCGTCACATGGTGTTACCGAATGACGCCAGTGTAATGGTAAGAAGTCCTCGTTCATTTCAAGAAAAATATGTTATGTTGCCGGTCCTCTAGCACAAATCGTTACCTGATACATAGAATATCATTCTACTGTCTATTCCACGTTTTGCTGCCGACGAACTTTTGGCTATTCAACACATATTTATTTGATGATATTCCATAATTTATTGATTTTGTTGCCAAAAAAAAAACATGGGGCTAAAAATAGATTTTTTATACAATAATTTTGGAATTTGTGGACCGATTTTCAAAATGTAACTTTTGTTTTCTTAGTTACATCATTTCGGAGTCAATTTCTAAATTGTTTCGTTTTTCGACTCCTCCTGCAGCTGATTCAGCTTCTTTTGTCCAATGTTAATTCTCATAGAAAAATCGACTTTTCGCTATAAAATCAATATTATATTTAATTGATTTTATCCAATAAAAAATGTTGTTATTGTTGAAAAGGTACTTACATTCAAATATTTTTTTAGATTTAATGTGTTTAATAGCCAAAAGTTCATCGGCAGCAAAACGTGTCTTTTGATCAAGTTCATCAGACAAGTCTAGGAAACAGTAGGAATTCCTAGCCGTGTCTGATAAACTTGACAACGAAAGACTCTAGCCTGGTATTCTCTATGTGCAGCGATGCGAACAATCTACTATCCTTCCGATAAATAACTCACTGTTCCAACAGTATCTGTATTGTATGGTGTACCTTATATGCATCTGGGGCCCGTTTCACTAAACTTCGTACGACTAAAAATGTCGTAAGTGCAAAATTGTGATAGTCTGTAAATTCCATATTAGCAATGTTTTCTTGTAAACAATTATTGGATTTACATTTATTGAGCATAGCAGCCTATGCTCAATAAATGTAAATCCATCAATCGAAATTTCCAGACGATCCTAAATTTAACTTACGAACATCTTAGTCGTACAAAGTTTATTCTAATGCACTCTATAAATATCAAGCAATCTGATTGGCTGATGGTCATACATTACAGGTATATCATTGTTGATGAACCGTCGCAAATTATTTCAATATGTATTCCTACGCCAGTAGTAAAGGAGTGCATTAGAAATAGGTTAACAGCATTGTAATTTTGAAGTTTGCGGCGTATATCAGAAAATGATAGGTCGGAAAACATGTTTAATGGCTCCGCTAGCGCGTCGTCATTAAACAGATTTTCCGACCTATCATTTTCTGATATACGCCGCAAATTTGAAAATTACAATACAGTTAACCCTATAGTGAAACGGACCCCTGGCATCGTGTCCAATACTACAGCGTATCAACGTGATGGTGAGTAGTGTGCTATGGTATTTACCTTGTACGCTATGAGATATGATCATTACCACAGATTCTTGAAGAACGGTTCATATTTCGGCGTTTTATGGGTTATTTCGGTGTATCTGGTGGTTTGCGTGCATTGTTACCAACATACAAGTTGCGTCACCTCCCGCCAGTTACACGTATACGTACGGTAATGTTCCTTTGTGTGTATTTTGACAGTGTAAAAGGGGCCCCAAAGTTCCGAACGGTGAATGTGTAGATAATTCACGATTTCTGCAGTGCGTAATGGAGCATAATTAGTAGTTGCACAAAACTATGTAAATTACCCAAAACCAGCGAAATCCACCAAAATATACCCAAAATCCATCAAAATACCCATATAATACAACATACTGACCATCTGTTCAAACACATGTGATCAGTATCACACTGGTCCAGGGGCCCGTTTCACTAAACTTTGTAAGACTAACAAGACGTTCGTAGTTGCAACATTTAATTTTAGAATAACATTTACACTGACAGGCGATGTTGGGAAATTGTTAGTGGATGTGTTCACATGTAATGATGTGTGCATGTAGGAGCACCATGGTAACGTTAGTTAACCAGGTGAATGTGCGATACAAGTTAGCACTTTCAACCCTAAGGAACTGGAATAGACTGTGATATGCTAACTTTTTGCATAATTTCGGGTACAAAGGGTTCGTACAAACCCTTCGTACACACAGTTTTACCGTAGACGTTTAGTGAAATGGGCCCCGGGTATGAATATACCAAAATGAGGCTGTAATGTGCCCATAGGTCAAAAGGTCCGGTAACACATAATCCGGACATTTTGAGGACACGTGCACAGTTTGTTTGCAGAAGCTGATCGACTGCTGGGCAAATCTGCTTGGGAAACATGTTAAGGAACAGTTGGCATCAATTACATGCACATTTGAGACAAGTCATGTGATTTTGTACCTAAGGAGATGTGCGATGTGTCATGAAACATATTTACAGAAAAGACGATATTTTCTGTAAACGACGTCGAAAGCTGACGCAATTTTCATAACAAATGCGAAAATTTCGTCAACTGTTGGCGTCATTTACGGAAAATATCGTAAATTTTTCATGATATATTTCAAATCTTCTTCATTTGTAGGATATGTAAACATTACTACGTTTGCATGTAAACTGTATTCGAGCCGGTGAAAATCCATATAACTTTGGTAGTCTGACGAGATCGGATTAGTTTTTCACGGGCCAGTGCAGCAGTGTTCCAGTGAACCAGTGTTCCATTTAGTCTAGATCCAGTTACAGGTTATGTTAAAGTAGGTTTTGCAACATCCATGTGTAAATTTAAAGCAGCAGAGAATGGCGATATATGGAGTATTCGATTAAGTTATATAATACATACACTACAAGACAAGACCAAAAGACCCATGAAAATCGACAAAAACCACTGCCAGAAAACAAGGACATTGCAAGTGTGGGTTTATTGCACCTGTTCACTTCTGTCACTGACTGTGAAAGTAGTGTCATATTTCACGGCAAAAACACCCACTAGCATTGGCGTAAGCGGCACTCGGTGTAAAAGGCCATGGGCGGATTCAGGGGGGGGGGGGGTGGGGGGCGGGGGGTGGGGGGGGGGGGGGCGGGGGGGGGGCGGGGGGGGGTAGGCGGACCCGGCGCCCCCCCCCCCCTCCCCCTAAAATTCGCCGAGTAAAGATTGTTTACAAGTTACAAGGCACGTTTCATGCCAAGTGCCATGAATTGCATGAATTTTTCGGTCGTTGTCTTATTTTTTCGAAATGTAAACGTTTTCAATCAAAAATCATGTCTAAACACACTGTGACAGTGTCAATATTTTTGCTCCAAAATGCGCCAGAACGCAGGAAATGCGATGTAGATTTCAAAAAGATTCCGTGGGGTAATGCCCCCGGACCCCCCTAGCGCTATCCCGATCTCCGTTCGGTCGACTATTTTGCATAGCTCGTTCGATAATATAGTCAAGTATTGCAAAATAGTTACGCCCCCGACCCCCCCCCCACCCCCCTAACCCGAAATCCTGGATCCGCGCCTGAAGGCACACAATAAAAACTACAGTTGAACCTTTCTAAACCGGACATCATGTAGACAAATATGTTGGCAATTTTGATGTGTTTCATTGTCATCTAACTCCGATGGTGCTGTCTGTTCGCGATCGCAAAACACGATCGGCTACATTGGAGTGGTCATACGCCTGATTTACAGTGGAACTCTCAAAACCGGACACCCTGGGGACCTCCCAGGGTGTCCGGTTTAGAGAGGTTCAACTGTAGTTTATATTGTGATCCTTTTACACAGAGTGTCGCTTACGCCGATGCTAGGGTGTGTTTTTGCCGTGGAATGTGACACTACTTACACAGTAGTCAGTGTTGTCCTAATATCAAACATGAGCGGATTAATAGCCTGTTTACCGCGTACGCCATGAGCCATGTCCAATGCAACGCCGATACAGTATTTTAGTATGTTTACCTCGTAGTCATGATATGTGGCTGTGACTGGAGAAATGGGGCTTATGGGATTTGTGACCGGTGTAGATCATGATCAAATAGCACACTCATGTAGCCTGATAACGATCTATAGCGGGGGTTCGAAGCATGCCGGGTGTTTCATTGATAGAATGGCGAGCAGTGTAGATCATGATCATTGATGGGATGGCGAACAGTGCAGATCATGATCATTGATGGAATGGCGAACAGTGCGGATCATGATCACTGATGGAATGGCGAACAGTGCAGATCATGATCAGACTGTGCGGATGCATAGGCTGATCTGAATATACACTGATCGCAAAACCCATAAGCCCCGTGTTCTCCAGTCACAACCACATATATGTCCAATACCACATTGGTCCACTTTGTATTGTAGTGTGTTTACCTTCCACGAATCATGCATAGCATTCCACGCACCGTTCTTTCTTCCAATAATCCGGACTCCATAACACGTGACAATCAGCGGTAGCTGCACGTCATGTACTCGATAGAATATCCATAAGAAGTATTCTTGTTCATGTCTACATACGCAAAGAAGCATTTCCACGTCGATGTTTCATACTCAATATTTTCTTGTCACACTATGTTTACGTCAATCACTTGCACTGCACCGTACAGGACATCGTGTCGAATGCGTTGGTTGGCTCTTGTACACTAAATAGCCTTTAAATGTCGTATATCATTTCTTATATTCTACACTTCCATGTCAGTTTTTCCTACACTAAAACACCATTCACATCTTGTTTCGTCCATCGTATACAATGCACCGTGAAAGACATCGTATCGAATGCGTTAGCTGATACACAGAAACAATCGTCCAACATCTTGGCAAGAAAAGAGACCTGATACGCGATGATATTAATAGCAAACTACGCATGTACTCGAAGATCAGACTGGATATCAAGCATATTGATTGGCCGAGCATGAGCGTAGTGCTCATGCTCGGCCAATCAATATGCTTGATATCCAGCATGATCTTCGAGTACATGAAGTTTGTGTTTATAATCCCCGTCGAAGCGTAGTGAGAACAACAGCTGTGCCCGTAGGAAAGAAGATAATCAATGGCGGAATGACGACTTAATCAGATACTGAATACATCTGTCGAGTGTTGCCAGCGCAGGCTTAGCGCCTCGGTGTAAAACGGCAGTCGTTGTCATGGATACAGAATACTTCTTTGATGTCTTTCGCATAACACGTCGTATTACTGGTGTGCAGATCTATACAGTGGCGTTGGCACACGGTCGGGTGAGGGATAGTGTGAAATCACGATTTTCCAACTATGTTATGTCTTTGGCATTGCGTGTGGGATGCTGTAAATATTGTATATTGGTAGAGAGCGTTACAGCAATGGCGTCGGAGTGAGAGGGTGTCCATAGTTTGCCGTAACTACGTGTGTGTTATGTCTTTCGCATTGCGTGTGCATGTGTGATGTTGTATTTGCATTGCGTCTGTTGGTAGTGAGTGTTACAGCAATGGTGTAGGATTGAGCACGTTTCCATAATTTGCTTTAACTACGTACGTGTGTGTTATGTCTTTAGCATTGCGTACATGTGGAGTGTTGTAAATTGTGTCAATTGGCAGTCAGTGTTACAGCAATGACGTATGACGTAGGGCTAAGCGCGTGTCCATCGTTTGCCGTAACGACGTGTGTGTTATGTCTTTAGCATTGCGTGCATGTGTGCGGGATGTTGTAAATGTTGTCTATTGGTAGTGAGTGATGCAGTATTGGCGTAGGGGTGAGCAGGTGTCCATAGTTTGTCGTAACGACGTGTGCGTTATGTCTTTGACATTGCATGTGGGGTGTACTAAATAGTGTATATTGGTAGTGAGTGATACATGTATGACGTAGGGGTGAGCGGGTGTCCATAGTTTGCCGTAACTACAGGTGTGTTATGTCTTTAGTATGACGTGCGTGTGGGATATTGTAAATCGTGTATATTGGTAGTGAGTGGCACAGCTATGACGGACGTGCGAGTTGGTGTCCATAGTTTGCCGTAACGACGTGTATGTTATGTCTGTAGCATTATATCGCTGGAAATTGTATGGCTTACTGTTACGTAAGAGAGCGTGGATGTTGGTGGGGGTGGGAATAATTGATGTCAAACATTTGCCGTAACGATGTAACCATGTGGTGGAAAGTATTGGTAGTTTGCTATTATAGCAATAGCGGAAGGTGCCCGGGGATATTTGTTATTAATTCGTTACCGTTTCTAAGTTATACCTTTGCATTATGAGGCGGCAAGTATTGATCGTTTGCTGATACACAATGAAGGGGGTGGGGCGGGAATTTCGGTGATAGATGTCCATAATCCGCTAAATGTTGTGTCTGTAACCATATTGGTAGTTGGTAGGTTGGGGGCGTTATTCGTAGTCCGTAATTGCCGTGCCTTTAGCATTACGTTGTAGCAATTATGTTTAGTTTGCTGTTACAACAATGGCGGAGGATCATGCGGGGATACTTGTGCATACTTTGCGTTAACTTGGTTATATCCAATAGCATTACCAAGTTGCATGATCACGTGGTTACAACAACAACAAATTCGCCCACTCCAAAGTAAGTATTATTTAATATTTTCCTTAATATGCAACGAATTTTGATGAAATATGGCGCAGCAAACGCGTCTTCATGAGCTGCATTTGGTGGTCCATGGAGTTTGGCACAGACTTATGTCGTTTTTGCGAAGAATCGATTTCCGTGTCGGAAATCGATTCTTCGAAAATACGATATAAGTTTGGGCGAAAGTACACATACCACCAAATGCAGCTTAACAATACGCGTTTGATGCGCCATATTTCATCAAAATCCGTTACGTAATAAGGACACTATAAAATAATACGTACTTTGAATCAGATGGATTCTGGAAATGTCAGTACGTGTTGTTGTTGTTAGTACCACGTGATCATACACCTTGATTACGTACTGGGATTTGTGTTGGTAGTTTGCTATTGTCCGAGGATGCTCGTTGTCCATAGTTTTCCGTAACTGCATACAGTACTAATCTGGCCAATATTTGTCAATTCCATATTTCAAAATGCTTGATTATTGTGCTTGAAGTCCAACAGCTTGATTGGCTGACTGGTTCAAATTGCTTGATTGCCAGTTGACATTGCCAACCAACAGATGTTGGGAAACGTTGACAACCTGGGCGATATTAATGCAGGCCGTTGTGTATGTTGTCTTTAACATTATGTGGTGGAATGAAAGTATTGTTAGCTTGCTGCTACAGAAATATTGAGAGTTGGGCGGGTGATGATATACCAGAACAATACACACTCCTCTTGCCGCTGTCTTTATTTCTTTGCAGGTGTGTAGATACACAAAGGACTGTATGACATGTGCATGACATATTTTACCAGATATAATATTTCCAATATGAACAGACAGAAAATTCCGGTTAAGTTAGCATGTGACTATATGCAGTAACTGTGTGTGCCAAACTCCATCATAAAAGAACATACACAACACGTACATTGTATAGAGGGGATTTTAATAAGCGTCAGCTTTCAATCCAATCCAAATTACTACCAAGCGCATGCCGTGCTTGTTTTCAGTCTAACAAATGTTTAAATTAAAAATCACGTGTGAGCTGGGTCATAAGAATTATTATAACCCAGGTGTGATCAAACACGACTTCGTGTGAGAAAACACAGATTTCGTATGATCAAATATAATTGCACGTGATCAAACGCAATCAAATGTAATTAAACGGAATCGACATACGATTAGGTCATGTTGTTAACGCAAAACGAGAAAAAATACAAATGACAATTGATCAGATGTACATAGCAACGCATTCGTGTCACAATTGTGTATACTACCAGAAACATAAATCAGCCGGTCACATGAACCCGGACGCTAAATTATTATATGAAGCCAGTCATTCACTCCCTGTGTAATCAATACAGCTACTCTATCGACGGCATTAGCCATGAAAGGACCGTCATGTGACCTCCGTTGGCGCGGGTTGCTGGTGGTACCTACGGCTTCTCCAATACACAAACGATAGCTCTCAGACAACGATGACAGTAACGGTGAAGACCGGACTTGATTTTTCGGATCGATATCACATTATCTGCTTCCCAGGGACGTTAGACCTGGCAATATATGCCAGGTCTAACATCCCTTGGACGCAGATAGATGAGTGGAACGCGCGCGCACTGTCTACATATAACAATGTACGTCAGCAGTAGAAACGGCCATGGAAATCAGATAGATAGCATCAGTGTGTAGTCAAAGAACACGACGCACTGAGCTATTCCTAACGAACAGCAAACACACCGAGACAACGACTGCATAGATCTCAACAGAATAGTTTATATATGAAGCTTCTATTCTCCCATGAAATACCAACAACGAGGATTTCGCCTTTTGTGGCGCCTCAACGGCCAGCTCGAGAGGCAATATATTCCCACAGGTAGATTAACGCGTGGCATGGATGATACAATGGTGAACAAATCCGAATTATGTTTAGAAACCAGCAGAAAGTCAGAGAAATAAAAAGTGCAACGAAAACAAAACAATCGCCTCTAAAGTCCGAGAAATAGAGGAAGGTCGGTAAGAAGAGTATGGCAGTCGTGTTGTTGAATATGCAAAATATAGTCCAAATACCCACTGTTTAAATCACACCTTGTGTATATGCACGCCTATCACAAAGATCCAAGAAAAACATTACTTCAAAATTAAAATCCAAGTGGTTCCAAGCTGTTCAGTGAGTGTAATCATGTTTGCTTTTGCAAATTCGATATTGAGTATTGTTACTGCATCATTTCTGTATCACTTTTTAAATAATAAATTGCAATTTCATGAGCATAGTGGTACTTCACCCCACTGTTTCCATGTCAATTGGGGAATTCAAAAGTTGCCCAGGTAACAATAGATCCTATTCTGAATTTCGTAATTGACAAACACAATAGCTAGTGCATGCAAGTAATGGGCGACATTAGTTTATCAGATTGTAGAGTGAAACCTCTCTAAACCGGACACCCTGGGAGGTCCCCATGGTGTCCGGCTTAGATAGGTTTCACTGTAAATAAGGAATTTGATAATTCTAAGTGTGCTGTGTGCTATGCAATCACGAACAGACATTATCACATGAGATAAATGATCAGGAAACTCATCAAAAATAAGATCACATGTGTTTTCTTGGTGTCCGGTTTAGAGAAGTTTCACTGTAATACTTGGTCACGATGACCACAGTTGCTACAAAACATTTTTTTCTTAGAACCATCTGCGCAATCTGTTACATGTTGTGTACTTAACTGGTATTTTAGTTGCTGTTTGTTATTCGCTGGTTCTGATTTCTATAGCTGGTTTTACATATTTAATTAAGTATTTAAAGGGTTAGGGTCCACTCAGTAGGCACAACATTTTTTGTTTATATCAGAGACATCATCTGAGACATTTGCTGGCAAAATAAATATTCATTCAACATTGCCCCATGTATTGATTGGCATTATTATACATTTTATATCCTACGTAAATTTCCACACTGATATCAAGGGCGATAACCGTGTTTCCTTAAAATGTTAACGGACATTACTGTTTATTCTCTGTATTTATTTTTTGATGTGCAATGATCATACTTTATAATATGCGGAAAATATTTTTTTTTCAGGTGACGCATTTTAATTAGTATAAATAATTAAAACATATCATGCCTCATTTGCATATGAAAATAGCCCGATACCACCGCGAGTCACTATTAGTAAAATAAACATTACTAAATAATAATGATTATATCTGCCAATATAGGGGGCACTCGTAAGTTTTAGAACTGGTGGAATAGTGACACAATTATACACTTACTTAAGTCTTATAAAGAATAGTTTGTGCCTACTGAGTGGGCATGTACCTTTAACCCTTACTACGCTGCATTAACTTTTGTCGTCTGCTGGAAATGTTTTATTTTCAATATTTCTCAATAAAAAGCTGTTTTGGCAGCGCATGAGAATCGTCGCCACTGGAGACGATTTAATGTGCTGTCAAAACAGTTATTTTGTAAATAATTAAAGCAAAAATGAAAAACAGCAGACGACAATTTTCGTCTCCCGCGTAGTGAGGCTTAGACAATTACACATCAAATGCCATGTCTGGTATCGAGTTGGCTTTGTCATATGTGCTGTATCTTTGTTATTAGTATTGTATTAACCCTTAAAATGCTGAATTAATTTGTGTCGTCTGCTGAATATTTTTTATTTTCCATTTTTCTCATCAAAAACTTGGTTTGGCAGCACTTTAGAATCATTTCCAATGGAAATTATTCTAAAATGCTGCCAAACCATGTTTTTACTGAGAGAAAAGACAAAATATGACTTAACAGCAGACGACTATTTTCGGTTCCCGCATTCTAGGGGTTAAATAGCCGTATGGCTTGCAGAATAATGCAAGATTCCAGTATTATTTCAGCCATATGCATACACTGTGTAACACGTCAGTAGTATGTATATTAGACAAGCCATGCGATTGTGTACACAAGAAGATGTACGATATCTCGTGAAGGTGTTTTTACGAAATTTTCCGTGCATCCCTTCGAAAGCTGCGAAATGTTCAGAGCAAATAGTATTCCGTATTTTTACCATGAAAATTCGATATGTCATTCAGAAAATAACAAAGTAGGTACAACATGTAAATGTAAATGCTTGGATTTAACGACGGCACTGGCGTGATGACCTTGCATGTCGTCTCACAAGAAGGGGATAAAGGAAGGAGGTTGATATAGAGGAATAGTCCCCTCTGGTTCGTTAACGTGTTCAGACTCTCCTTCAAATCTGATACACTGGACTGCCTTTTAAAGTCCCCATCCGAGCAGGAAATACAAAGTATCTCAGAAATACTGACGCCCTGGAACTGAACCCTGAATCGAACCCGGTTCGCCAGCGTGGCAGTCTGACGGTATCACTCCTCGGCCACGGTCTGCTCTGGTGACAACATTGCATGGATTGTCTTACATGTCTGAGCATGTATTTGAAAAATAATTAGTATAAATAGATCAAGAGCTTAACCTAATCCGGTGAAAGAAATGGCACGTACAACATTTTCGAACAACGTAGCCATCGATCAGCATGCGCACAATGTAGCACAAAACCATTTACAGCTCCACTACCAGTCAGTAATTGATGTAAATGTAAATGCTTGAATTTAACGACGGCACTGGCTCGATGTCCTTGCATGTCGTCTCCCAAGAAGGGGAGAAAGGAGGAAGGTGGATACAGAGGGAACCGGCCTAAGACCGAATAAGAGCTAGGTTCTGGTTCTTTAACGTGCACAGACTCTCCTTCAACTCTGATAAACGGGACCGCCTTTTAATGATCCCATCCGAAAGAACTAGTAGAGCAGGAAATACAAAGTATATCAGAAATACTGACGCCCTGGCCGAGAATCGAACCTGGGTCGCCAGAGTGCCTGTCCGACGGTGTTACCCCTCAGCCACGATCTTCTCCAGTAAATGCTGATACATGCTATTTCATTATCAACCCTTTCATCGCCGAATATGCAACATTGATGGTTTCTATTTTATTTTTAGACTGTCCCATTCATACGAAACGGGGTTGGATCAAACAATCTTAAACTACTAGCAAACACTGCAGATCAAGATGAGACGGCTCGTTACGAGCCGGCTCATCTGGATCTGTAGTGTTTGTAAACATTGAATTATGGCATGTGGCGCCGAAAGGGTTAATAGCTATTTACATGATATAAAACATATGATCACATGAGCAGGTGTATTTATATAGTCTATTTATATAAGTATCAGTTAGTAACCGTGTACATATATGCATCATACAGATATACTGAATGTATTAGTCTAGTTTATATACTAATATTATGGACAGTGGCTGTATTGGATAATGACGTCATATAGCATACACCAGACAACATTGGTTGTCAAAGTGTTCAAGTCATGGCCTGTTAAAAATTGGTAGGAGTATCTCCATAAAGACTTACGGACCACATGCATATGGTTTATTAATGTAAGTTGCTATTTTTTTTACAATTAGGGCTTTTCATTAGATTTCCATAGACTTTACATGGGGCCACACGAAGGGTACAGCTACCTTAAATTCCCATAGACAAGTAAAGTTTTCATAATAAAGGAAGGCAACGAGTTCCCCCGCTGGCAGCCAAAGAATACGAGGCACATTTGAAAACACAGAGGGCCAGAGACGCGTGGATTTGTCACAGAATGAAAGCAGACCATCAAAGCAATGGGTGTGTGAAATATCAAGAAGATACATGCAAGGAAATTAGACATTATAAGACACTTACCCGAGTTTCGAACGCACCAAGTATGTGATCTGGACCCTGGGCTTAGCGGGGGCAGGACAATCGTAGAGTTTTCACATCTAGCGATGGAGGACCATTAGAGGAATGCGTGTGTGAAATATCAAGCATATGTGTGCAAGGAAACACAAATTATAAGACATTTACCCGATCGTTAAGGTTTCAAATGCACCAGGTATGTGACATTGACCCTGGGCTAAGCGGGGGCGGGACGGTCGTCGATTGCGTGTGTGAAATATCAAGCAGATGAATGTAAGGAAACCGAACGTGTAAGACATTTACCCGAGTTTCCAACGCACAAAGTATGTGACCTTGACCCTGGGCTTAACGGGGGCGCGACGATCGTGGATTTGTCCCAGTGGGAAAAAGGAACTGGACAACATGGAGGCGGGTTGTAAAACGAAAAATGTTGATAGCAATGAGATAATTTGGACTGAACACGATATCAGTCCCGAAAAAACCCTCAAAGGGAACTAACTTGGAAATTAGCGAGGCAATTTAGTTGGGAGCGACCCACATTTAGGTCATGGTCTATGCATGCGTGAACAACCCACTACCCCCTATCTGAGGGTTGATCAAGGCAAATCAGTAGATTGCAAAGTATACTTATCTAGCAAAGTATACTTTGAGGGAGTAATCATTTATTTTTCCCGAAATGCATTATTTCATATAGAACTAACAACTGCATATATTTGATGATTATAAGTATGCAGAAATATTATGAATTGATTACATTATCACAGCCAAAATGGCTGTGATAATGTAATAAATTCAGTATAATAAATATTAATAAATTTATCCTTAAATTGAAACTTTCTCCCTCAAAGTATACTTTGCTAGATAAGTATACTTTGCAATGTTGGTGAAATAGGCTACTGAATAAGGAGTGAAGGATCCATATGGAGTTTTGTTATGCAAAATATGATATGATATGTTTTGGGGCACAGCTACGGTCGTTTCGCGGCTTGTCGTTATATACGAAACGCTATTATTGCAATTTAATTGCGGCAACATGGCGTTTATCTGTCGTTATTTGGTTAGATATAATTCATTACACTCATTCAGAAGACAAGAGAAAAAGAGAAGATATTACACGGCGATACGGCACTTTCCCCTATGCAGTGTTTGTTTGTTTGTTTGTTTGTTTGTTTGTTTGTTTGTTTGTTTGTTTATTAGTATTTAACGGCCTATCAACAGCTAATATAAGATAATGGAAGGCCGGGCAAACGGGTTCAATCCTGTTTTAACCTGCTGCATTGGTGGGGATCCCAAAATCAGAACGGAATATTTACATCGAGAAAAATATATTCAGCCCTGACATTAGAATAACCTGGCCTGGTGCCAGGTCCATACCACATCGAAGTCACTTGGCCCCTTCCCCTAAAATAGGATTATGAATAATCGTAATACTCATATAAGGGGTATAACCAGTTTCAACTGTCACATACAAAATGTCAAAGACGTATGTGAGGGCCAAACTAGGTCCCCAGTCGGAATTCCGGTAAGGATGAACGCCGATCGTTGAATTACCCGTCGCGTGATCCCGACCAACCACCCACCCCGATGCAGTGACTGACGTATTTGTGCAAGTATCAGGCTGGCAGTTGTGAAGCCTTCTGAGCCAAATCCTGCAGCTTAGAGTTTCGTGTATTTGGTAAAGAAAGGGTCCCGTACCATACCGCTCGTTACGGTCAGAAATTTCCTACTATGCATTTTGCAGTCAATGATGTTTAATCTAGAGTAATGCTGACGGCCAATTCCGGCCTAAAGTGCATTACTCCGTGAAACTTTTGGTGGGGAAACAGGAGTACCACCTCATACCGGCAAGAAAATACTTCTTCACATACGTCCGTGAAGAGCTGTGATGGAGCAGCTACCGGGTGACCAATGCCAGCGTTTTTCTGCCGGACTAAAACGAGAAGAATTCCAACTCAACTAAAGAAATCTGACCTTTGAACCGTTGAACTTTTTTCCGGTAATACTCCTATTCCATCCGGGGCGTTACAGCAAAAAGCGCCGACTGTCGTCCGCTTTGTGGGTTTTAGTAAAAAATAAACATGCTCACATTGCGCAGTTTGACACGTACATAACAAGTGCACATAGACCAACACAATCGATAACACATTTGTTATTATCAAGCCATGGCCTGTTCATACCGCCGCATTCCTCTCGACAAGCTAAGTGTTCTTCCCCAGTGACTGACTACACAATTACGCTGACACTGGGCGCCTTTCCAACACACACTCATCTTTCACTTCAGCACGTCCAGCCTTCTGTTGTTGACGAGGGATCGATTAAACCTAAGTTTCTGTCTGTAACGCGCCCTGCGTTACAGACTGGAACTTAGGGTTAGGATCGATACGAACGCGGGACATCTGGTGTAAGTCAGCTGTGCATAGGGCGTACTAACGGGCGACAATACATCAAATGCTCATCTTGACACATACAAATTCGGAACGACAGGGAAAATCAATGGATGACAGGCCTCAACAAATCCACTCGTCCGCTCATATTGGCGAGTGAATTTTCGATCTGGACGAGCCGTAATTTGAAGAGACAGTGTTGCATAAACATTAAAACATATAGGAATGTATGAGTTGAAATCAAATCTGGACGAGTGTAAATTAAGAATTTGTCGACGCCTGTGATGTGTAGAGCAGACAGATAAAGTGTAAGTGTATCGTGGATAAGAAGAATGATTAATTGGCGTGTTATGTCTGTTTAACAACGAAGACATCATATACAGACGCGAATGCTTTTGTATATTGGTAGAACTGAACATTTAGTACTAAATGTACACTAAAAACGTTCAGAACTGAAATACAGCTGTTCTGATCCAGTGGCAGGCGCCCGTACTCCACCAGATCACTTGGCACCAGGTGTGAATCACAGTGAGCGTCGTTGGTAGGATATGAATCATAAAGGACAGATTCATCGGTTACAGATACACATGCCCTCCGATCGTCCTGGTGTATACGAATAATTAGCAATAATTGCTGTTTGGACCCCGTGCAAGGTGTAGAGCAAATAAGTTTTAGGACATTTAAACAAGAGCTGTAGGAGACCAGCATAGCTCGACTACGAGGGTATTCGATGTACACATAGCTTGGCAAAGAAGGTGGCCGCGGCCCGCATAAAAACCTTAACCAAGGTTGACTAAAAACCTTAACCAAGGGAAATTAACTAAGTATTTCAAGGTTAAATGTAGGTCAATGTCAGATATAGGTCAGGGATTATTGATGTACATCACTATGAGATGAAGTTGTCCAAATATGGTTGCTGTAGGCCCAGGAGTATTCCATATACAAGCTTGACTATAAACCTTAACCAAGTTTGAGTACAAGCCTTAACCAATGGGAAATAACTAAGTAATTCAAGGTTAAATGTAGGTCAAGGTAAATATAGGTCAGGGGTTATTGATTTACATCCCTATGAGAACGAGGATGGCCGCGGCCCGCATTTCGAGCCCACCGAGGCATTTGAAGGTCTCATAGTGTATTTATTTGTTTGATGCCCAATAAGCATACAAAGTTTCAAGCAAATCTGACTTACGGTTACAGAGATAGTAGGTATGTGAAAACTTTAACGCAAATTTTGACAGATACTTTAACGCAAACTTCTAAGTCATTTGACCTTGACATAGGGGCACAGGGGCCGCATGAGTGGGACACAGAATGAATATATGGATGATGACTAATAAGCATATGCAGTTTCAAGTAAATGTGACTTAGGACTACAGATATATAAGGTATTTAAAACCTTTAACGCAGATTTCGGAACGCAAACTTCTAAGTCATTTGACCTTGACCTTGGGCGCAGGGACCGCATGAGTGGGATACAGCATGAATATATGGATGATGACTAATAAGTATATGAAGTTTCAAGTCAATGTGACTTAGGACTGCAGAGATATAAGGTATTTAAAAACTTTAACGCAGATTTTGGAACGCAAACTTCTAAGTAATTTGACCTTGACCTTGGGCACAGGGGCCGCATGAGTGGGATACAACATGAATATATGGATCATGACAAATAAGCATATGAAGTTTCAAGTCAATGTAACTTAGGACTGCAGAGATATAAGGTATTTAAAAAGTTTAACGTAGATTTCGGACGGACGGACGGACGCATGGACGGACGGACGGACGCACGGACGCACGGACACCCGGACGTCATTGTGATCACTATGTCTCACTTTCCGAAAGCGGGCTCGACCAAAAGTTATCCAAGTATGGTGTCTGTATGCACAATAGTCTTCCATCTACAAGCTTCACTAAAAACCTTAACCAAGGTTCACTAAAAACCTTAACCAAGGGGAATTAAGTAAGTAATTCAAGAGGAAATGTAGTGAAGGTCAAATATAGATCAGGGGTTATTGATGTACATCCCTATGAGAAAAAGTTGTCCAAGTATGGTGTCTGTATGCACAATAGTATTCCATCTACAAGCTTGACTAAAACCCTTAACCAAGGTTGACTAAAAACCTTAACCAAGGGGAATTAACGTAGATTTCGGACGGACGGACGGACGCATGGATGGACACACGCACGGACGCACGGACACCCGGACGTCATTGTGATCACTATGTCTCGCTTTCCGAAAGCGGGCTCGACAAAAAGTTATCCAAGTATGGTGTCTGTATGCACAATAGTATTCCATCTACAAGCTTGACTAAAAATCTTAACCAAGGTTGACTACAAACCTTAACCAAGGGGAATTAAGTAAGTAATTCAAGAGGAAATATGGTGAAGGTCAAACATAGATCAGGGGTTATTGATGTACATCCCTATGAGAAAAGGTTGTCCAAGTATGGTGTCTGTATGCACAATAGTATTCCATCTACAAGCTTGACTAAAACCCTTAACCAAGGTTGACTAAAAACCTTAACCAAGGGGAATTCAAGGTCAAATGTAGGTCAAGCGCAAATATAGGTCAGGGGTTGTTGATGTACATCACTAGGAGATGAAGTTGTCCAAGTATGGTTGGTGTAGGGCCAGAAGTATTCCATATACAAGGTTGACTAAAAACCTTAATCAAGGTTGACTAAAAACCTTAACCAAGGGGAATTAAGTAAGTAATTCAAGAGGAAATGTAGGTCAAGGTCAAATATAGATTAGGGGTTATTGATTTACATCCCTATGAGAAAAGGTTGTCCAAGTATGGTGTGTGTATGCACAATAGTATTCCATCTACAAGCTTGACCAAAAACCTTAACCAATGTTGACTAAAAACCTTAACCAATGGGAATTAACTAAGTAATTCAAGGTTAAATGTAGGTTAATGTCAAATATAGGTCAGGGGTTGTTGATGTACATCACTAGAAGATGAAGTTGTCCAAGTATGGTGGGTGTAAGACCAGGAGTATTCCATATAGAAGCTTGACTAAAAACCTTAACCAAGGCGTGACGGTGACGGTGGCGCCGACGCCGACGCCGACGCCGACGCCGACGCCGACGCCGACGCCGACGCCGGGGTGACTACATTTATAAGCTCTCACTATTCTTCGAATAGTCGAGCTAATAAAAATAATAACTATCCACAAACGGTGTAGATCCTGATGAGACGGCTCGTTACGAGCCGGCTCATCTGGATCTACACTGTTTGCAAGTGTGAATGTTGAGGTCCGTATTGTTAAATTTGAATACACTGACCAAAACGGTATGAACAAGATGAAGTGCTCAGACTTGACTGAATGAGTACACAAACTGGCCTGGGGCTACAATGGTGGAAAGCAATATAAAGGTGCATGATCACGTGGTTACAACAACAAAAACAATGGCTGAAAGTGTTGAAATCCAGCCCACTCCAAGGTAAGTATTATTCGATATTTTCCTTAATATGTAACTGATTTTGATGAAATATGGCGCAGCAAATGCGTCTTCATGACCTACATTTGGTGGTCCCGGGAGTTCGACACATACTTATGTCGTTTTTCCGAAGAAGACACGGAAATCTATTCTTCGCAAAAACGACATAAGTTTGTGACAGAGACCACCACCAAAGTACAGAGACCACCATATGCAGCTTAAGAAGACGGGTTGATGCGCCTTATTTCATCAAAATCCGTTACATAATAAGGACAAAAGAAAATAATATGTACTTTGAATCGGAGGGCTTCTGGAAGTGTCAGTACTTGTTGGTGTTTTGTAACCACGTGATCATACACCTTGAATATATATACCGTTTGTCAACTACTGTCAGAAATGACTACTAGTATGCAGTATCCATTACAGATGTTTATAAATAGCATCATTTACGATATTAAACGTGAAAATAAAACAAACTTGACGTCCCATATATACAGAGTGATAAACGGTAGATAGTGTTATGCATCAATTGAAAGTGGTGAAAGTGAATGGGTTTAAGGTACTTGCAACAACTAAGGTCATATAGAGAGGCGGAATCTCGGCTCCATGTCTCATCCGAAAGACCAGTAGCCTATTTCACCAACATTGCAAAGTATACTTTTCTAGCAAAGTATACTTTGAGGGAGTAATCATTTATTTTTCCCGAAATGCATTATATCATATAGAACTAACGACTGCATATATTTGATGATTAAAAGTAATCAGAATTATTATACTGAATGTATTACATCATCACAGCCAAAATGGCTGTGATCATGTAATAAATTAAATATAATAAAAATTAATAATTATACTTTGCCATGTTGGTAAAATAGGCTACAATGCGATGGAACTACTGTGGAAGTTATATCCATGCCTAGCTTGAGGATTGAACCCATGCCAATTTATTCTAGAAGAATATATAGAAATATAAAAATAACCAAGCACAGCTTTGTTGAATCTTCTTTAATCAAATACCAGGTGCTCATACCGTGACGAATGTAAAACATGATCTGACGTGCTAGACAAGTCTATTTATAGAAGCTCTTGAGTCGTTCAATCCGGAAATGGCAACTAATAAACGTTACCAGACTAAAGTAATGCGCTTAGCCTTTGTATGTATATAGTATTAAATATGTTTGGATACGATCCTAGTGCGTGTATAAATAGGCGAATTAACCTTACACTTTAAACCCTACGAACCATAAAGCCAACATTTGCAAACACTGCATATCCAGATGAGCTAGCTGGCTCGTAACGAGCCATCTCGTCAGGATATGTAACCTAATTGTCTGTCTGTAACGCAGAGCGACTTACAAGTCGCCTTGTAAGTCGCCCTGCGTTACAGACAGAAAGTTCGAGTTACATGCCTGCAGTGTTTGTCATTAGTATTAAGAGTTTAAACTATAGCCATTGTATATGTATTGGAATATACCACAATTGACATGAACCAGACTTTCACCATGTAATGGGTATGGACGACCTTTGGTGTCCTATCATCACTTCTGGTTGCAACAAATCCTAAATGTCACATGTGTTGAAAGGACTAATACATATTATACACCACCGCTTGTGCTAATATTGCCACTATTTGTAAATGTGTGTATTACAATATACTTGAATATTGTGTTTTGAAAGTAAGCAGCTTAATTGGCTGAGCCTGAGCTGTGTTACAGCTCAGGCACATCCAACCGAATTGCTTGATTGTGAGTTGGTATTGCCAACAGATGAAAGAGAGAAACGTTGACGTCTTGGCATTTTAATAAAAACGTGACCGTTTAGATTGCTGAGATAGACAACAGGCACCCATAGTTAGACGTAACACTTTCAGATATACAAGTATTGATCAGACGTTTGGGGAAAATTTATTTAAAATAAATATAACAGTCGCAAACTATTTGACTGTACTATGGCGAAAGGCACAGATCGAAAGCATTACATCACAAAAATTACTCAAAAGCTATACAAGCGATACGAGACACCACCTTAGAACTGAAGAAAATCACGATTTGAGAAGGATATGTTAACAGAGAGCAGTACGCTACGGGGAAGAACGGCAGCAGGGGTATTGCCTTGGCACGGTCAATCAAACAAACCCATCAATTGGGCGATTGAACCTGATGAATGCGGCGCTTCAAATATCGCGCTTACCTCAACAATATGAATCGTAATCCGGTCAATAGTGCAGACCATCCTTACATTATTTGTAATCAGTGTAGACCCAGATGTATTGTATGTTACTGTCATTTTGAGGTACAGTGATACCTCTAAGAGGTACAGTGAAACCGCTCTAAACCGGACACCCTGGGAGGTCCCCAGGGTGTCCGACGTAGAGAGGTTTCACTGTAAATCAGGCATTTTATAATTCTGAGCCAGAGTTGTGTGCTATGCGATTACGAACAACATAATCACCTGAGATAAATCACCAAGAAACTCATCAAAACTAAGATGTTTTGTTGGTGTCCGGTTTAGTGAGGTTTCATTGTAGTAGCTGGAATCTGTGCTTGGTGACCGTGTTTGTCTGAAACCACTCAAAGACACCAAAAAGTAATGTTACACCTCAAACACTACATATTACATGAACATTACAGGAATTATATTTAAAACGTGTATTTCACTGACTGGAAACATATCAAAGTGTGCCCGACCCTAATATTACCTCCTCTGTCGCCGACATTGAGTTCTAGAATATACGAGATTCTATGTGAAGGACGTAAATGTTAGGTAAGCAGTACGTTCAACATGTGAAAATATCAGTGACAAAGAATGTAACGGTATATTCAGGCGTACTGGAAGTGGCGTATATTTTCTCCAATATGTGTGTATAAGCTCCAGCAGATATAGCCCGCAATGCACTAACCAGTTACCGGAAGTTACGGGTATTTTCTCCAGTATGTATAAGCTCCAGTAGATATAGCACGCAATGCGCTAACCAGTTACTGAAAGTGGCATGTATTTTCTCCAGTATGTATACGCACAACTGGATATAAAAACGCAAAGTATTTGTATTGCAATACATGGAAAATGATTCCTGCCAGATTATTTATTCGTCACTTTGTATGAATTAATCCGGTATATTATATTTTAAAATAACGTGTACCATGGGATCTATACGGAACACTGGCTATAGTACATGTCTCTGCTCCAAAGAAACTGTTCGTGTACATCCGCCGCCCCTGAGCTGCATCAGTGCATATGTAAACATTATGTACACAGTATACAATGTATAAACACTCTCCGCAGTAGCCATTTACGACTATTTGGTCACTAAAATAAGTATTTTGCTAACTAATATTTCAGAAATGAACACACTGACTACTAAACAATCCGAAAATATTTTTTTAAAAAGTACTATGTTTTTTACAAATGTTGAAGCAAATTGTATAGCCGCGTATGAGTATTCGCGTTATGAGTGTTCATTTTGGCTATTAAACTTTTAAAATCCTAGCGCCTAGAACCCAAGGTGTATGATCACTAACAACAACGACAAGTACTGAAACTTCCAGAATCCATCCGATTGAAAGTACATATTCTGTGATATTGTCCTTATTATGTAACGGATTATGATGAAATATGGTGCATCAAACGCGTCTTGTTAAGCTGCATTTGGTGGTCTCTGTATTTTCGCCCAAACTTCTGTGGTTTTTGCGAAAAATCGATTTCCGTGTCTTCGACAAGGAAATCGATTATTTGCAAAAACGACATAAGTCTGTGCAAAACTCACTGGACCACCAAATGGAAGACGCGTTTGCTGCGCCATTGTTGTTATTGTAACCACGTGATCATGCACCTTTGAACCTAGGCATTGATTTACGTCGTATACCCGTCTCTGAATTAAATACAATACATACAACCCCACATTAGATTCCGCCATGCAATCGTATAGTTGTGTACTAGTATTTCCCCACGCTATATGCAAAATAGTGTAATGCGATGTAATAAGGAGTCGAGCTTATCTGAACATGATCGCAACTCTCCACGGCCTACTTTGCTGACTCGGTGAAGTGACACCAGCTCATTTTGTCATCGTTGATCGATGACAAAGGTAGCTGATGTCACGCCACCGGGTCACCAACGTATACACGGCAGCATTCAAACATATCTAGTCCACCGTCCACCATATAAAATACAAATGTACCTTCATGTAAAACCACTATCATATAACAACACGTTTATGACTGAGTACAACAGCTGTTGAAACTCACCACCTTCTCGATCTAATATTCACTGGAGCTGAACTCTGCGCCAGCGTAAAATTGTTCAGGTCGAATTAAATACTCGCCAGATTCCTGACGAACTCCCATTCAGCTACATGCAGAAGATACTTTTCAGCCTAGTACTAGTAGTAACCGGCCCAAGAAATTTGCGCTGGTTACTAGACGAAAATGCGTTTATGTGATAGCTCTAAGTGGAGCTGAGAGGCATCTTGTTAGGAAACCGGTGCGTTTTTCGACGTGAAACATTTGAAGCCGGTGAGGAGTTCAACAGTGATATTGCAGGATTTCATTTGTCGTCCGTTATCGTATATGTGACTATTTTGCAACAAAAACATGTTTTAGCCGCACAATTGTAAGTGAAGACGATTCAAATAAGCTGCTAAAATATGTTTATGAGTATATAAACAAATTTAACAAATAAATGCAAATGACAAATTTCTTGCCTGCCATGACAGCATAATCAATAAGAAAGACTGAAGACGATTCAAACGAGCTACTAAAATATGGTCGGTTAATGTCGGCTTCATGGATATAAAAACAAGCAGATCTAAAAAAGAAAAAAAAGAAAAGAGAACATGTAGACGACAAATGTCTTACCCGCCATGATAACATAATCAATAACAAAGACCGGGAATAACTTCTACAATCAACCAGGTCGGTTAATCTCGGCTTGCGGCAGTGAAATAAGATTAGTGTATATTCTCAGTCGATTCTTCAAGTTGGTCGCCGATAGATCGATTTTGCTTAAGCAAACCTTATATCCACTCGACAATACCACGAAACCAGCTAGACGATGTACACCGTCTACCTAGTCGAGTGGTATATTAAACCTACTTTAACTTAAACTCCGATACACTACTAGGCATACCTGTCTAACCACACCACCTACCTCGAATCACGGTCTAATCAGGCTTAACTCAAATATATAAACCATAGGGGAATACCACATGATACATTAGTATATTGCTCCTCCAAACATATTATTTACCTAAAGAACACCATCTATATCTGGTTTGACACAAAACGTGATTCAAAACGTGGTTGAATATCACATACAACATGTACATGTCGCACCAACCAACTCATTCACCACAGTGGGGTTCATTTAAATGTTTGGTCGAATACAAAGTCAAGAACTCCGGAAACAAAACACTTAACACCAATACACCACCAGTAAGTTATAAAGACCGAAACTCTGCCGTCTATGGGTATATTAAGTCACGTCAACCATTACAACTCACCTCAAATACACCAGTAACACATGTCCGTGTTTATAAAACTATCTGAGCACGCACTCTCATGCTCGAAATCAGGAAGTTGGATTGGCCGAGACTGACATCAGTCTCGGTCAATCAAACTGCCTGCTTTCGGGCATGCCTTTGGAGAACGTATTGGGTGGTACTCAGAATATTTACAAGCATATACCCAGGTCTGACTGTTCAATCCAACAATCACTGAGGCGGTTGTATACGTGGCTGTCCCTTCAAATGTACCACCCACCTCTCTAAATGAGAACTTCCCTTCAAGTGTACACGCACCTCTCTAAATGAGAACCCCCTTCAAATTTACCCCACCTCTCTAAATTATAAGCCCCTTCAAATGTACCACCCACCTCTCCAAATGAGAACCACCCTTCATATGTACCACACCACCTCTCCAAATTAGAACCCCTTTAAAATGTACCACCCACCTCTCCAAATGAGAACTTCCTTTCAAATGTACCACCCACCTCTCCAAATGAGAACTTCCTTTCAAATGTACCACCCACCTCTCCAAATGAGAACTCCCTTCAAATGTACCACCCACCCCTCCAAATGAGAACCCCCTTCAAATGCACCACCCACCTCTCCAAATGAGAACTTCCCTTCAAATGTACCACGCACCTCTCTAAATGAGAACCTCCCTTCAAATGTACAACCCACCTCTCTAAATGAGAACCTCCCTTCAAATATACCACCCACCTCTTTAAATGAGAACCTCCCTTCAAATGTACCACGAGAACCTCTCTTCAAATGTACCACCCACCCCTCCAAATGAGAACCCCCTTCAAATGTACCACCCACCCCTCCAAATGAGAACCCCCTTCAAATGTACCACCCACCCCTCCATATGAGCCACATCCCTCCAAACATGTATCACTCACCCCATCCACTTGGTCCCCTCGGCCCTCCAAACAGACAAATCACCGCGAAGACAACGTATCTGCCCACGGCCAGTATTACTAACAGTCAGGAATTACTTCCCACTACATATACACGCCACTTCATCTGATCTAAACAAGTCCACGGTCTATGCCACTCAACGTGGTTAATAATTCACACGCCGTATCAGCTGTGTACCACGCGTACCAGCTGAATAGCTTCATAACCGAACAACCAGACCAGTTCGTCCTCTATCGCATTACAAAAGAACGCATGAATTTAGTTCACCAATATCGAACTACCAACCCTTAGCGAACCCTTCGGCTCAGCGGCCAGGAAATCCCGATATTTCGCACGCCATGTGGCTATGATTGCTAAGTGAATCAACTACTTCATACTGCATTGTAGGACTTCACCATACAATACAACTCGGCAGATAGCGCGTACATGCTGTACGCTCGCTCGAAGCAGACGACTCGCATCTGTTTACAGGGTTTGCTAGCTCTTTGCCAATACGCAGACGAAAGTCCATACGAACTGCGCTCAGCTGAAAATAGCCTGGATAATACAGGATAACGACTCCAGCAAGATTCAGTTCAACGAGATATGTATTAGCCTCGCGGTTCGCTTGTCGTCTGCATAAGCGGGTGTTACTGCCGATATTCAGAATATAGTATCTGGCTTTTGTATCAATATACGCAAGCCAACAACCGCACAATGAGCACAGTATAGAGCGCTGGCCTACTAGCCAAGCATACATGTAAATATGCATGTATTTATAAAACTACAATTTCTCACTTAGCTGTCCCGGTTTACAGGCAATTGTCATTGCTGACAATTGCCTGTAACATGGAACAGCGAAGTGAAGAACAATTGCCTGTAACCTGGAACAGCGAAGTGAAGAAGGTCGCTCATGATATCAGCAACCAGTGACCTTCAATGATAGTCCACTGGGACGCGTGTAGACAAGCTGAACAACATTATCTGACAACAAAGAAAGAAATGTGTACTCACAGTGCTATCTCGTCCGCCGTTTCGCCCTCGATTGACATTCAGTAATGGCTGCATAGTATTATCTGCGTATGTATGTAACGCGAGCAAGGTTCATTTACACCAGCAACAGACGTGTGAAGTGTGAAAATCACGCGAGCCAGTCTCCCGCTGAATCCTCACTCGTGAAACGAACATCCTATTTGAAGCAGACGAAAATCTATCAGCAAGGACCACGTGATACACGATCTGGCAACTGTTGTCGATATGAAAGACAGATCTCGCGCGTTGCCTAGTGACCGTGACACGAGCTGGCCTGGCAGATATTTTATTCGGTGTACCGGTAGAGGCTACCAGGGGGAATCAGGCAGGGCAATATTAGTACAATAAAGGCAGTCAGTGGGCTGGCAGAGGGCTGCAAACGATCATGCATGGAATAAAGCTCAAGTCATCGTCACAAGATGCACGTTTCCCGGAGGCGCGCTAGGCAAGAGGGGCATAGTAATGCCAATGGGAAAATGTGTTGGGCACTCAGCCCGCAGGGGAGGGTTGTTGTCGATCGATTCCCTAGGAGTGTTAGGAAAGATGGGCGTAGGTCCAGTTATTGACATGTCAATGGGAAAACGGGGGTTAATTCCAATAATGAGATTATTCCACTTTTCTCACTGGCACTGTTATAATTATGTCTTGAATTATTCACACAATATATTTCAATAGAAAACCATCTTCTTGGCACAATAGTTGAAAGGAGTTAAGTACATTTGTTGCTGCTGTCAGTAACGTGGAAATAAAATTAAATTCGATTAAAACCCAAAATAATTGAGACACGCTATGGGATTTTGTACCTTCGGACATCTGCTTAATTTCATTAAATACGTTTACATAATTTACAATACTTTTCATAAATTAAGTCAAAAGTTGACAAAATTTGCAGACTTCCGCATGTACTCTGAAAATGTTGTCAAATGTGGACGCCATTTACGGAAAATATTGTAAATTTTGTAAAAGTATTTTATGAAATTACGCAGATATCCGAAGGTACAAAATCCCATGGCGTGTCTCAATCATAGGCTGCCCGTGCTTATAAACGTTCTGAGCAAGTTCTCCAAATTCGTACTAAACCAAGCAGTATCTTTGACCGAGAGTGAGCACAGCTCAATCTCAACCAAATGAAACTTCCTGATTTAAAGCGTTAGAATGGGGTGTGTGCTCAGGAAGTTGTATAACATACAAGGTGTATGATCAAGTGGTTACATTGTTGTTGTTGTTGTTGTAACCACGTGATCATGCACCTTGACATGAGTCCTGCTAATATTGCACTACATCTTGGATTGGAAGAAACCATGCTGAAACAAATAGTAAATGCATGTAGTCCCCATTTTGGCAAGCGATTTTACAAATATTTCACAAAATGTACAAAAACGTTCAAATTACATTTAGATGGACATGTTCACGGTTCCGTTAGTAATCAATGTATGCATCTAGAAAATTGAAGTCAAGTTGAAGAAAATGGTGTGTGTGCATTCGATGTAAATTTGAAGAAAATATGAGATACGCAATGTGCGATATCTCGTGAAAATTATTTACGATATTTTCCGTAAATGACGTCGTAAATGGACGAAATTTCCCAAGCAAATGCGGAATATAAATTTACGTCATTTACGGAAAATATCACAGGTTCTGGAAATACATTTACATATTTCATGAAAAATCGCATGTGTTCATATGTACAAAATCACAAGGGTGTGTCTCATATGTCGTCTAATAACAGACAAAGCAAGTGTTATGTCACGCCTGCGTGCAACCAGCGTATATTCAGAACATCCTGGCATCCATTTTATTAGAACTGACACTGTACAAAAATAATCAGACAGTCTATAAGGTCTTTAGTTTGAGATTTATCCATATTGAACAGCTACAGGAACGTCTCTAAGCAGGAAACCCGTGTCACCCAAGAACGTTTGATTTCACGGTAATTTGTTCCTACTTGTAATGTCGCACAAGCATTGCAAATAGCAAAACTTGCCATGTAGTGCGTATATACCTTACGTACAGTGGAATCTCTCAAAATCTGACACCCTGTGATAAATCAGAGCTCCAGATAAGGGGCGTATTGGCGTATTTTACGCACTTATTTTAGCAGAATACGCATTGATGATCAAAAGTGGGAGTACAAGATACTCACACATGCTCCAGATAAGTGTTGTGTCTAACGCGTACTATACCCGCTGATTTCAAAATCATTGCGTATTTTACTTTTACAAATGGGTTATTGATTTTCTTCATTACTAAATAGGGAACAAATTTAAACATTCATTTTCACTACTCAATTTGAAAATCAATGCGTATTTTCACATTGCTGTGCGTATTTTGTACTCTCACTTTTGATAATCAATGCGTATTCAGCTAAAGTAATTGCGTAAAATACGCCAATACACACCTTATCTGGAGCACTGCTCATATCAATTTGAAAATACGCATTGATTTTCAAATTGAGTAGTGAAAATAGTGTAATTAAGATGGAAATTTACTTAGTTGAGCTGCAAAAAGCAAACTGTGTTTGCATTTTGCAGCTCAAATAAGTGAATTTTTAAATTGTTTTATTTGTTATCATTTGTTCCATATTTAATCATGTTAATAAGGAAGAAAATCAATAATACATTATTAAAAGTAAAATACGGTCCGCATTGAATTTGAAATACGGTTTGCAGAGGTTCCACCGTACATGTATTTGTCTTTTTGATTAACCCTTTCACCCCTAAGTAACTGAATGGGCTGCGATATGTTCATTTTGCAACCAATCCAATCATCACAAAATGATTTTCAGACTATTCCATTTATAAAAAGGGGGTATTTGTTGTTCTCAAAAATATGAAAATTACTTTCAAACAGTGCAGATCCTGATGAGACGGCTCGTTACGAGCCGGCTCATCTGGATCTGCACTGTTTGCATAAACCGATATAGCGGGCTTTCGAGTTGAAAGGGTTAACCCTGGTGCACAGCTAAATTCAATTTTGTCAGCTGCAATTTTCTTTCGATTTCCACTTTTTTCTCTCATCAAAAACATGGTTTGATTCTAACGTAAGGTCACTCCATGTTTTTCATGAAAAATAAGACAAAATAAAATAAAATAACAGCCGATGATTTTCGTTTGCCGCATTCTAAGGGTTTAAAGAGTAAATGTTCTGTCTCGAAACGGCGTCGAATATTTACAACAGTTTTCGAACAAATATGCAAATGCCATGAAATGATTGGAAACGTTCGAAATTCATTTGCACAATATATTAGCAATATTTTAAATAAAGGTCTGTGAATTTCTCGTATACGATATAGGAGTTAATTCAACTATCATTTTGAAATATTGGATTTATTTACCGAGTGCGGAGCACGAGTTTCTTTGTCGGATTTACAGAAGTCAAGGTATTTAAAAATGGTCGTGGAATACATAGCATATTACATGCTCTTCGAAAAATGTGAAATTTGCTCTTAGAACAGCTTATAATGTCAAAATTGACAATTATGACGTCAGCGTATGGATGGTTTCTTCGCAGGATGGGACGTCAAAACGAGACGTCTCGCGAACGTCTAGGAGGAAATATTTCCTTCAAGGAAATGAATCCCTCCTGATCCAATGTAAATCACTGGGTAGCATGTACGGGCCGGTAAATGGAGACGCCCACAAGATGGCGGACATGGTTTAACGTGACAGGTAGGTGCTTATTTTTTTACTCTTTTCCAAAAATCACGAACTAAACGTGGTGATCCCGTGTATAAATGATACCTTAACCCTCGGTTGCTCTTGCTAGGGTACATCTCTCGCTAATATAAGCAGGAACGACCGAAAAACGCGAACATTTAGAAAACGAAGCGATAGAATGGTCTTTACTGAGCTAGCATACGGTCATTTATGGATGAGGAGAGGAGGTGCGACGGGTGCGTACGCACCCCCCTTAACCCGTTCAACACCACATGCCTGTATAGTGGTATTGGCAAAAGGTGTAGATCCAGATGAGCCGGCTCGTGACGAGCCGTCTCATCAGGATCTGCACTTTTTGAAAGTAATTGTCATAATTTTGAGAACAAAAACACCTCATGTTCATAAATGGACTGGTCTGAAAATCATTTTGTGATGATTGGAATGGGTTGCAAAATTAACATATCAAAATCCATTACAGTTATTTAGGGGTTAAATGGTTAATCTGCCGAGGTCTGTCCGTGAATGTGCAAACAAACAATGTTTAGCCCTTCGCGCCGTCGATAACGCACCCCCCCCCCCCCCCCCCCCCCCTAAGATAATTCCTGCGTACGGGCCTGATCACATCATTGATTGGTGATCTTTCCGCATATGCGCCCCTCGATTCCACACTTGAATTGCAAATACATTTATGTCAAAAATGACTTAGAAAAAATCACCACAGTGCGGAGGAGACTCCGGAAGCCAGTCGAGCAAAAATATGTATGTACGGACAAGACATCGTCAGTTGCACACGGATTCTGTACGGTGTAGACGCCGAAATCTGTACGGAAAAGACATTTGCCATGCATGGCGCTGGTGAAACACGAAGCTGGCTATACTATGTAAGATCCGTAAGCTTGCCACAGCTATTGGTTATATATGAAGAATAAAACAACAACACTACCCGAAGACACCGGCAATACAGTTAACTTTCACATCGAAAATAGGTTACAGTGACTTTATAGAACATATATGCATCTGGCGACTTGAAAAAAATCAGAGACGTACATCTCAAACAGAAGAAATACGTGTATATAAAAAAGATCCGCCCTCTCGCGTCACATTCCACAAACGCCGTGTCTGAAAACCAAAGTACTTTAGTATGGTATCAGCTATGTTGTTTCAATGATTGTCAAATTGAGTTGGGCCCATGTTCAAGTAGCAACTATATTCTGGTTTATAGAGAATAGTAGGTTAGTGCCGTGAATGGGAAAGCATATCTGGCAAGGCTCATGAAACGGGATGGGCGAGGCTCTGCCGAGCACATCCCGTTTCCGTGCCGCGCCAGATATGTTTTCCCATTCACGGCACTAACCTACTATTCTATTTATCCCGTCAACACCTTCAAATGGCTGTAAAATGCAAAAATTGTATTGACTGGATATCAAAAATGTTTCACGGCACCATGTTTCACGGCACATACGCACTGTGTTGACGGGATAAAATCGAAAACTCGTCACCTGTGTGTAGATGCAGCTCTAGTTACACCGACTACATAATGATGTTCAAATAATAACTTTATTCTGGGTTTATTCTACTACTCGTCACCACTAAACATGTATCCATGTGAGTTACCGGTTTTCGTGCCCATAAGAAGAAAAGTATAAAGCAAGTAACATAAACGACTTCCTTAAAAGACTGCAACCATTCCTCCATCATTTCAGATGATATCTGAGTTAATTCATGGAACATTGACATGGATGACATCAATTTAGTGACGTAATGTAGTATGATGTAATTTTATTCTGGGTATACCAGTATCCGTGCCCTTCCGGGAAATGAGTGTGTGAGGGTCTGCATGGAGGCTTCACCACCGAATACTTGCACGTGTTATAATGTTGCATACTTTCATGAGGTCAGAGACCTAACTAACAGAAAATTGTCCTCAAATCCCTAAACATTTTCTAGGAAACTCTGCTCCCACGCCTGACAATCTCCCGCATCCCATCCCCACACAACCCTCATCCCTACTCATCTCTCCTCTGGAACAAATGGAAACTATTTATTTGTGAATATATAGAATAGTAGGTTAGTACCGTGAATGGGTAAACATATCTGGAAAGGCTTAGGAAACTGGATGGGCGAGGCTCTGCCGAGCACATCCCGTTTCCGTGCCGCGCCAGATATTTTTCCCATTCACGGCACTAACCTACTATTCTATTTATCCCGTCAACACATACAAATGGCTTTTAAATGCAAAAAATAACCCCAGTCACTGCACATATACATACGCAGTGATTAGGTCGTATTGACAGGATATCAAACATGTTTCACGGCACCGTGTTTCACGGCACATACGCACCGTGTTGACGGGATAACAATTATTATGTCATTGAACTTCAGCACAATGGCGTGAACAATTCTCACATAGTATTGCCACCCCACTGGTATGTCGGATGAGACTTTAAAGTGTGGCCCCGTCTCTATATGACCTTAACATTCACTTTGATATCTCATAAGCAACTAACAAAGATAATAGCGGGCTGACATATTTTACGTTGCATCACCCGGCCATATCTATGCTTTCACAAGACAGGTTTATATAGTATTGTCTTAAAGGTCATGTAAAATATACGGAATTAATTTTTATCCCGTCAACACAGTGTGTATGTGCCGTGAAACATGGTGCCGTGAAACATTTTTGATATCCAGTCAATACTATTTTTGCATTTTACAGCCATTTGTAGGTGTTGACGGGATAAATAGAATAGTAGGTTAGTGCCGTGAATTGGAAAAAATATCTGGCGCGGCACGGAAACGGGATGTGCTCGGCAGAGCCTCGCCCATCCCGTTTCCTGAGCCTTGCCAGATATTTTTTCCCATTCACGACTCTAACCTACTATTCTCTATGTATTGTCTTAAAGGTCAAGTAAAATATACGGAATTAATTTATATTTACATCTATACAAGAAATCAGATAATTTGAAGTGGAACATCGGTCTCGCAGTAACCTTGTAAATGTTGCAGAATACATGTATATGAACTTGTACCACCGTTTTCAAATGTATAAATCATTATAGGAATGAATGGCCTTTTTGTGGAATTTATCGGGGTATAAATTTGGAAAAGTCGCGGGAATACTGGACGAAGGCCGGAAGGCCTCGTTCAGTATTCCCAAGACTTTTCCAAGTTTATATCCCCGATAAATTCCACAAAAAGGCCATTCATTCCTTATAATTCCAGCATTTGAAATAAATTAATCAAGAAAATGTGTTTATTTTCCGTTTTCTTAAGAATTAATTTAACTGCGCCTCACGGTTACAGAAAATAGTTCGGCGTGGGAGTTTACTGGGATATAAATTTTGGACAGAGACTTGGTACGGGCCAATCAAATGTAAATATTTTTGTGCTGGAATTATAGAGAGTTACAAATAACATAATGAACAGATATAGATGTTTTGTTTTACATTATCGGTGTCTTCTGGTAGTGTTGTTTGTTGTTTTTTCCTTCATACATAACCGAATAACTGAGCCAAGCTTACGGTGCTTACATTGCTGGAAGTCGGCGTGACGTAAACAGGCCACGTGACACAAATTTGGTCATCGTAACTTGGGGGAAATCCGATAGATTTCACTCTACGATACATCATTATTCAAAATATTCTCTTTAGAATAATGTAAATACTAAGCAAACAAATCTTATTTTTAATTAATATCCAACACTATACATGTGCACTTAAACTTCAAGCGATCCGTAATTGGTTATTATAAGCGTCCCAGAATCATGAAATTATATAGAGAAACCGTTATTTAATTTCAAATATTATCAGTAACTCCACATGGAGGTGCATATGGCCCATAAATCATCGATTTCAAGCTTACATAGTATAGCCAACTTCGTGTTTCACCGGCGCCATACATTGCAAATGTATATTCCGTACACCTTTCAGCATCTACACCGTACATGGATTATCCGTTTACATGTTTGCAAGCTGTTTTCCCCGAGTGGGCATGTATTTTGTGCTGTCTCTCAGTAAAACACGGGTTGGCAGCGCTTTAGAATAATTTTCATTGACAATGATTATAAAGGGCTGCCAAACCCATGTTTTATTGATAAGAATAGAAAATAATAATTAATCAGCAGCCGACAAACTTCTATTCACGATTGTTAAAGGTACTGTCTCAGATGAAGTCTCAAATGTGGCCGCCATATTTTCATCAGAAATGGGCATCAAAAAGTGTTGATTGTTTATAACACATACACGGAATATCTCAGATATACATTTTTAGAACAGTTTTGGTATTGCTGAAATTCAATATGGCCACCCGTGTGGCTGACAAAACTGCTAAGTTGCCGGATTTGAGGGTATTTGTATCAGTAAAACGTCATGTAGATAGCAATATTTTCAATTTAATACATATATTATGCATTCCGATCTGAATTATATGGCACACAGTAGTTAAAGGTACATGCCCACTCAGAGGGCACAAACTGTTCTTTATAGGAATTAAATAAGTGTATATTTGTGTCACTATTCCACATGTTCTAAAAATTACAAGTGCCCTCTATACAGATATAATCATTTAGTAATATTTATTTTACTGATAGTAACGCACGGTGGTATCAGGCCTTTTTCATATGCAAATGAGGCATGATATTTTTAATTATGTGTACAATTAAATGCCTCAGCTGAAAAAATAGTATTTTCGACATATTATAAAGTATGATCATTGCACATCAAAATATAAATACAGAGAATAATTAGTAACGTCCGTTAACATTTTAAGGAAACACGGTTATCGCCCCTGATATCAGTGTGGATATTTACCTCTGATATAAAATGTATAATAATGCCAATCATTACGTGGGGAAATGGTGAATTAATGTTTATTTTGCCAGGAAATGTCTCTGATGATGTCTCTGATATAAAGAATATGTTGTGCCTACTGAGTGGGCATGTAATACATAATACGCTGCACATTGACAATGCATTCACTATCATTATCCATGGTATATACAGATTGTTATACACTCGTGTCTTGTCTAATTATGGATATTGACCATCCTGCAAGTAAACATGCATGTAACTCCATAACACATTACTACTATAGCAACATCAATAGAGCAATAACAATGTATGACCATGCTTAAATTGTGACTTGTGAAATGAGGATTATGGTATTTGCTACCATGGTAGTCATTTAATTACTTGTCTGTGCATTTTTTTATATGAACGTTATGCCATTCAGTCAGACTAGATAAGTGTATAATAATAACACCTGTCATAAGCCATGTTTTTTTTTCAATCACATTCTCATATTTCTATGCATCATTAATGGTACATATTTTAATGTTTGACAGAGGGAACACAGTGTTGTCATTGGTATTTGATGTAAACGGTCGATTAACTCCTCACAGAAAGCTCTTGTTCGGCAACAAATGTCTTCACATGAGCTACCCATCAGACAATTTAAATAAATGAGTGAGAACGTTTACATAGATGCGCTTTGAAAACAAAAATACTGCTTTAACTGTACCCACGCTATAGTACTGTCTAATCTCTAGTGCCACACAAATGTAAATTATGAGGTTATTCATAATCATGGTACGGGCGTAGAAAGATTACATGTTTGGCCCATACATTATGTCGATGTAAAATAACCCAAGCTTCCTACATCCAGAGGATGTTCCATACCCAGTCTTACAGCCGCATGATACCATTGTCATCAGTCTATCTAGTGTAACTGAGAGGTTAGTCTCCATGGGTAAAATGACATTACATTGCATCCCAGTTTGTTGTCCAGAGGCATTGAGTTATCCATCCATTGCTGAACAGCCAACTATGTATGATATGAATGATATTTTGCTGCAGCACTTATATCGGTGGGAGATATACAAGCTGAAATGATAATCTAAGGGAGGACCTACCAATTGCCATTTTGTATGTTATGTGTCTGTATTTATCAAGTGTCTTTACTTGATCTGCTCCATACAATTTTAGTAAGAACTGTTCACCTGCAAGTTTTATGTCGTTATGCGTACTTCCACTATTTCTGAAAGTGTCTAGCATATGATTGTCCTGTTGATTGTGTATACTAGTGAAAGCCTTGCGCTTTCCCTGTCGATACGATGCATATACAGCATGCATAAACAGCAAGTGTTTTGTGGTGTCTCTTATATCATACTGAAGGTATTATGTAGATGGTGTACAGTGTCACTGGGTTACTACGGCAAAGTATATATATTGCCACTAGTAACCACTAGTGACCTCAGTACACAGATAGACTGCTTCCGGGTCGGTACCCCTAAACAAATAGTCCGGAGAAAAATGCATATGTTTGTGTTGCAGGTGCTTTGAGGCAGGTTCGGGTGCACTGATGTGGTTTATTAATGCATGTGGAGACAGTGTTTACACAGGGGCTCTAGTACACAGCCAAGATCTGCAGTTTGGAATGGATTATTTTGTGTGGCAGGACACATGTAAATGAAGTGTGATGCGGCTCTGCGTCTGTTGTGACGTGATGATTTTTGACCCCGCTGTCATGTTTCCTTTCCTGTCAGAAAAACGAAATGGTCAACGGGTGTTGACAAGTTGGTGAGAAGACGGCATGATCCAGTCGATTCCAATGTTTATGCTTTTACAGGCGGTGAGTGAAATGACCCCTAAACGCTATATGTTTAATATACAGTTCTATCTGTGTGTTTAGGCCTGTCAGTGCAACAAGCATAACCAGTAAGTCAGTGTCACTTCCAACAACACCACTGGCTTCTCGGCATCATCAGCCAGTGTTAGTGTTAAGGCTGTTGAAATTATAAGGACATCTGCCTCTGTCTGCTTCATTCGTATGCTAGCAGCTTGCATCTCTTGGCTCAGCAAGTCAATAAATCGCCGTGTATTGCTGCTGTTTGCTCAGGTAGCAACTTGTGCAGTCGTGGTATTTATGTTTACGTCAAATATGATGGAAAGTGACGTTACCTTGATGGTAATTCTCTTCTACTCCATGGCTTTGATTGAGATAACAGCATAGCCATCAAATACCACAATTGTCCCAACACTAAAATGCTTTAGGGTGTATGTGATATATGATTGGAACACGTCATGATAGGTAGATGCCTTTTTCCATACAACTGTGTGTAGTAGGTGCCCACCCTCCACAACAAATAGTTCATTGTCTGGGAGAGTTGGTTGTTGTGTAATGAATGACTTCAGCAATATATCAAGTGTACTTTTCATGGGCTTCTACATGTACAATAGACCATCAAGGAATAGTGATGCAGTTGTGAAGACGACATGTCTGTTAAACAACAGAGGGGGGGGGGGGGGGGGGGGGGGGGGGGGGGGGGGGGGGGTAACTACCGTAGCATGTCCTCGGACTTTGATAATCTTATACATACCACTGATGATGTTCACCTTATATTTTCTGTGAAGATTGATCTCAGTGAAACATGTACCTGTCATTTTAGCAGCAGCGACGGTACCAACGTCAACAGCTTCGTCACAAGTCACGGACAAATAGGCCACTAGTCCAGTTGATAGGGATACGACTTGCGTCATATTCACAGAATGGTGAATGTGTTTGCAGCTACAAATATGCAAACAACCGGACATTGCACACATCATCCACTTTGTCAACGTACTGTCTGTGATGCCCCTACCATGTGTAAGACTACATGGTGTTTTCAACATTCGCATCAGGACCTATTCTATAGTTTGGTCAAACAAGTTGCTACTCCAGTAATCATCAGCACGACGGATAGTGAAATATTCGGATTTTTACAAGGACCTCATCTGCTACAGATGTAATCGCACAGACTATGCATAGTGAAGATGTTGAGCAGCATGAACATATGGAATCATTTTCCCTACACATTGGAGATGAAGATTTCACTTGCCCATTCTCTCAGCACGTATGAAAATAAGATGGAGGTCGATTTGGTCAACTTGCCAGTTGTACTTTTGTTTGCAACTCATACGAGGAGTTGTGATTTGATGCCATTTAATAGTTGTACACATCCCACATCGGCAATATCAGCAGGATTCTGAACATCTTGCAAAACCATGTGATATAGTGTTTTCAAATAATCTTATCAATGTCCTCCAGACAACTTGGTGTTTCATGTAATAGCACACAGATAAGGGACGCTGACGTCAGCATATGAGTTCGATATGCTCGTGAGTATACATGACTTGTAACATGTAACATTCAACAACTTTCCGAATTCTTAATGCTCACCTTTTATCTCTAAGAGTTATCATATTTGGCGTTGCACGACATATCCAGTTTTTTGGAGTGTTGTATTTCTATAAATTGGCGAATTTCACTCATATGTGTTTTTAATATATATTTAAAAATCAAAGCCCTTTGAGGATCGACGAAATATAATTTTAACCGTCAACATTGTAAAGATAGTCGCTTTGGTGCGATTTTGGGATATATTTTGGTGGCCATCTTGAAATGTAAGCATGACTGTTATCTATAGTGAGTGCGTGTTATATGTATATACTTATCTATGTGTTGATGGTTTATGTGTATATTTGTCATAGCTAAATACGATGATATAAGCAAACATAAAAAATGGCGGCCATTTTCGACGCCATCTTGAATTGCCAAGTTGGCACAAGTTTGATTTATGGGAAAGTTTTATGATAATGTAGACATAATTATGAACATATTCTGAAATTTTAAGCTTGTTATCAATTTTGGTTTTACCTTAAACCCTTATAACAGTGTATGGAGGAACTCAAATGCTAGATGCAATGAGGGATTTTAGCTAGTTATCTCCCTTTTAATTTCTTTATGGAAAAAAATCCGGTCCATTTTATATATTTTATGGCCTTATTGTTCGTAAAAAGGGCGAATATAGCTTGAGTTGTTGTGAAAAGGAGTCCTTTTGCATAATACTTAAATGGTTTCAACACTATCTCTCTGGCCCACAACAGCGTGTGGTTTTGCCTGGTAGCTGTTCCACTTGGGTTTCTATCAGGGCGGGCGTTCCGCAGGACTCTATCTTAGGACCACTATTATTTCTTGTCTTTATAAATGATATTGTAGATGATATTGGTGCAACTGTAATACTGTTTGCCGATGATACAAGCCTTTACATCATAGTGGACAATCCTCAAACGGCGGCCAACATACTAAATTACGATCTAGGCAAAATTCATTCTTGAGCACAATCTTGGCTTGTCACTTTTAATCCCGATAAAACTGAAACTCTCCTCTTAACTCGTAAACGAAACCCATGCAATCATCCGAGGCTTTACATGAGTCATGTCCCTATTAAAGAGGTAACTGAGCACAAACACTTGGGCATACACTTTTCTAAAGCTGGAAATTGGCAAACACACACAGACTACATTGGCTCTAAACGATCAAGCGGATCACTCTTCTTCGTAAACACAAATTCTATCTAGATAGGAAGTCTCTGGAATTGATGTACTTCATCTTTATTCGGCCTGTTCTTGAGTATGCGGATATCGTCTGGGACAACTGCACTCTGTGGGAAAAAGAAGAACTTGAGAAAATCCAACTCGAATCCGCCAGAATCGTTACAGGTGCCACAAAGCTCGTCTCGCTCGATGCCCTCTATAAGGAAACTGGCTGTGATAAGTTAGCATCCAGGCGGCGCAAACATAAACTTGTTACCTTCTATAAGATTTACAATCAACTATCTCATGATTATCTGACTGGTCTTGTTCCTAATGTGGTTGGTGATAACGCCCGTTATAATCTGCGTAATGCTGACAATGTGCAAACGATCCAGTTTCATTCAACTCTCTATACGGAATCCTTCCTACCTTCTGCTATCAGTGAATGGAATCTTCTCCCACTTGAGGCTCGTAATATCACTTCTCTTGAAGCCTTCAAGAAGTACCTAGATACCGATCTTGTCAAACCAATGTGCATGTGGCGAAGTCGAAGACATTGTGCAATTTCTCTTGAAATGTCCGAGATTTGATTTGATCAGACAACAAATGGTCGACGTCGTTAGCAGATGCTTTGGTAACATCACTACATCTCTCTTGTTGAATGGTAATCCCTTGCTCCCTGTAGGTGTTAATGAAGAAGTCTTTGCCGCGGTTCAGACATACATATTGGTGTCAAAACGTTTTCTCTTTCACCGATCAGACAAGTAACTGGTGACAGTGGTTCGGATGTCGCATTGGATCGGTCGAGGCAGTGCAAGCATGTGTAACGGGACAACCCTACTCATATAAGTATACCCCCACCCCCCCCCCCACCACCACCTTACTTCTACCCCTGCATTTGTTTTCTCTTCTCTTCATATATATTGTTAAATACTGATGTTTGTATATTTTGTTTTCATAAATCGCATACAAAATTGGTTTATAATAGTAATATAATGTATCACAATAATATACCATGCCATGTACACAACATTCATGCTGTCACGTGATCTGGGAGACGAATTCATATATGTCATACGGCTTGTTTTCGAATCCCACCTTTCTAGTAGTATTGTAATGTATATATTGTTATTTGTAATACACAAATAAATTTTGTTTAAACCAAAGGAGTCATTACAGTGTTTTCAAGTAGCGTTGATCCTACATATGTGTGCAATCTGATCAGGGACTGCATTATTTGTCAGATTCATATTTTCACACTTATTAATGTTATTGCAATCAGTGTATACTCAGATTAGACTGTACAGTCTGATCTGAGTCTACTCTGTTCGCAAAACTCTTCTCTTTTTTTTTTGGGGGGGGGGGGGGGGGTGGGGGGGGGGGCTATTCAGTAAGAAATAAACGCTGAAAGACAGCACATGACCGATTATCTATAAATATAGATAGATGGCAGATTATCAGTGAATGTCAAATCGAGATACTTAAATTGGCAGTGACTGTTTACATACTTTCAAATATCTGGTCATAGATCAGTCTGGAACAGGACACGGTCTATACATACATTAAATATACATAAAAGCACCAATAAGTGAGAACTTCAACATGTGGAACTGGAAAGGGGACTGTAAACTCTGAGTTTGACATTTTTGGATGCAATATATTTCATAGCCAGGTCTTCTCCCACTTGGCAAGTGCATGTGTCAATACCGTCTTGGATAGCTTGACAATCTTTAGAAGTGTGTGTGTATATTTCTATGTGCAAGACCTAGTTGCGGAATTACTAACGTGTCAGATTATTTGCCAGGAGAACCATTAATAGAACATTGCGCTGCTCGCAACAATTACAAGACCAGGGAGATTTTTAAGACACGACACAGTCGCCAGCAAAAAGGCGACCAGATGACTTGATATTATACGGTAACTGCGAAAACGTGACACATAAACGGTGCGTTTTATTGATATATACCATGTACAGTCCACAAGACGAATGTATTGAACATCTAGACAGTATCTGAGCTAATTTGCCTTTTAACATGACTAAAACAAGATCCTTTTCAAGAAAATGTCTTTTCGTATTTTAGTCAGTCCGGTTTTATCTGGCGGGAAATGTCGCATGCAGAACCAAAACATTGAATGCAGGTTTGCGAAAGAGCAAGAAAATAGGAGTACAATTTTGTCACTTTTCAAACATGTGACAATGGTTGAAGTGTGAACAATATGTGATCAAGTTTTGTAAGTGTCATTCTTGCGTTAATTCATTTTTGACATCCACTTTCAAACTGAATTTTCGGGTGTCGCCATTCTTTTAGTCGTCACTCGACTAACTCGTCCTATCTATCTATACACAATGCTTGCACGCCCCTTGCGGGTATTATGAGCATGAGAAAGTGCACGTCGGATGTTTTAGTAGAAGAAAATGGTGACAAGTAAAAACATGTTGGTGGCTAAGAGTAAGAGAAATAAAGTGATAGTCGGTTAGTGAAGCATGAAAAAGACAAAAGAGATAAAAGCAACCGGTACCGGTCTCCTAGCAATTTATGGGCCAGTTGGCCGACTGCCTGTTTAAATTGAACAGGGTCGGTCATTATGGCAATATTGTGAGGCAAGGAGTTCCAGAGAACGGAGTGCGGAAAAAAGGAAAATTTGTAGTAATTTGCAGTGGTATGAATTTGTCTGATGGAGAAAGGGTGCATATTTCTTGTCAGTCTCATGGGCTGCTGCAGGTACGAGGGCAGTGTGACAGCTACCTGATGGTGGTAGATTTTGTGGAACATTGCCAATATTGAGTCCGTACGCCTGTCAGTTAATGTACGCCATCCAAGTCTGGTCTGCATGCTGGTCACACTGTCGTATGTAGAATAATTATGCTTACTTACATTGTCTGCCTTTTTCTTACTCATCATATCAATTGACACGTCGTCATGGGAGATTATATTTGATTTTGTTATGGTCCATCAAGAGGCACAAGCACTTTGTGTATGGACGACAAAAGTCTTCTTAACTAAATCGTACCCAATTTTACTCGGATATGATGGTGGGTATTCATCGTTTTATCATCCGGGTACTTTAATCGGTAACCGAAGTTATCCGAAAGTTATTTCATTTCCCGTCTTTCTAAATCGACTGCGTTATATGCAAACATGATGCAACAGGTGCAAACAATAACACGTAAATCAAGTCGAAAGCATGCGTAGTTTGAGGCTGCAACAGCCACAACATGCAGGAAAGAGACCTCTGCTTCTCACAGTTCAGAGATATGAAAAATAATAACAAAAGAATGTCCTAGCAACTAGTCTAATGTTAACTCAATTCCAACCGAAAAAATTCACCCACCACAACGGCACATGCCGACCCCAAAAATCAACAAAGCCACACATATTCTATGCTGATTGGTTGAATCCACGGTCTTTATCTACTTCTTTCAAATAAACAGAAAATGATTGGACATGATGTCAAAAATAAATAGCTTGGTTCGATATGTGGCTGTGACTGGAGAAATGGGGCTTGTGTGATTTGTGACCAGTGTAGGTTTTGATCAAATAGCACACTCCTGTAGTCTGAAAACGGTATACTATATAGACTGTGTTTCAGTGATGGAATGGCAGATCCTGATCAGACTGTGCGGTCTGATCTGGATCTACACTGGTTCTTATCTGGATCTACACTGGTCACAAAAGCCCTATAAGTCACGTGTTTGTGTTTGGCGTATAACAGGCCTTCTTGGTCGTAGTGCCCGGGGCCTATTACTCGCTCTGATAAGTACGGCGGATGTTGACACCAGCTTAAAACAACTGCCCGGGGTGATGTTCCGTCACTGGCCCTCCAGTGCACACCACCCCCGTGGCAATTAGAGCGACTAATTTCCCCGTGCTGGCCCCTTATAATGACCCAAAAGAATTAACCTTATGGCATTTTCACCAGCATAGCACCAGGTCCATCTACGCATCTGATATATAGCTATGATAAGTACTCTGTTACCCGCTTGGTCACTTGGACCATACATACAATCATTATGCTCCGTTTAAAATGACATGTAACATTCATAGCCCATCAAAGTGCGATATACTCCTTTGAATTTACGAGTCTTTGTTGGGAACAATTGGGGGGGGGATCATTTCAATAAAAGCACACGTCTGACAAAGAAAGGAAGGTCAAATAAATACAACTCGTTTACGGTTGTAATTAATGTTGACCTTCGTACAACAATTATCATCTTGTCACTAAATTCACGGGCGTGGATAAATATTTGGTCACACTTTTATTTATCATAGTAACTTAAAACATTATCATACATTATTTATCATGGACATAGTATCTGAATATAAATACAGGTACATATATAAAACATCCAATCTTCCATGGGCTTGGTCTAGATCCTTGGATTGAAGAATCGTGTGAATCTGAAATGAGACATTACGTTACATGTAAGTACATTGACAATATATAAACGGGACGCTTAATCCACCCTGTTACTACATTATTATTATATACCAAACGGCCATATATATACTGTCATTTATACAACGGACGGCAATAACGTTTATATGCACAACACTGATTTAACTATTATATGTTCGAAAATGTTGGATAAATATCACTGGAGATAACACTTTTTAATATGGCGGTGCCATATTAAAAAGTGTTATCTGCAGTGATATTTGTACAACACTTTTGTGGTCACCTACTGTCATGGCGGACTGTTGCTAGGCTGGCGTTTACCGACCGGAAGTGCGTCATGCAAATGCGGTCAATAGTTTTCGGGGTATTAACACGTTCATCAACTAGCGTTTTTTATAAAACAACATATGAGCTAAATTGTCAGTTCAATCCATTGGTAAACATTTCTTTCAATGTTTCTTGCCTTCAAAATAAGATTGTTGTTAGATTAAAATTTGTGTCAGCGCGTTTAGCAACACAGGAGTCGGCCATCTTGAATCTTGACGCATGGTTGGTGTTTTCGGGGTATTATTATTAATAATGACTATGACATACAAACTTGTATTAATGTATTAAACATATGAGTTATTTAAAAAAATCATGCTTATTACGTTGTATAGTGCTCGCGATAGACAGATGCTTATTACAATGTATGCTGCTCGCGATCAACAGGTGCTTAAAAGGATTGATTGATAATAAATAATGGTCACGTGTCCTGCCTATTCATGCGGACGATTAGCTGTTGATACGTGCATAATCTCAGGATGTGGGGTCACGTGATCTATTGTTTACACTGCAACAGTCATATTGATGAATGAAAATTATTATTTACGCGAGACATCATGATTGCCGTCGGCTGCAGTGTAAACAATAGACCACCTGATCCCATACCCAGATAATGCTGAATGTATTGTTTCAGATTGCACACAAATACCAGTCTATTTATAGAGCGCTAAATATTACACCTGTCACAATTATGAAAAATCAACACGATGTACTGGGAGTAAAGTAGAGAAAGGCAAACGAACACGCAACCATTTATTTATATTTAAATGTGGGAACTGGTTCAAGAACCTTCTAAACCCGGTATGACATGCAAACCAGGTCTATCATTATTTATACACACTGGCGAATTCTTTAGCGCGCAGGGGTTGAAATTTCACTCGCCCAGCTCGCCATGGCGAGTGCTTTTTGTGGCGGTCGAGTACTTTCTACAGGCACTCGCCCAGTCTGGCGAGTGAAAGATTTGGTCAGGATTCTTTTTTTGGAAGAAATTGCCAATTAATTCCATCGATAACGGCCAACAAATGGTATTAATTCAGCGACCATTTGTTGTTTACAGTTTACGTCAATTTGCGGGAAGTAAGATTCAAGCAGTGTCTATGTACACGGTTACGGGTAGAATCGCTAGCGATTTTGAACACGGTCCATATCGGGCAAGTTTAATTCACGGATTATTTGTCGGCTGTACGCGGCCGGGCTAACAAATAATATGACTGCGATTATAGACTAGTGTATACGCGGCCACGTATACAGTTGGGTTAACGCGCATTTCAGACGCCGAACATAACGGCTTTGGACGAAACGGTCGGCGCCGGGTCCGAAACCATTGAATTTAGTAATTAAGGCAGCACGCAGCGCATGCAAACATAGCCACTATAAATTAAACAAAATCTATGTCACTCAACGCTTATAGAACATAAGAAGTGTGCAAGCCTCTGAGCAAATTCGCTGCTATTTGTTTGTTTATGTTCATTTAATACTTAAAATATAAATAACAATAATAGTGAATATGTCTCATACGTTTTGGTAATGATCATATGTAAAAGCTTCTTTTTTTTTAATAAGATGCAACATTACAAATACTGGAAATAGCAATTTATTTTAAAAAAAAACTGGGCAAGTAACTTTTTGACCTAGGCAAGTACTTTTTTTTTGTACTCGCCCAGCTGGGCGAGTGGAAAAAAAGGATTTTTTCAACCCCTGGCGCGGTAGTTGTACTTTGATGACTGTCACAAACATCGCGTGATAATTATAGCTCCAGACACGAGTCGGCATGCTCCTTTGATACGACCATTACTTCGCGAATACATGTCAATTGGGATTAAGGTAATTGAATTGATTAATAAATATGCCTATTAACATGATTACCTGATTAAAGGTATTACATTTGCTAACATACTAATAATAATCCTTTCATGGACTTTGAATGTCGTTGTTTGAATAAACTTACAGAAATCACGAATCAACTAATTACACGATGACTACGACGTGCGACGATTTTTTTTCTCGATTTTTTTGGAATCCACGAGAGACCTGCGTTATAATGGAGATCGCGCTATCAGTCTCCGCGAAAGTCCCCAAAATATTACTGGCCACGAGGACTTGACAACGCAGCAATTATTACTGGCCCGGACGGAATATTACTGGCCCGGACATTTTTTACCCAAAAATATTAAATATATAGGAATAACATAGTTTCTGGTTTATTGTATCCCCCGGACTTTGTCGGGGGATACTATGGGTTTGACACCGTGCCGCGTCCGCCGCAGACACTTCTTGTCCGGAGCACAACTCGAACACCCTTTGGAATATTTTCATGAAACTTCGCACATGCATAGACCACGACCCGAAGGTGTGTCGTGCACAAGAATGACAACTCTTGCATAGCTAATTTTTTAGTTATCTCCCTTTTTTGTTTTCGCGCACTGATTTCCTGTCCGGAGCATAACTCGACCAGCCTTTGGAATATTTTCATGAAACTTCACACATGCATAGACCACAACCCGAAGGTGTGTCGCGCACAAGAATGACAACTCTTGCATAGCTAATTTTTTAGTTATCTCCCTTTTTTGTTTTGCACACTCTACAAACTGGACATTAATGCATGAAGACCCGTTTTCTCGTGTGCTCTGTACACCTTACCTGTAGAGAGAACAATAGCCTTCTCCGTTGAACAATAGTGACTGGGAGAACCATTCACCTGTGCATGTGCTAGCATGTGCAAATGTCCAGCAGACTGACCACTAACTGACCACACTAACTTATTACAGGTAATTTGTGAGTTAGTGAAAAGTGTTTAAGAATCTTTCAACAATATTGTAGTCGTATACTGTTGGTTCGGTAGGCTCGAATCCCACTCCCCGACTCGTCACATCACGTGACATGTACATGGATGTGAGGAAATTTACAATCAAAATCAACACTGAATTTATAATACGACAAAATAAATACTGTGAAAGCAGACAATCATATTAAAGCAAGCTTACTGCTGAGTTTCAACTTTCTACATCAACTGGTTTAAAGGTACTTGCCCACGCAGCAGGTTACACTGTACTACTACTTTTCATTTTCTGTCATGCCTTATATGAGCCATTTGTCTACCCACTAACGAGTTATTTTCAATTACGGCCCGTGTTAATTGGTGTTAAATCGCATTTTATATGCCGCGACCAGAAAGGGTATTTTCCGACCTCGTGCTATTTTTACCAATACGCGTCACGTGACACGGTCAATCATATCACATCTTTGACATGCGCAGTGAGGTATCAGAAGTTGAGAAGAAAAATCTCTGTTCGAGTCCAAATCTAAATCTCCACGTAACTCTTTCCATTTGGTGATCTGGTCGCCAATATTAACCACTCTCTTTGTACTGCCTGTCCCTCAGACATTTCGCCTTTTATTTTGGCCGACGCCGTTTCATACAATTTCCATCCTGGACGTTTCGACATGTTGATATTCTTGTTTACATATTGGGAAGCCTACTGGCGCGTGTAGTATACTGCGCACCGCAAGCCCTGATGTGAAAGTCGTCGTCCCCGCACATTATCAAAATAGACTGTTACCGCCGCGCGTCGCTAACAGTAAATTGATAATTAATAAATTATTATATTTGTATAGTGGGCACTCGTAATTTTTAGAACTGGTGGAATAGTGACATAATTATACACTTATTTAATTCCTATAAAGAACATTTTGTGCCTACTGCGTGGGCATGTACATTTAAGAGGATTAGTGGTGACAGTAGGGTGACAAACGTACTACGGGCTAAAGATGGACGGCTACGTTCAAACATTAAACAAGAAATGTGGCCTAGCGGACCACAGATGGCCCCCTGCCGCTGATTTGAGTAACTGTTACAAACTTATTACGGATGGACGCACGGACGGTCCAAACACTATACGAGTTGGAATTAATATACACTACATGTATATAAATTCATGAAACTGTTGAAAACAGTATATTTTATTGCTCAGGGCCGTCAACAGACACTATCCCCTATTATAATTAATTTATATTAACCAATTAATATATTTAAAATGATAAAATGATATAAAACAGTGAATTTATAATTTCTCACAAATTCATTTTTAGGTCCGAAACTGTGTGGGGGCGACTTGCTCGGTTGTCAATCGATAAGACCATTATTCTTTCAGCTTAAAACTCACTTTCGATCGTAAATAAATGTATTTTTTTTTGTTGAAACACATTCTCAATTGAATATATTCAGTGTTTCTTGCCAGTTTGGATTGGTTTTGACACTAAATATGCAAAACTATAACTTGGAAGTTGAATTTAAAAAATGTACGCATATTCATTTCCGCGAAATCGCGTGTGGTTCTATTATTAGAAATAAACTTACTCGATTTCCTTATTAGGAAAGTGTAGAAACCTTTGTGAATAAATTAATTATAAATGTCTGAAGTGTCCACTGAATGTTCCGACAGGTGTCGCTAGCGTGGCAAAACTGCCACACATTATGTTGAGGGGCGGTCATTACGGAAACAAACGTAAATTAATTATTCACTATTCGGACACGTGTAGTTTAAAAACGCGATATTTGATTGGCTATTGGCATGTAGACCAATGATATTTGACTTTATGATTGCTATTCACCAATAGGGAAGCAGCTTACAACCATTTTCACCGACACATTTTTGTAAACAAACCCAGCTCGATGACTTTCACTTCATGTCCGAAAGGGGGAGATAATCCATGATGGAGGGTCGGATGAAAAATCCGAATTCTCTATGCGCATCCGCACATCATAACGAAGCTACATACCAAATATCAGGCGCGTAGGTATGAAGATGAAAAAGTTTTTCAAGTTACAAGGAAAAATAGGGAAATTCTGAGTCAGAATGGGGGAGATAATCCATGATGGAGGGTCGGATCAAAAATCCGAATTCACTTTGCACATCTGCACATCATAACGAAGCTACATACCAAATATCAGGCGCGTAGGTATGAAGGTGAAAAAGTTATTCGAGTTGCAAGGAAAAAATGGGAAATTGTGAGTCCGAAAGGGGGAGATAATCCATGATGGAGGGTCGGATCCAAAATCCGAATTCACTTTGCGCATCTGCACATGATAACGAAGCTACATTCCAAATATCAGGCGCGTAGGTATGAAGGTGAAAAAGTTTTTCGAGTTACAAGGAAAAAATGGGAAATTCTGAGTCCGAAAGGGGGAGATAATCCATGATGGAGGGTCGGATCAAAAATCCGAATTCACTTTGCGCATCTGCACATGATAACGAAGCTACATACCAAATATCAGGCGCGTAGGTATGAAGGTGAAAAAGTTTTTCGAGTTACAAGGAAAAAATAAAAAATGGGAAATTGTGAGTCCGAAAGGGGGAGATAATCCATGATGGAGGGTCGGATCAAAAATCCGAATTCACTTTGCGCATCTGCACATGATAACGAAGCTACATACCAAATACAGGCACGTAGGTATGAAGGTGAAAAAGTTTTTCGAGTTACAAGGAAAAAATGGGGAAATTGTGAGTCCGAAAGGGGGAGATAATCCATGATGGAGGGTCGGATCAAAAATCCGAATTCACTTTGCGCATCTGCACATGATAACGAAGCTACATACCAAATATCAGGCGCGTAGGTATGAAGGTGAAAAAGTTTTTCGAGTTACAAGGAAAAAATGGGAAATTGTGAGTCCGAAAGGGGGAGATAATCCATGATGGAGGGTCGGATCAAAAATCCGAATTCACTGCGCATCTGCACATGATAACGAAGCTACATACCAAATATCAGGCGCGTAGGTATGAAGGTGAAAAAGTTTTTCGAGTTACAAGGAAAAAATGGGAAATTGTGAGTCCGAAAGGGGGAGATAATCCATGATGGAGGGTCGGATCAAAATCCGAATTCACTTTGCGCATCTGCACATGATAACGAAGCTACATACCAAATATCAGGCACGTAGGTATGAAGGTGAAAAAGTTTTTCAAGTTACAAGGAAAAAATGGGAAATGGGAAATTGTGAGTCCGAAAGGGGGAGATAATCCATGATGGAGGGTCGGATCAAAAATCGAAATTCACTTTGCGCATCTGCACATGATAACGAAGCTACATACAAAATATCAGGCGCGTAGGTATGAAGGTGAAAAAGTTTTTTGATTTACAAGAAATGTGACGGACGGACGGACGGACACCCGTGACGAAAACAATATACCCATTTTTTTTTCCTAAAAAAGTGGGTATAATTAGAGTTATGTACTCGGAACTAGACATTTGCCATGTTTTCAACCAACGGAAGTGGTACCACTCTGTTTCACGTTTTGCTGTCGACGGGTTGTGAGTACACGACTCTAGTTCAAACTCAATATTCAGTTAACAGAGCTCCAGATAAGATGTGTATTGGCATATTTTACACATTTATTTTAGCAGGATACGCATTTATTATCATAAGTGGGACATGCAATACTCACACCAATGTAAAAATATGCATTGATTTTCAAATTGAGTGGTGGAAACAGTGTAATAAAGTTGAAATTTACTTGGTTGAGCTGCAAAAAGCAAGCACTGTTTGCTTTTTGCAGCTCAAATAAGTGAATTTTTAGCTCGACTATTCGAAGAATAAGTAGAGCTTATGTTGTCACGTCGGCGTCACCCGCCTTGGTTAAGGTTTTTAGTCAAGCTTGTATATGGAATACTACTGGCCCTACACCCACCATACTTGGACAACTTCATCTCCTAGTGATGTACATCAATAACCCCTGATCTATATTTGACCTTGACCTACATTTCCTCTTGAATTACTTGGTTAATTCCCCTTGGTTAAGGTTTTTAGTCAACCTTGGTTAAGGTTTATAGTCAAGTTTGTATATGCAATACTACTGGCCCTACACCCACCATACTTGGACAACTTCATCTCCTAGTGATGCACATCAATAACCCCTGATCTATATATTGACCTTCACCTACATTTCCTCTTGAATTACTTACTTAATTCCCCTTGGTTAAGCTTTTTAGTCAACCTTGGTTAAGGTTTTTTTTCAAGCTTGTACATTGAATACTATTGTGCATCCAGACAACAACATACTTCGACAACCTTTTCTCATAGGTATGTACATCAATAACCCTTGATCTATATTTGACCTCCACCTACATTTCCTCTTCAATTACTTACTTAATTCCTTTTGGTTAAGGTTTTTAGTCAACCTTCTATATGGAATACTACTGGCCCTACACCCACCATACTTGGACAACTTCATCTCCTAGTGATGTACATCAACAACCCCTGATCTATATTTGACCTTGACCTACATTTCCTCTTGAATTACTTAATTCCCCTTGGTTAACGTTTTTAGTCAAGCTTGTAGATGGAATACTCCTGGCCCTACACCAACCATACTTGGACAACTTCATCTCCTAGTGATGTACATCAACAACCCCTGACCTATATGTGACCTTCACCTACATTTAACATTGAATTACTTACTTAATTCCCCTTGGTTAAGGTTTTTACGCTATCTATTAAGCTTTTTTCTCAAGCTTCTACATGGAATACTATTGTGCAAACAGACACCATAATTGGACAACCTTTTCTCATAGTGATGTACATCAATAACCCCTGATCTATATTTGACCTTGACCTACATTTCCTCTTGAATTACTTACTTAATTCTCTTTGGTTAAGGTTTTTAGTCAAGCTTGTAGATGGAATACTCATGGCCCTACACCAACCATACTTGGACAACTTCATCTCCTAGTGATGTACATCAACAACCCCTGACCTATATTTGACCTTGACCTACATTTAACCTTAAATTACTTACTTAATTCCCCTTGGTTAAGGTTTTTACTCAACCTTGGTTAAGGTTTTTAGTCAAGCTTGTAGATGGAATACTATTGTGCATACAGACACCATACTGGGATAACTTTTTCTCATAGGGATGTACATCAATAACCCCTGACCTTTATTTTACCTTCACCTACATTTAACCTTCAATTACTTGGTTAATATTTATAGTCAAGCTTATATATGGAATACTTCTGGGCCTACATCAACCATACTTGCACAATTTCATCTCCTAGTGATGTACATCAATAATCCCTGACCTATATTTGACCTTGACCTACTTTTATCCTTGGATTACTTAGTTATCTCCCCTTGGTTACGGTTTTTACTCAAGCTTGTATATGGAATACTCTTGGGCCTACAGCAACCATACTTGGAAAACCACGCACCTACGTCCAAGGTCACTGTTGAAGGTCAAAGGTCAAACCTATTGAAATTCCCTTCCGCTCTATATCTTCTACACCGATGCATGGATTATCAAATGGCTTGGCACAAATGTTTCTCATGATGAGAAGGTGTGTCGCAATCAATAACCACGCACCTACGTCCAAGGTCAAGGTCACAGTTGAAGGTCAAAGGTCAAACCTATTGAAATTCCCTTCCGCTCTATATTTTCTACACCGATGCATGGATTATCAAATGCCTTTGCACAAATGTTTCTCAGGATGAGAAGGTGTGTTGCGATCAATAACCACGCACCTACATCCAAGGTCAAGGTCACAGTTGAAGGTCAAAGGTCAAAAATATTGAAATTCCCAAATGGCTTGGCACAAATGTTTCTCACGATGAGAAGGTGTGTCGCGATCAATAACCACGCACCTACGTCCAAGGTCAAGGTCACTGTAGAAGGTCAAAGGTCACACCTATTGAAATTCCCTTCCACTCTATGTCTTCTACACCGATGCATGGATTATCAAATGGCTTGGCACAAATGTTTCTCATGATGAGAAGGTGTGTCGCGATCAATAACCACGCACCTACGTCCAAGGTCAAGGTCACAGTTGAAGGTCAAAGGTCAAACCTATTGAAATTCCCTTCCGCTCTATATCTTCTACACTGATGCATGGATTATCAAATTGCTAACCACGCACCTACATCCAAGGTCAAGGTCACAGTTGAAGGTCAGAGGTCAAACCTATTGAAATTCCCTTCCGCTCTATATCTTCTACACTGATGCATGGATTATCAAATGCCTTGGCACAAATGTTTCTCAGGATGAGAAGGTGTGTCTCGATCAATAACCACGCACCTACGGTCAAGGTCATAGTTGAAGGTCAAAGGTCAAACCTATTGAAATTCCCTTCCGCTCTATATCTTCTACACCGATGCATGGATTATCACACTATGCCCAGGGTCAAGGTCACAGACTTGATGCGTTTGAAACCTTAATGCTCGGCTAAATGGCTTATAATCAAAAATGCCTCGTTTTATTTGGCTGCCAGTCGGGGTATTCGTGTGCCGCCAGGCCACATTTCTAGTTTCCCTTGGTTAATGTTTTTAGTCAACCTTGATTAAGGTTTTTATGCAGGCCGCAGCCGCCTTCTTTGTCAAGCTATGTGTACATCGACAACCCTCGTAGTCGAGCTATGCTGTTCTCCTACAGCTCTTGTTAAATGTGTGGTTTGTTTTAACCTCATTTGTTCCCTATTTAATAGGAAAAAAATCAATAATATACTGAGTGGAAAACAAATGTTACATGGGGTTAATGATGCTTTTAGTAAAAAACTATTTGTCACAATGGTACACACATTTCGGTGTGTTCAAACAATTCATTTACACACGAGATATCAAACTCATAACGATATGTCAATAAATGTGTGCATATGTAGTGGTTATGCATACAACTGTTATGATTTTTCCGTATTTGTTCCGGAAAATACGTTAGAAATACGGAAGTACGGAAGTACGGAAAACAATTCAAAAGTACGATTTTTAAAAAAATCAGCGCGGGAATATCTGGAAATAATAATTTTGTTTCACAATTCTGCCAATAAATCCTATTTTTTTATTTACCCGTAATCATACTCGCGTAGGCGCTTACCATTTCAAATCTTGTGTAGTAATAGTAGTTTCAAGCGCTCAGCGATATTGATTTATTCATCACGTAAATTCATAAAATGTCTGCTCCAAAGCGTGCAGCCAACGAATTTGGGTATTTTTTATCGAAAGAAGTTGGAAGAACACATATGTTCATCACTGATTACAGCGAGACATGGCCCCATTTGGTCCTGTCAAAGCGCGGTGATGAATTTGCGTCTTGTAAGCAGTGTAATTGTGATGTGATTTTTCGGTTGGTCATGGTGGCCGAGACGAGGGCCAAGGCTCTAAAAAATTTACTTTATGCATATAAGTGAGTACTGATTTGTGTTCCGGAAAACATATGTGGCGTTCCTGAAAATAGCCCCTTTTTCTCTCCATGTTCCTCATGTGACCGACATGGGGTTGGCAGCTCTGATGATGACCGTCAAAATGAAAAGTTGCAAATCTTAGTACATGTGTGTCTCGTATGTCCACACAGTGCGGAGATGCAAGCCTGACAGCGGTGACGCATATAGTTAACTTAATTACTGCTTGAACAACGGCCTGTCGAATGGTATTCCACTCTTTCAAGTTGTTGCATGCCGAGAGCCTCACTCCTTTCAGTTTGAGAGAGTCTGGGCATTTTTGTTGTTTACATGTTTTCATATTACAACACGTGTACATATACAGATGTTGCAATATTGGATGGACAGTGCAAGGATTTCAACAATTCTTCCAGTGCATGAGAACATCTACGACTTGCCATTTCAACACAATTTGCAACTTTTTATTTTGAGGTTTTCCGTACAAAAACATTTGGCATGTACCCATTTATTTATATATCTGTATGAAATTTTGTAATCACGCGTACAAATGCATTGTTTAAAGACTCTGAGAATTTTGTACAATGGTGATGTGTGGTTTTTGAGTAAACTTGCAATTAACTCCATGTAACGTTTCTTTTCCACTTCAGTATACATTTGTAAAAGTACAATACTTGTTGAATTTGAAATTATACTACAGTGCGACCCCGTTAGTACACGGAAGTCCGGCGACATACAACCTTCCGTGTTGCTTATCCGAACCGTGCTATATCCGTTCTCGCCCAAGACGCATCATAATGTCAACAAAAAATACATGTACACTGTACACTGTGACTGCGAATGAACGATGTCGCCAATGCCTGTAATATGCCATAAGTTTTCACTGTTATCTTCGCATGTAATAAATATATTGAATCCAAGAATTGTTAACGTCATGTTTCATTTATTCATCAATTTCATGTAGAATGTAGATCTACGCGGGTCCGTGCAATCCATTATTGTAAATGCGTGTAGAAAAAAGTGTAGTAATGATGACGCAATGACCCAATGACCGATATCCTGTTCCATCAGCTGCAACATCACGGACAAGCTCGTGCGTTGCAATCTGTGTTCATATGGTGAGCACACATGTGGAAGACTTGGGACCTATGACACCAAAATAAATGCCTATTAAAAAAATCCCATTATTCCACCCACCTGGTATCGTACTGTACATGACGTTAATAATAGAACGAGATCAAGTGGGTGGGGTAATGGATATTTTTGTAATTTTCTTTTCTTCGTGTCACACGTCCGACTATTCCACCTGTGGGTTTGAGTACAGACCGGTATAGACGTTGTTTTGCCCGACGTGTTATAATATTGCGCCAGTTCAGGAGGTAATCAGGCTTATCACGTGAGATTTTCGACGAAGATGAATCTGATAATAGTGTACATTTTCTGTAAACGATATCGAATTTTGACGAATATTAAATTAGTAATTATTACGCATTTGCTCTGAAAATGTTATCAACTTTCCGATATATTTGCAGAAAAAAGTCAAATCATTCTCGGTGAAAATCTCAGTTATATAATAAAGTTGATTATCTCGTGCACTGGCTCAATTATGACATAGCGAAACAAGGCCAGTTGTCGGGTACACATTTGTGTACATGCGCCGGGGGCGTGGGCAGTGCTGTAACACTTTAGTTAATCTGGGTCAAGTTAATTCTGCGCGACTAATACGCGATCTCCGATTGGTCAGCCTTTACACCTAATTAATATTCCACCAATGGTGAGCGCGAACGCATGCCGGAAAAATGAAATCGAGCACATAACAATTAGCACTGCTTTGTTACTGGTCTTACTGATCTTATTCCCAGTTTGCTCGGATTAATTTACGAAATGTGCAAACGTGATCAGCTGCACATTCACATCGGTGAGATAAAAGGAGGCTATGCGTCCATAAAAAAAAAAAATCGTCCATTTTGGGTCTAATTTGGGAAAGAATCGCAAATTTAACACGATTTCTGACAATAGTCGTGTAACGAATTTAACACGATTTTGATATACAAATAGGAAAAAAATTCGGGAGCCAAGGCACAACCGTGTACTAACCGAAATCGTGTTATAGTGAAGCGTGTACTAACGGGGTCGCACTGTACTTTTTAGATACAAAACTTGTCTGGAGCTCAGAGTTAATATTCATTTGCAAAATAATGTACACATTGAATAAGCTTATTTTGAGCTTTGATATATTGGATGTTTTGTTCATATGTTGCAGGTACTATGTGTAGGCTGTGCTTTGAATCGTCCAACTACTACCTTCAGCCTGTGACCCAGTGCCAGATTAGTCGGAACACCAGCGAAGTTACCGATCTGTGTCACGTCTGTTACTTTATTACAATTGTGCCTTAGGTGAGCTCACCAAGGGTTACTATACAGACAATAGTGTTGTACCCAAGTGCTAGTGTTGATTGGTGCAGAGCTCCAGCTAAGGTGCGTAATTTGGAGGTAAATTTCTTATTTCTCCATCAAAAATGGCAAATTGAGAGTGCTTTAGAATCGTCTCAACGAGACGATTCTAAAGCACTCCCAACTTGCCATTTCTGATAAAGAAATAACAAAATTTCACCCCAAGTTGGTCAAATTGTGCACCTTAACTGGAGATCTGTTGGTGTTGTCAGTGTTAGTATGTGGCACAGAGAAGTACTATTGATGTTGTTGTAGTTCTTGTGATGCATATGAAGGAACTATCCATGTTGCGGACGGGTACTATCGGTGTTACCTCTGAGTGTCTATCATGGCCAAGTTTCTACACTTATAACCATTTGTAGTTATCACGGTTATATGTTGTAATTATAGACAATGAAAATGCTTAATTGACGCTACATCACTTATCCACTTGGTATATCCATTTTCTTGGATTTTAAATTTAAAGATTCTGTTTTTAGTAGAGACTGGACAAATTAAGCAACTGATATTACAGATAAAATATCAAATCTTACATGTATGTACATGTAATTAGGCTGGTAGTACAACAGACTAATATTAACCATATTTACTGAAGTATAAAAACTTAATTGCAAAATGGATTCTGAAGACGAGGTGCTATCGAGCGTAGAGGAGCATGTGCCAGTTGGTAGCAGCTATGAGATCTATCAGTGTAATTATGCTTTGTGTGCCAACAAGTGCTCCTTTAAAACTTTCAAGAGGCACAACATGCAACTTCACCTCAGACATCATCTTAACATTTCAAGATACAGATGCTTATTATGCTCCGAGACTCGTCGTTCTTTGATAAATATTAAGAAGCATTACAACAAGTCGCATCCTTCCATTCACCAACTTAAATACGAGATCGTCCATATAAAAGAATATTCATCAAAACTCGGACAGATGACCGATAACACACGGGTCAAATTGGACACACCCAAGAAATATTTCCCAAATACGGGATATCCAAAAATAAAACATTTCACATGGTTTAAAAAGGTCAATGGCGAGTTTAGTTGTCGCCAGTGCAAGTATAAAAATACTGATTACAAATGTATGCGGAAGCACCTGCAGTCTCAGCATAGAATCTACAGATACCAGTGTAGCCTATGTGACTATAAACATTTCGAAGCTACTGTGGTAAGGAAACACGCCAGGAGACACAAATCAAATGCACAGGTTATTTCAATATTTGTAAATAATTCTGAATTTGATCATGATGTTCTCCCATTAGATGTTGGTAAAGCGGAGTTTCCGATTGTTGATACGTCACCAATGACTGAAGATGTTAATCTCTCTGAAAAATGTGATGGCACTGATATGAAAGTCGAGGATGCTACATGTATGCTTGCTGGGGGTAAACTTGACGACAACACTGAAGATATAGTGAACAATGAAGAGATGAGTACTGGTAGTATATGTGATAGGACTGGGATAGAACTGGTCTTCGGTGGGACAGATTTGAACCACGAAAAAAATAAAATCAATTTTGAAAAAAGAATATTAGCAACAATGGTGAACCAATCTGACTTGCCATTCAAGGAAGAGGGTGCTGCAGTTGTACCTGAACTTCAGAGTGACTACACAAATGCTTCAAGACAAACTATAAAGTTCAATGACGGTGCAGACGTTGAATTATTAGCAAATAGCCGAGGTAGTTCAGGAGTGAGCAGAAAGTGTAGAAAGCGCAGACTTTCTGGTGTAGAAAACATTAAGTTTGATGTAATAAAGGGGGTCATTCAATCAAATAAGGAAACAGAAATTGACGGGGTCAACAAGAGATTGAGAACTGATCATGGTTCATGCACGGTATCAGAAATCAACAATGTACATGCAGAGACAGATATAAATCAATGTAGACATCATGATGACAAAGAAAATGAGGACACAAAAACAGAAAGTACTCGTAGATCAGAAGAGAATTCATGTAAGATGATGGACACTGAAGAAGTGCTGAATAGCAATTTAATGTTGCGTTACAAAATAATTGGGAAGCTGATTCACTGCTCATATTGTGATGTGAAAGTTGAGTACACCAACAGCCGCATGAACATCTATAATCACTTGCTGACAGTACATGATGTATTCAGATACAAATGTAAATTATGTAGCTGTAAAACCATATTTATGTGTTTTATGAAGGACCACTTCAGAAGACTCCATAAAAGAAAGACATGTTTCTATACATCTGTGCCAGCCCATCCAACAAATATTACTAGATCTGCAGGAAACGAAGTGAAGGCACCTTCCAGCAATGTTGATAACAAAAAGGACAGCTTGTCCGCAACCAAAAATATAGATTTGTCTGTAAGTGAAATACAGAAAGTTAGAACAAATGTTATATTTGGCCGTGACTTCAGGAAAGAGAAGAAGCTATTTGTCTGTACAATGTGTGACCACAAATTGGGATCAATGGATGCAATGTATTATCACATTTCCGCAAAGCACAAAGTAAGTCGATTTGGCTGTACTCTATGCGACTACAGTAATAACTACAAATGCAGGATTAACAATCATTTTGACACCATGCACCTAGAGGAAAATATTCATTTGGACGAAATAATGAACAATATGAAAATTGACAACATGGCTCAGGAATCTGAAAATGTTCCATGCGCAGGAATTACAAGTTCTTCAAAATCTATCTGTAATATTGTTGATAACGAGTCTGAGCATATTGGTAATAACAAGGACGAAATAATGAACAATATGAAAATTGACAACATGGCTCAGGAATCTGAAAATGTTCCATGCGCAGGAATTACAAGTTCTTCAAAATCTATCTGTAATATTGTTGATAACGAGTCTGAGCATATTGGTAATAACACAAACAAATTTGTGAAATCAAATCTGAAACAGTTGAACGAAATTGTTGCAAATAGTGGCAATGTTGGAAAATCTAATGGTAAAAAAAAGTCGTACATGAAATGTTCGAAAAGATATAGAAGACGGTTGTATTTTTGCAGCCAATGTGAATACCGTTCAAAGTACAGTTCTGATGTGTATAGACACATGCAGAATGTCCATCATCAACCTCGGTACCGGTGTACCTATTGTTACGCTGGTTTCTTTAGTAAGGCACTTGTTGAGAAACACTGTCGAACAACCCATCGTAAACTGAAAGAACAGTATCGTGTGGAAGATTTAAACATTCGTGAGGAGAGAATAGGCACGAAGCACCATATTTTTGCTGACAAATGTAGCAATTCTATGTATACGGCGGATTCTGTTTTAGATGTAAATGCCAATCTGTGCTATTTGGAGGAAACCGTTAAGAACAAACTAAAAGTAAAATGTTATGATTCGCTGGAAAAAAATATTAGAAGCAAATTATGTGCAGGAAAAGGATTTTTCTGTTTCCACAAGAGTGATGCAAATATGATGTATTACAATGAGGCCTACTTGCCACAAGAACACAAACATACTCCAGGGAAAACAATTGCACCACAGAAGCAATTCCACAGGTACAACGAAGTCGCATCGCAATTGGGACTGGAACACGCTTCTCATCTGAATGGCAGCTTGGCACCGCAAGATGGTAGCGCTAATTTCACCGAACCTGCGACTGCCTGTATATCATTGAGTGACGCACCAGTACAGTGCCCACAAGCAGTATGTACATCTAATTGTACTCCCGTTCATGAATTTGATATAAAAGAGGCAAATAATGAGGTGTCTAACAACCTTGAATTGAGTGTTGGTAATGAAACCGCTGATGGCAAACCTGAATTGCTTTTAAGTAAAGAAATATTGCTTGATGACAGTAAAGTTTTGATGGAGACTCTTGGTGATGGTAGAGAATTGAAATCTAACATGTCTGGGTCCAATGTTTTCATACGACCTCGATTTAGGAACAAAAATGCACCACTGTCGACCAAGGCTAAATTTCTGCTTGGCCTTGCAAGAAATGAGACTCGCAGTGTTGATGAATTATTGAGGAAGGCTGACAATAGAATGGAGTCAATGGTAGAGGCAGCAAAACTGCAAATTGAACTTTCTCGAAGACTAAGTAACAATCTTGCCAGCAACCAACCAACACATGAACCCAAGAAGTTGGGAACTGAAAAAGCGAAGGCTAAGCGAAAGGGTAAAATGATAAAGAGAAGGCGACTCAGTCATCTTAATTACAGCTCTGCCCATCAAGAGAAGCAAGCAATCAGAGATGTTTTCAATGCCGCAAAGGAAGAACACAGAAGCATATTAAACAAGATTCAAATTGAAAACAAAAATGCCAACACAAACATATTCAACAGCAGGCCAAAGTTATTCATTCATCCACGAAAGAGACAGAAAAATGCAGAGCAGTCATCTAGAGGTTCATTTTTGCATGGACTTGTCTTAAACACGCCCGCTTCTATCAGTAGCTTGCTGGACTCGGTAAAAGATGAAACGGACATGACTTCAGCTATAAATCTCGAGCTTGAATTGGCAAGGCGACTTAGAAGACTCAAGAAAGGGAACAAATGCAAAACTAATGCCATTAGCCAGAAGCAATGGGGAACTGTTGGAAAAGATAGGAAGAGCAAAGCTATTGGCAATGTCAAACGCAAGAGTTACAAATGCAAAGGTGAGTTGGCTTTTAAAAACCCTTAAAAGGCGGGAACCAAATTTGTCTGCTATTGTTTCATATTTATGTCTCCCCCATATATGGGGAGACATATTGTTTTTGGCATGCTTGTCTGTCTGTCCGTCCATCCGTCACAAAATTTATGTCACGTGTTTCTCGAAAAGTATTTGAGTTGGTCGCGAAATTTTACAGGAATATTTGTCATCATGTGATGTGCTGCACACCTTGAGTTTTAGATGCGGATTCATCCAGTATTCGCATAGTTATGGCCCTTGATTTAGTGAAAAACCATTTTCAACTTGAGTCGCACATAACTGAAAAACTGTTTGAGCTACTGTCATGAAACTGTATTGGAATATTTGTCATCATGTGAAGTTGCATGTAGATGTGGATTCATCCAGTATTCACAGAGTTATGGCCCTTGACTTAGTGAAAAGTGGCGATTTTCCACTTGTCGCACATACATGTAATTGAAAACTATTTGAGCTACAGTCATGAAACCTGATAGGAATATTTGTCATCATGTGAAGTTGCGCACCTGGGGTTTTAGATGCGGATTCATCCAGTATTCACAGAGTTGTGGCCCTTGACTTAGTGAAAAGTTGTGATTTTCTACTTGTGACGCACATAACTGAAAAACGATTTGAGCTACAGTCCTGAAACCTTATATGAATGTTTATCAATATGTGGAGTTGTGCATCTGGTGATTCGGATTCATAGAGTATGGGCGATGTTATGGCCCTTGACTTAGTGAAAATTGCTCATTTTTAACTTGTGTCGCCAGTATTTGAGTAACAGGCATGAAACTATATAGGAACGTTAATCAGCATGTGTAGCTGTGCACCTGGGGCTTTGTTTGCGGAATTAGTAAGGATGGAGTTATCACTTAGAGAAAAATTGGCAATTTTGTCCCATCACAAATTTCATCGCATTTGTGTCGCGCAAATTTAAAAATTTGTTATGTTGCGAAATTTTACAGGAATGTTTGTCACTACTTGAAGTTGTGCACTGTGCGGTTTTTACAATGCATGTAGTAAATGCAGAGTTATGGTCCTTGACAAGTGAAAATTGCATATGTTGTCTCTTTATGTTATTACCTCCCAATATACAACTTACGCAGAAAAAAACAAGGTAGCTACATACATGTATGGTATAAATTCTAATTTTCCAAGTCCCGATAACATGCACTGGTGGTGTAGGGGGAGACGTATGTTTTGTTTGAAAAAACAACCCTGTAGTTTTTATTTATTCTCTATAAAAACATGGTCTGGCAGCACTTTAGATTCATTTCCATTGGAAAGTACTGTCGAACCTATTTTAATGAGTAAAATGAAAAATCAAATATAAGTACCAGACGACAAAATCCTAATTCAGCATTGTAAGTGTTAACCCTTTCAACACCACAGGCCTGTATATAGCAGTTGGCAAACAGTGTAGATGTAGACGAGCTGTCTCATGAGGATCTGCACTTTTTTAATGAATTTTCATATTTTTTGAGAACAAAAACACCCCCCTTTTTCATAAATGGACTAGTCTGAAAATCATTTTGCGGCGGTTGGATTGGTTGCAAAATTAACGTATCAAATTCCACTCCGACCCGTGGGGTCCCTGATCATTCAATGATTCATGCATAAATGCTCCGTAAATGTGCTGGGATATATACATAACATACATGTGAACATTTTATTCTTACTATATCCCACACAGTGCATGGAGTTGCCATGTCGGCCATCTTAGCGTGTACAATGTACAAGCTATCGGCCAGTTTTATCTATTATTGCGTTTGACACATATCACTAATAATGTGACAAACACATTAATAAACTTTGGTGCAACATGATGGGGATACATCAGACTACAGCGTGCTATGCTTGTTTTCATCAAATTTATATACAAAGTCTGATATCTGAAGGGTTTGTTGACCCTTTGTTAAAATGTTTGAGAATTCAGTAAAGACTAACAGTAAGAACAATACACAGTGCTGTTGATATATACCTGTATTACCATACATACTGTATCGATTCCAGTGACTTGCAAGCAGTTATCTGAGGGTATTGTTACTACTGTCTGCTTGCCTGCTATGTGAGTAAATACAGCTTTTACCTGTGTCCGATGTACTTATAATAATAGACTGCATCAGTTTGACATTTTACACATTGAATAACTGTCCATTGATATTTTGTGAGTGATGGTAGAAAAGCTCAGATATCTAGCGTTTTGTGTAGTCTGCTGAAATAATATTTATAGGACGTTGTCGTCCTGTATATCAGATGTATTGCACCAAATTTGATTAGATTTGCTGCCATATTATTGGTTGTACGTTTCGAACGCTCCAAGTACCATGTACAAAGTACCATGTACAAACTAAAATCGCGGAGATGGCAACTCGATGCTCTGTATAATATACTCAATACAAATTTACTTTATATACATATTCAGTCACATGTACATGTATATTCTACTACATTTGAAACAAAAGATCATATTCTATATAGTCGGTCCTTAAAGGTACATGTCCACTTAGTAGGCACAAAATGTTCTGTATATGATTTAAATAAATGTATAATTGTGTCGCTATTCCACCAGTTTTAAAACTTACTAGTGCCCGCTATACAGATATAATCATTTAGTAATATTTATTTTACTGATATTGAAGCGCGGTGGTATCGGGCTATTTTCATATGCAAATGAGGCATGATATTTTTAGCTCACCTGAGCGAAGCTCATGTGAGCTATTGTTACCGCAATGTGTCCGTCGTCGTCGTCTGTGAACATTTTCAAATGTCTTCTCCTCGGTAACCATTAGACCTATAGTTACCAAACTTCATGGTCAAGGTCCTTAGGTAGGAGGATTACAAAATTGTTAAAATGACGTCATTATGTAATCCAAAATGGCCGCCGTCTAAAAATAGCACAAATTCTTCAAAAATCTTCTCAAGAACCGCCAACCGGATTTCAACAAAACATGGTAGGAATGATCGATGTACAATGCTCTTTCAAAGTTGTTAAAATGGTGACCCCGGGGTCAAAAATGAGTGGCCCGTGTGGTCAAATTTTATTTTTGACTGAATATCATATCATATATCAAATCGAAGGTATCAACGAGGCGATCACTTTGGTGCATTTTTTGTCGAAATCGGATGGTTATGTCATCCAAGATGGCCGCCGAAAGGTCAAAAGGTCGTTCTTTTATTACAGATTTCAAAATTGTTCTTCACACAAACTACTTGGCCAATGGTGGCCAAACTTCACAGTTATGGTCCATGGGTGAAGCCTTTTCAGATTTGTTAAAATGGAGGTCGTCGCTAATCAAAGATGGCCACCGTCTAAAAATAGCACAAATTCTTAAAAAATCTTCTCGTGAACCGCCAGCCGGATTTCGACGAAACTTGGTAGGAATGATCGATGTACAATGCTCTTTCAAAATTGTTAAAATGGTGACCCCGGGGTCAAAAATGGGCGTGGCCCATGGGGTCAAATTTTATTTTTGACCGAATATGGTCATGTCTATAACAAATCGAAGGTATCAAAGAGGCGATCGCTCTGGTACATTTTTTGTCGAAATTGGATGGTCGTGTCATCCAAGATGGCCACCGAAAGGTCAAAAGGTCGTTCTTTTATTAGAGATTTCAAAATTCTTCTTCACACGAACCACTTGGCCCATGGTGGCTAAACTTCACAGTTATGGTCCATGGGTGAAGCCTTTTCAGATTTGTTAAAATGGAGGTTGTCGCTAATCGAAGATTGCCGCCGTCTAAAAATAGCACAAATTCTTAAAAAATCTTCTCATGAAGCGCCAACCGGATTTTGATGAAACTTGGTAGGAATGATCGATGTACAATGCTCTTTCAAAGTTGTTAAAATGGTGACCCCGGGGTCAAAAATGGGCGTGGCCTATGGGGTCAAATTTTATTTTTGACCAAATATGGTCATGTCTATATCAAATCGAAGGTATCAAAGAGGCGATCGCTCTGGTACATTTTTTGTCGAAATTGGATGGTCATGTCATCCAAGATGGCCACCGAAAGGTCAAAAAGTCGTTCTTTTATTAGAGATTTCAAAATTCTTCTTCACACGAACCGCTTGTCCCATGGTGGCCAAACTTCACAGTTTTGGTCCATGGGTGAAGCCTTTTCAGATTTGTTAAAACGGAGGTCGTCTCTAATCCAAGATGGCCGCCGTCTAAAAATAGCACAAATTCTTAAAAAATCTTTTTCTCATGAACCGCCAACCAGATTTCGACGAAACTTGGTAGGAATGATTGACGTAGAATGCTCTTTCAAAGGTGTTAAAATGGTGACCCCGGGGTGTGGGCGTGGCCTGTGTGGTCAAATTTTATTTTTGACCAAATATGGTCATGTCGTATATCAAATTGAAGGTATCGATGAGGCGATTGCTCTGGTGCAATATTTGTCGGAATCGGATGATTATGTCATCCATGATGGCCTCCAAAAGGTCCATTTATTCGAGATTTTGAACATCTTTTTCTCAGGAAACACCTGGCCGATACTGGCCAAGTTTCATAGTAAGTTAAGATCCTTGGGTGAAGCATTTTCAGATTTAGTCAAATGAGTCATCGCTTAATCCAAGATGACCGCCATCTAAAAATAGCACATTTTTTTTAAAACATGACTCAATGTCACATTCTCCTCTGGTGTTCATGGAGTCAGGTGAGCGAATTAGGGCCATCATGGCCCTCTTGTTTAATTATTTATTCTAATTAAATGCGTCACTTGAACAAATAATATTTACGACAGATTACAGGGCTTAAAAATACCGGGCAAGTACAACTATAATCTACTCGCCCAGACCAAAAAGCTACTTGCCCAACATTTTAGGAAAATTCGAGAAGTATTAATACCTTTTCAAAAAAGGTTAGGCAATTAACTTGTTTAGAACCATCCAATAGAATAGTACATAACATGTTTATATGCTTTTTGAAATTATTTTATGCAATAAGATGTTACTCGTCGTAAAGCACATGTAGTACAGTAATGGTATAAACTTTAATAAGCGGTATACTGCGGTAGCAGTACATTTGTAACTAGTAGTCAGATCTGGTTATAAAACTTTTCAAATATCAAATTCAGACTTATGCATAGTGATTTGTTAGTGCTGAACATGAGCTCAGCAATACATTAATCAGTCAGTATATTTAAGTCTGGGTTTGAAAGTTTTAAAAGTGTTATAATCTTGGGATGATCAGCAGTCAATGTCAACTAATGTGCTGCAGCCAAACAGTACAGTTTGATCAGGATCTGCACTGTTCACTATTCCATCAATGACACACTCATCATGCTTCCAACATGCAATATAGATTATTATCAGACTACATGAGCTGGAGGGTGTGCTATTTGATCAGGACATACACTGGTCACAAATCCCATAAGTCCCATTTCTCCAGTCACAACCACAATTTTAATTAAAACACGGATGCATCATTATTTAGAAGACGATCTACGCATCAATTGTCCAGATGCTTTGTAACTTTATTAAGCGTTTCCAATTCATTTTGCAGTGGCTACATGTATGTATGCAGCGTCTTTGAAACTATTTTAATTCAGTATATTCGCTGATTATTATTAGCGCAAGTGTACTCTGACCATCGTAAAAAGTGTGTAGTTAACCCAGTACACTTCCAGCGACACGCCCTGCACAAATTGCATCTGATGATAATGCCCTTACTAAAACACACGAGGCACACTGTCAGCAGAACGAGACCGTGGTCTGTTTTAGGAGTGAGTAAAAACTATCCGCCGAGCGCATAGCAACTGTCTGGACGTCCAATTTTCTAGTACAGGGATGCTGTAATTGATCAATATCCCGGTTTCTAATGTAAACATTAAAAACATCATTTCCGGTTTTGAGATCGCGGAAAGCGTTAGGAAAACCAATAAAAGAATGGAACTTAAGATGCGAATTTTGTCAGTTCCGTAAATTTTCGGAAAATACAGAATGGCCTTTCCCGATTTGTCACTCGCCAAATCGGGCCAGTGACAAGAAAATCCTCTCGCCAACACGAAAATTGACTCGCCATGGCGAGCGGGGCGAGTGAATTTTTAAGCCCTGAGATTATAAAGTATGATCATTGCACATCGAAAAATAAAAACAGAGAATAAACAGTAATGTCTGTTAACATTTTAAGGAAACACGGTTATCACCCCTTATATCAGTGTGGAAATTTACTTCTGATATAAAATGTATAATAGTGCCAATCAATATGTGGAGTAATGGTGAATGAATGCTTATTTTGCCAGAAAATGTCTCGGATGATGTCTCTGATATAAAGAGCCCCGTGCAGGCACCGGGGCGGGATCAACTGATCCTGAGAATAGTGCTGCAGTAGCCATTGCTTGTCGTAAAAGGCGACTAAACTGGCTTAACGATTGGGTTCATACTTTCCGGAACCCACTATACCGGATTTGGCCCTTATGTACATTTTTGGCTTTCTTGTATGTGAGAGTTGAGTCGGGCTATGCCCCATATATAATAGTAAGATTAGCGCTAATCCTATTACTTTTAGGGGATGGGATAAATGATGCTGGTGTGGCGAGGGCCTGGCACCAGATCAGGTTGTTCTAATTTCAGGACTGAATGTATATTTTGATTGTAAATATTGAGTTCTGAAGTTTGGATTTACCCCCCTCGGACAGGTGGATACGGGACTCGACCCCGTTGACCCGTCTGCGTGTAGACTCCCTGAGGCTTCTACCTCTATGTCAGAAAAGCGGACGTTAAACCCTATTCACTCGCTCACTCACTGATATAAAGAACATGTGTGCCTACTGCGTGGGCATGTACATTTAATGCATGTGATTCTGATGATGCACATTGCACACTGAAACTGGCGTCTCTTATGTCTCTGTGAATACATGTCGTGACCATGGTAATTTGCCCTGTCTTGTGGTTACCTGATAAATATATGTGGGTGGCAGGTGGGAGCACGCAATGGGTAATTTAACAATCGGGGGTTCATCCTTACCGGAATCCTGATTGGAGACCTGGTTTGGCCCTCACATACGTCTTTGGCATTTTGTATGTGACAGTTGAATCTGGTTATACCCCTAATGTGAGTATTACGATATTCGTAATCCTATTTTAGGGGAAGGGGCCAAGTGACTGGTGACCAAGTGACCAAGTGACCCCCCCCCCCCCCACCCCCCCCCCCCCCCCCCCCAATGCAACGGGTTAAAATAGGATTTAACCCGTTTGCCCGGCCTTACATGACCTTAGCTGTTGATAGGCCGTTAAACACTAATAAACAAACAAACAAAACCTGATAAATATAATACCACAGAGCTCCATATAAGCTTTGTGTCTATAGAGTATTGTACCCCCTGATTTCAAATTCAATGCGTATTTTACTTTTACAAATGTCTTATTGATTTTCTTCTATATCAAATGGGGAAGTAATGGTACAAATCTAAAAATTCACTTATTGAGCTGCAAAAAGCAAACACTGATTCAATCGGTCTAAAGTGATTTACTTTTGACCAGTAACTCTGACTGTCCGAGTAAATCTTGACCACCATAATTATGCTTTCATATATCACAGCATGTGAATCAAACCAAGCGACTTTGTACCTACGGACATCTGCGATATTTTATGAAATATATTTACAGAAAATGGTATATTTTCCGTAAATGACTTCAGAAGTTGACAAAAATTACAGGGTACATCTGGAATATAATTCCGCATGTACTGGAAAATTTGTTAAATTTTGTAAATGTATTACAAGAAATAACGCAGCATGGCTAGTCTCCTATAAGGTTACAGAGCTCCAGATAAGCTGCATATTTGCGTAAATACCCAATTAAATACCCTGATTAAATCAGAAGTAGCGAGTATCAAAAAGCAATAACACATTTGTGGTACCTTTATCATGCTACAGAAAACAATAACCTGACCACAAATATAGCATATATTTTTTTCCATGAAAACACATCTTGGTATTTCATTAGAATTGTCTCCAAGGAGGCAATTCTAATGAAATGCCAAGACATGTTTTCATTTTGAAGCAAACTATTCAATAATTGCTCTCTGTTGATGTGTAAACAGTAGTGTGATTTTATTTTACCCAATTCAAATATTGAAATACCCAATTGCTTCAGATGTGATGGAGTGAAAATACTCAATTACTAATTCTTGTCTCCAAGGAGACAATTCTAATGAAATGCCAAGACATGTTTTCATTTCGAAGCAAACTATTCAATAATTGCTCTCTGTTGATGTGTAAACAGTAGTGTGATTTTATTTTACCCAATTCAAATATTGAAATACCCAATTGCTTCAGATGTGATGGAGTGAAAATACTCAATTACTAATTCCTTATCTGGAGCCCTGAGGTTATCAAGATTTATACTCTGCTGCATGTACATGTACGTTGGCGCTAGGCTTTTGAAATAGTCAAAAAGCAATAAGATTAGGGCTGATCATATTACTTCTGGGGTTGGAGCCAAGTGACTGGTGTGGAATGGACCTGGCACCAGGTCAGGATATTACAAGTTCAGGGCTGACTATATTTTTCTGTAAGTATTCAGTTCTGATTTTGGGAATTTCCCTCATGGTGGGCAGGTTAAATATAGGATAGTCCAACCCGTTGGCCCAGCCTTAACATTCCTTTGCTGTTGATAGGCCGTTAAACACAAATACTCAATCAATCAGTTTTTATCATACCACGGCGGTCATTTGTTGGTTGTAGGACGACGGACTGGTAACCCAATGGAGGGTAATCCGGCACCATCTCCTGTGGTAGGCCCACTACCAGGGCCTCTAGCTGTCAAAGATGGAGTTAAAGGTATGTGTATGGTAATTGTCACAGGTGAATAACGCATACCAAGATTGGTGTACCTAGGTCTTGGCTCCAAGCACAATAGTTCACTATACATTGTACATTGTTTTAAAGTCACTCTTTTTATTAGCTCACCTGAGCGCTCATGTGAGCTATTGTTACCGCAATGTGTCCGTCGTCCGTGAACATTTTCAAATGTCTTCTCGGTCACCAAACTTCATGGTCATGGTCCTTAGGTAGGGGGATTACAAAATTGTTAGAATGACGTCATTACGTAATCCAAGATGGCCGCCGTCTAAAAATAGCACAAATTCTTCAAAAATCTTCTCAAGAACCGCCAACCGGATTTCGACAAAACTTGGTAGGAATGATCGATGTACAATGCTCTTTCAAAGTTCTTAAAATGGTGACCCTGGGGACAAAAATTGGTGTGGCCCGATACCACGCCCATTTTTTGACCCCGGGGTCAAATTTTATTTTTGACCGAATATGCTCATGTCATATATCAAATCGAAGGTATCAACGAGGCGATCACTCTGGTGCATTTTTTGTCGAAATCGGATGGTTACTGGTATGTCATCCAAGATGGCCGCCGAAATGTCAAAAGGACGTTCTTTTATGACAGATTTCAAAATTCTTCTTCACATGAACCGCTTGGCCCATGGTAGCCAAAGTTAAAAAGTTATGGTCCATGGGTGAAGCCTTTTCAGATTTGTTAAAATGGAGGTCATCGCTAATCAAAGATGGCCACCGTCTAAAAATAGCATAAATTCTTAAAAAATATTCTCGTGAACCGCTACCTGGATTTCGACAAAACTTGGTAGGAATGATCGATGTACAATGCTCTTTCAAAGATGTTAAAATGGTGACCCCGGAGTCAAAAATAGGCGTGGCCCGTGGGGTCAAATTTTATTTTTGACCGAATATGGTCATGTTATATATCAAATCGAAGGTATCAACGAGGCGATCACTCTGGTGCATTTATTGTCGAAATTGGATGGTTATGTCATCCAAGATGGCTGCCGAAAGGTCAAAAGGTTCTTTTATCAGAGATTTCAAATTTTTTCTTCGCATGAACCGCTTGGCCCATGGTAGCCAAACTTAAAAGTTATGGTCCATGGGTGAAGCCTTTTCAGATTTGTTAAAATGGAGGTCATCGCTAATCCAAGATGGCCGCCGTCTAAAAATAGCATAAATTCTTCAAAAATCATCATCTCATGAACCGCTGGCCCGATTTCGATGAAACTTGGTAGGAATGATTGATGTACAATGCTTTCAAAGTTGTTAAAATGGTGACCCCAAAAAATGGGCGTGGCCCGTGGGGTTAAATTTTATTTTTGACCGAATATGGTCATGTCTATATCAAATCGAAGGTATCAAAGAGGCGATCGCTCTGGTACATTTTTTGTCGAAATTGGATCGTCATGTCATCCAAGATGGCCGCCGAAAGGTTCTTTTACATTACGCAAACACGTCTTATTTGGAATTAATAAATCACTGAACTACTTTCGGCAAGGGAGATAATCAATATCACGCGAACTATTTTCATACGAGCCAAGCGGATTGTTCTGTTTATGATTAGTATATATAGTTTTAAGCTATCTCCTGTGATATATAATGATACATTACTTTGTTATGTTATGGGTACTAATACATGTTGTTTCAATAGCGTATCTCTGTAACGGTATTGTTGTAGATGGAGTTGCAAATAATTTAATAATTATTACGTTCAAATGGTGGCGTAATACTGATAGCACTTTTGTATAACTGTGATTGTCATAAATGGCGCAACAGTCGTGAGGTTAAGGTCGCCGACTTCATGATTTAATTTAATTACCGATTCCCGAAAGGGTCGGGGGTTCAAACCTCGACGTGGTATAAAAACAAATTCTCCATATATTTTATTTTTGTGATTTTAATATTTTTTAATATTTTCACAATTTTATGATTTTAATAAAAATACCTATAAATTGATAGAAACTTACCAACAATTAAAGTGTCTGTCTTTAAGTAATATATACACAGACAGTTTGTTACTGATGTTTTAAGTTTAAGTAATATATACACAGACAGTTTGTTACTGTTTTTTTAAGTTTGAGGTACTGTCTATACTGTCTATACCATATAATGTTTTACTGTCCCAAAATCTATTTGTTTTGGCTGTCACAATTAATTAATTTTCGGACAGCAAACATTTTTTTATGAATTTGAAATAATTATTGTCCTCCATCTGCTCACAACACTGTTCGAACTGCGCCTGTGGCTACCACGACCAGAATTCACTGGCCGCAAACACAGTAGCCATCGGCGTCTATTTATTAAATTATTATTTTGTATTTTATTTGAATTCCGCGTGAACGCTGCATTTTGTGTCAACACCATTTACAGAAAATATTGGTGATTTTCTAAACGAATATCGGAGAAATGCGGCTATCAGGGTTCATGTTTGAGGGCGACATGGGCGAAGTGGTCGCTTTTTTTCTGGCCAAGTCGCCTTATTTTTCTCGTAGGGGGAAGTGAAGTCGCCCTGGAATTTTCAATTTTTATTTATTTTATTTTTTTTTTACTATGAATTTCAGACCCTAGGGGCGAGTGCATGTCATAAATGCGTTAATCCCACCAAATAGGCTGTAAAATTGGATCGCATCGATTGTTTCATGACCCCTGGTGTGTACACATAGAGTTTACAGTTACGCGATAACCGTAAGAGAAATGTTCAGTGAAATTATGATTTTTATCACTTCTCCCTAATTTTGCCTCACTTCTCCCTATTTTGCCAGGAGGGAGAAGTCACTTCTCCGTAAATTTTTGGCCTAGCTTGAACCCTGGGCTATATATTTTGTCAATTTTCAACACCATTTACGGAAAAAAATTACTGATTTTTTAAAACAATATCGGCACAACTAAATACGGTGATAGAATTTGTGTCAACTTTTTTAAAAACAATATCGGCGAAGGTGTACTGAACTACTCTTTATTTTAAATAACCAGCCGTGTAATAGATCTGTGTATAATCGAGAGTATATCGTTAATTGTCATGTTGTCTCCGACAGTGAGGTGTTGCGGCACACATCAAAACGACACGTCAATTTCAAAACATTGCCTAAGGGTCACAGCTGTCATCAGATCAATACCTCGTCACACACAACTACGCATTATCGATTTTTTCCCCACACAAAGCGACGTGTATTTACAAAACTAGATCTGTGTAATGTGTCGGGTGTAGCCAAAGACCATACATAAATTCGTAATTAGTCACAGATGTAGCCTTAAAATATAATCGATTTCCTTAAATTACGTCCGCATGTTGACAGATATTTCAGAGCAGACGTCATCGTAATTTGCCGTTATTTATTTCCAAAATTAACCATGTATTCTGTAAATGGCGTTGAAAGTTGACAATAAATTAAGACCAGATCAGTACGTTAAATCGCTATCGACGACAACTGACGATCCGATGAGAGAGTAATACCGTTTACACGTATCCAATGTTAAATATACATCGTTATTTTTTTATGACTTTCGTAGTTTTTACCGAGAAATTCAAACCGTTTCCAATTATTGGGGAACATAATATCATGATTAGCACATCGTTTCACTAAGCGGGGCTACTCAGAAATGGGATCACATGGTCTATTGTTTACACTGGATTAATGGCGGCCTCCATGAGGTCTCAGGTAAATCTTATTTTTCAATAATACGACTGTGGTTTCTTCCCTTTAGTGATAACCATGTTCCAGCCGTTAACACTTATTTAGCAACATTACTTAATATGTAGTTAGTCTGAACATTCTGCAGAGAAATCTGAATTGGACGGAATCGAGCGTTGTTTAAACTTAGTCCGGTTCATATGCACAGGTCAAAATATGAACTGAAAATGGCGCTTTGTGCGACAGAAATCCGTACGCGGACGAATAAAAAAAATATTTTGTTATAAATATCACATACAGCGAAACGGCGGTAGCATCTACTGTTTTAATAATATGCATACATATTGTAATTAATGTTTAATAGTGATATACTTATGAATAATATACGATACTATGGTTTATACTCCAGCACTATGTTTTTAGGCTGTGTGATTTGCCTCAATATAAACTGGATTAATTAATACTTATATTCATGCGCTTCATGACAACATCATTACATTTAAAATATACAAATATTACTTAAAGGGGTACCGATATGATACATTTTAATAATATAAATATTGAAAATACACATTACAATCGCTTACAACATAAGTTATTGATGAAAATAGTCACTGCATCGTGACCTATTTGACCGCATTATCTATTGCGCGGCAACCTCATCAAACCCCCTGTTTACATAGGTAACCGGGGGTTTGGTGAGGTAGGCTCGCTAATACAATGTTTGCGTAATGTATAGAGATTTCAAAATTCTTCTTCACACGAACCGCTTGGCCCATGGTGGCCAAACTTCACAGATATGGTCCATGGGTGAAGCCTTTTCAGATTTGTTAAAATGGAGGTCGTCGCTAATCCAAGATGGCCACTGTCTAAAAATAACACAAATTCTTAAAAAATATTCTTCTCATGAACCGCCAGCCCGATTTCGACGAAACTTGGTAGGAATGATCGATGTAGAATGCTCTTTCAAAAGTGTTAAAATGGTGACCCCGAGGTCAAAAAATGGGCGTGGCCCGTGGGGTCAAATTTTATTTTTGACCGAATATGCTCATGTCATGTATCAAATTGAAGGTATCGATGAGGCGATTGCTCTGGTGCAATATTTGTCGGAATCAGATGATTATGTCATCCATGATGGCCGCCAAACAGCCCATTTATTCGAGATTTTGAACGTCTTTTTCTCAGAAACCACATGGCCGATGCTGGCCAAACTTCATAGTAAGTTAAGATCCTTGGGTGAAACATTTTCAGATTTGGTAAAATGAGTCATCGCTTAATCCAAGATGACCGCCATTTAAAAATAGCACAATTTTTTTAAAACGTATGAACTCAATGTCACATTCTCCTCTGGTGTTCATGGAGTCAGGTGAGCGAATTAGGGCCATCATGGCCCTCTTGTTAAATTTTTGACCACATGGTCTTTATCAAAATAGTGTGAAACTGTATTGGCAGTCCTCTGTGACGTCCATAGTGTATCATGCCTAATTTACATATGAAAATAGCCTGATACTACCGCGAGTCACTATCAATAAAATAAATATTACTGAATGATTATATCTGTATAGCGGGCACTCATATTTTTTAGAACTTGTGTAATAGTGACACAATTATACACTTATTTAATTCGTTTTGTGCCTACTGAATGGGCATGTACCTTTAACCCTTTCAACCTGAAAGCCCGCTATAGCGGTTGATGCAAACAGTGCAGATCCAGATGAGGACAGAAAAGACCCACTTTTCAGAAATGGACTAGTCTGAAAACCATTTTGTGACCACTGGATTGGTTGCGAAATTAACATCAAAATCCATTCCAGTTACCTAGGGGTGAAATGGTTAAATGACATTAGCTGACGATAGGCTGTTAAACACCAATAAATCAAATCAAAATCTATGTATACTGCCAGGTAAGACGTGTAGGAGGGAGAACCAGCGGTACAAGTGTGGCTGGTGTGCGTTCCGCTCCGTCCACTCGGCCACGATCCTGCGACACCAGCTCAAGAAACACCCAGAGGAGGAGCTCGACATTGTAAAACTCAAGGGGAAGTTTCACAAACGCACATCGCCAGGTAGGTACATGTTTAGTGGAGTTTTTGGCATTTCTCACCATTGCTTAACTCTGCATGCTGGGAATTTTGTATTATATAAATAGTTAAATAATAGCATACAACAAGTAATTACATTTTCTTTTATTTCTGTTTGTAAGTATCATGTATCTTGGTCTTGAGAATTTCATTAGAATTGAGTCCAGACTGTATATTTACTGGTATTTTTATGATATCTCCATAAATTTGTCATGGGATTTCATTTATGAAATCCCATGACAAATTTATGGAGAGATATAAAAATAATAGTAAATATATAGTGTACATGTATATATAATATATAGTAAATACATGGTTCGTGCTGTCGAATATAAAATATATTCGGTCGAGCCTTAGACGGCTTTATTGGGGCGAGCTTTAGCGAGCCCCTAAGTTGTCGAGGCGAAACCGAATATATTTTATATTCGACGGTACTATTAAATTATGATTTAATTTATACAGCATACTGCACTTAATTGTATGAATGTGCGGAATATCTTGACATCATTCCCTCATCTACATCACAAATCTAGCGACGTCGTTCAAAGTAAAATGGCGACGTCCATGCTAGGTATATTGGTATTGTATCTGATTAAATCTCCGATTTATTTACAATGAGCTTCAATATTGGCTGGCTTTATACTCCACAGTTGACGTAATACGCATTAAAATCATAATGGACATGTCCTTGTCTTTGGATATTTCGCATATTCTGAGAAAATGCACAAAAATCAGCTGAACGACAGATTTAGATATTAAATTCTGCTGCCATCTTGAATTTGCTGTCGAGGCTGTCCAATCAGAGGCCGCAATTAAGGGTCAAAGGTGAAACAATAAAGTCAAAAACGGCACTTCATGTATATTAGGCTACTTCAGGTATATTAGGTTACTTCAGATATAAATAGCATTTATTCAACCCCCTTTATAAATCTACATGGAGCAATGGTTGCGGTATAAATATTTTTCTTGGGTCTGTCGGATGAGGCTTGTAACCGAGGCCCCTAACTAAATTAATGACCTTGGCTGGCTGTTGCTGGGTCATTAAACCCTTCGACTTTAACTGTAAATATTCATTTAAAATTTTGGGATTTCCGCCCAACACAGCAGGTGAAATATGAGATGTAACCCAGTCTAAAATGACCGTAGCTATACACCATTAAATATATAAATAAAACAGTGTCGTAGCCAGGTTCTTGTCAAAGGGGGTGCGAATTGTGGTTCGAGTTTGGGAAGGGATACATAGAGTGACAGTCGGAGGTCCAACCTCTCGGTTGCAATTCCACTCTGAAGGATGCTATCGTATGATAGCATCCTTCAGAGTGGAATTGCAGCCGAGAGGTTGGACCTCCGACTGTCCCTCTATCCCGGCACTGGAGTTCATGAAATACAATTCTGACACTTAAATCGAGAAACAAACATACTGAGCATCCTTCACCATAGTTCAACTTCTGAGTTGCAGGCAGTCACTCCGCAAAACTCCCGTACCGTCCAGTACGGGAGTTGCTGCCTGCAACTGCTTTCCCCAGAAAGAAAATCTTCAACTTCCTTGATTACACTCCCGCCTGCGATTCTTGAATTGCAATTCGTCCCCTCTGATATTGCAGTCTAATTGCGGTCCAATCGCGGTCCGGTTTTTGCGGTCATTCTTTTGCGATACCGTTTGTGCGGTCATTCTTTCGCGGTCCAGTTTGTGCGGTCATTCTTTTGCGATACCGTTTGTGCGGTCATTCTTTCGCTATTTGCGGTAAAAACTTAGCGTTACACGTATATATACACCTAATTCTACTATTTATGTATATTTGATTGGATTTTAAATGGCTAAATACAGATAGGAAAATATATCTTTTCGTCAGAAAAAATCAACTATTTCAATTTTATTGCCGCATTGGTCAAACAGAGCGGTCCGCTGGTTTGACCGCAGAGCAGTGTAAAGCGGTCATTCTTTCACAGTTTAAAGAAAAAAAGGAGTGTAAACTGCCATTAAAAGCGGAGCGGAGCGCAGCGCTAACTGCGCTATAAGTATTGCAATTCCGCAACCAACTCTTTGGACCGCAGTCACATGATTGCAGTCCGATTGTGGTCCAATTGCAATTAATGGGAACGCGAATTGCAATCCTGCGCTCCAGGAATTGCAATTCGCCTGGTAAGAGAACCGCAGGCCACTCTGTATAGTGAATTGAAAGCTATTATTTCCCTATAGATTGTAGCTATTTCCCTCAGATAATGCAGGTTTTAAGTAATAAGCAGCTGGCCAAGTTTTAGTGGGTACGTTCGCACTTTTTGACTCACGCTGTCTACGCCACTGAATAAATGCTCACAATATCTTGTAACCAGAGGTGGGTGGTGGGTGGCAGGTGGGAGCATGCAATGGGTATTTTAACGACCGGGATTCATCCTAAACGGAATCCCGACCAGAGACCTGGTTTGGCCCTCATGGTCTTTGGCTTTCTTGTAGTTGAATGTAGTTTTTATACGACCGTTTTTAAAAAACGGTACGTATTATGTTTTACCGCAGGCGGGCGGGCAGGTGGCTGAAGAAAAAGTGCATAGTTCGTGTACACAACTCCTCCGAAACCGTTCAGTCGATCGATCTGAAACTATGCACACGTCTTCTACACATATTGTAGATGTGCACCTTGGTGCTTTTATGCCGAAAACATATTTTTTAACACAAATATCACCTTTTTAACTTCACCATTTGTTCTACATTTTTCTTTACAGTTCTGTATACGGTACAGAGTTTGTGTACACAACTCCTCCGAAACCGTTCTGTCAATCGTTCTGAAACTATGCACACGTCTTCTACACATATTGAAGATGTGCACCTTGGTGTTTTTAAGCCGAAAACATATTTTTTAACAAAAATATCACCTTTTTAACTTAGGGCTTTTCCAGAATTTTTGGTATTGGGGGGGGGGGGGTTGGACGGCACCCGATTTAAATTTGGATGGTGGTGGGGTGTTCCAACAAATTAATTTTGTGCATGGTGGGGTTTTCCAAAAAAATTAATTTTGTGCATGGTGGGGTTTTCTAAAATTGAATTGTGTGCATCGTGGGTCTATCTTCATAGGGTGAAATAAATTGAAGTTAAAAATAAATTGGGGTCAGAATTAAAAAGTTTTCATCGTATTTTATTTAAATCGTCCCGGGTCCAAGTTGACATGGGCCGACTTGACGGTATATTTTTTCGGAATTACGGTGGTTGCGCTACCTGCGTGTTCGCTCTCTGTACATTTCGCACCTCCTACACTTTCGTGGGTATCGAAAAAAGAGAGAAGAAAATCTACAATACTCGAATACTTTTTTCATGGCCTATGTGTCAGGAACTCGCATCTACGGCGTTCTGGCATTTAAAAATGTCATGGGGGAGGACACCCAGATCACCGACTTTACCATGCGGATCGCGCTTCGCCCTCGCGGAGATTGGCTACGCTGGCTTGTAATTACAGACCCCCCCCCCCCCCCTGCAATTATGTCCGTATCCGCGCCGGATATGTCGGCGATATGTTCGCATTCTTATGGTGGCTCGTTAGGTACATTTCATTTTGTTTACTCGCCGCGAACGAACGTAAATGTTACGCCTAGAGCTAATGATTCGTTTTTTCCACTACACAACCTTAAACTTAATTGCTATGTCACGAAAGAACAATAATTATCATTCCTTCAAGGCTTCGAAACGTAAACTAATGTAATTGTAGTAAATGTAATGATGTTTATTTTTCGCCTACATGTATGTCCGTATGTGTGTTCATATAAGGGATGCTAATTTTCGTTTCTTCGCATACGCAGTGTAGAAACGAATTCCGTTTCTTCTTGTCTACGGCTCCAAGACGAAAAACACTTGAAGTCGCTGTGTAAAAAATGTGTATAATACGGTATTATAATCACGTTTTGCAATCGATGGTTATTAATTTATTTCATGTAAATTAAGGTTTTCGTATTATCGCGTCGACATGCCAAGAAACGAATATTTAGAGGAATAAATTCACGTTCCTTCACGGGGTGGAAAAAAACTTTAAGGTTCTTAATTATGGTTTCTAAAAAAAAGTGAAATTGAATGGGTTTAACGTCCCAGCAACAGCTAAGGTCATATAGAGACGGGAACACAGTCTCATCCGACAGACCAGTGGGATGAATATACTATGAAAGTATATGTTTGATGCATGAGGCGATGTTTGAACCCACAACCTCCAGATTGGAAGTCATATGTTCTACGCCTAGGCCACAACCCATCCCTTATAAATGAATGAAAGAAATGCCCCTAACGAGCGACCATACATACTTAGAATAACAGCTGATGTAACGGCGGTAAACTGAAATTGTGTACGTGACAATTGACATTTACAACAAGATTTTCACGGTGTGTAATCGATCGTATTTCCTCTCCACCCGACTCGAGAAACACAAATTAAATCGTTTATTTCTGAATGTGTCAAACGTTTGTGTCAAAAAGCATCAATATGTTTTTTTTTATAAAACAGAATCTTCTAAGGAGACGATTCTCATGTGTTTCCAAACCTATTTTGTTAAGAAATCAACAAATGTGAAAAGAAATCATGAATACATTGGTATTTCTTTACAAAACCATATTTTGACAAAATAGGAGAATCGTCTTTGGAGATGATTCTCATGTGCTACCAAATCTTGCTTTATCAAACACATATCAAAATGCACAATGTCAAGCTAATGGTAAATATCAATTTATTGGCGATGCGATGACGTGAGCTACTACATAGTGTGTTTAGATACGTTTGTTCCCGCCGAATTGTACAGTCACACTTTGCAAGTGAAAATCGTAACTTTGTAGTTTTTTGAGTACATATACCTACCTGACATTACATATGGATTTTCCAATTCGGCTAAAAATAACTCGCTCTCACTACCGGAAGTAAAATATTATCTCCCCTGGATAGAAGCTCTCCGGTAGAAGACCACATTTAGTCAGTTTCCAAATTAGGCGCTGCAAAAACGCCTTTAAACTTAAACCAAAATGTGGGGAGGATGGGCTGGGCTACCTGTAATGTCAGGTAGGTATATTTACTCAAAAAACTACAATTTGAGTACAAATTTACGATTTTTTCATCGTAAATATAGCCTACCTGACATTACATATGGATTTATACAGATTCCATAGCGATGTACAGGAGGTGGGACTTGGTTTAAGAACTCCAAGCCTCTATTCAAACTTATCATAACTACTAAGTACTCGCCATCTGATGAGTTTCTTTAAGACGGCCATCCCTGCGTCTCCTACGTGTAGTTCTGATCTGTCTGCTGGTGTGAATATAGGTTGCATATCATCCTCCTATATACACGGAATAGTCCCACTATTCTGAGTGTTCTTCACTCGCACTATAAATTGTACAGTTTATACCCAGCAACTCGCCGGAATGAGAAACTTCTCATAACTCAATCATCACAATATGTGTATATCTTACACAGATAAAACATTAACTTTCACTGGCTTCAAATAATGTCTAGTAAACGTGGTCTCCCTTGACCAGTCGGCAGACTCCATGACCTGCTTCAAAGATGCACCCTTGAACAATGCCCATGACGGACCAACACTACGTGTAGAATGTCCTTTCACATCCTTAACAGTCTTTTGCTTTCTGTTGTAACAGAAACGTACTGTGTTCACTAACCACCTAGAAATAGTTTGTGACGTCACTGGCTTATGTGGTTTTTTAATAGCCAAAAACAGTTTAGTGTTACTTTCATCTGCTGTCCTTAAAGTCTCTGTGCGTTTTAAATATATTGTCAGTGCCCGTTTAGGGTTCAAAAACTTGTTAGATAGTAGCGAAGGCACAAAAATATGGTTGGAATGGTGACTAGGTCTATCTTGTTTTGACAAACCAACACGTACAAAAGTCATGCCTCTCTTTTGAATCTTCAGATTACCTTCACCTAACTGCAGAGACTGTATATCGCCACATCTTCTAAATGTTGTAATTGCCACTAGGAAACAGGCCTTCCAGGCTACATACTTCAAGGGCGCATCCTTCAACGGTTCAAATGGGGCGTCTTGTAAACAACCTAAAACAAGAGGAAGATCCCATGTAGGGATTAATTGTCTTGTTGGTGGACGTTCATTGAACACCCCTCTCAGCAACCGTATTATGGCTGGGTGTTGACCAATGGGGAACTTATCAATGGGTGGCAACACAGACGACAACATTGACCTATAACCATTTATGGTACTGTAAAGTAGCCCTTTTTCAAAAAGGTATGTAATAAAGTTAGCACAGTCCTTCAAAGATGCCAAATAGGGATCAATCTGTTGCTCACCACACCAGCGACTGAACTGTCTAAATTTTGATACATAATCTTTTTGTGTACCTGATCGCCAGGACGATGCGAGCAATTTTCGAGTGTTCTTTGAAAACCCCTTTGTTTCGAACCGTTTGTCGATAAGAGCCATGCAGTCAGGCGTAATGACTGTGGTTCCGGGTGAAGAATCCTGCCCTTTTTCTGAGACAACAGATTCCTCACCGGCGGAAGCTGCAGTGGACACGCTATCAACATGCTCAACAACTGTGGATACCAATGCTGTCTGGGCCACTGTGGAGTTATCAGTATTATTGTGCATGAAAACTGTTGCATGTGGCTCAATACTTTGGGAATCAACTGTAGTGGTGGGTAAGCATAAGCAAACATGTTCTGCCATGCAATTAACAGGGCATCCAGCGCATAGGCTTGAGGGTGTGGCATCCATGAGCAAAACAGTGGCGTTTGTTCTCTACTGTAGCAAAGAGATCCATTTGTGGCCAACCCCACAAATTGAACATTTGACTCAACACTGTTTTGTTCATAGTCCACTCCGTTTCCCGTATGCTCTGGCGACTGAGAATGTCGGCCAGAATGTTGTTTTTCCCCAGAATATGGGCTGACACCAAGTTCATATTGTTTTGCAGAGCAATCTGCCACAAATTCCATGTCATTTGGCACAATATCAACGATTTTGTTCCCCCCTGCTTGTTGATATATTGTACCACAGTTGAATTGTCTGATCTGATCGATACATTTTGATTTTTCAACTGTGGTAGAAAATGTTGCACTGCCAATATCACTGCCAGCATTTCCAAGCAATTGATATGCAACAATTTCTGTTTCGGGGACCAACGGCCTTGCACTGTATAATTGTTGAGGTGAGCTCCCCAGCCCCATGTTCCACTTGCATCGGTGGTCAGTGTAATTTTCTGCTGCGGAGGCTGTAACAATTTCCCCTTCAGAATGTTCTGATCCTGTAACCACCATTTTAAATGTGGACTCCGATCTGGTGTAACCGGTATTTTGCAATCCATTGACATTCTCATTGAACTCCAATTTTTCAACAAATGCAGTTGAATTGGACGCATGAACATACGTGAATTGGGAATAAGTAGTAGGCAAGATGCAATCATTCCCAATAAAATCAAGTAATGTTTGGCTGTACATAGGCCCTTCAACAGATATGCAACTGCCTGTTTCAAGTTTATCAGTCTGTCCATGGTTGGAAAAACCAGACCATTCTGAAGGTTGAACTGACCCCCAATGTAAGTCAACATTTGTGTTGGAATCAGCTTCGACTTTTCCTTGTTTACAATGAAACCCAGTCGACAAAGTAGTTTCAGTGTCACTTCTCGATCTTGCAACAGTAGTTTTACCGTTTTGTTGACTGTCAGCCAGTCGTCCAGATAAGTCGCTAACCTGATACTTTGTTTGCGCAGGTGAGCAGCTATCACGGACGTCACTTTTGTAAAAGTCTGTGGGGCCCCTGTCGGACCGAAACACAGCTCGAAATTGGTATACGTTTCCTTGAAAGCAAAACCGTAGATATTTTCTGTGAGCTTTGAAAATCTTTATGTGAAAATATGCGTCCTCGAGATCGAGTGTGATACCGAAATCTCCTTTCTCGACTAAGTTCAAGACCGTCGACATTGTGTCCATTTTGAAATGATTTTTCCTGAGATACCTGTTGAGGGGTTTTAAATTTATAACCGGTCGCATGTCCCCGTTTTTCTTTGGAACAAGGAACATGCTGTAAAAACCTGACATCTGATTTTTGTTTACAATTTCGATTACATTTTTCTTCAAAAGTTTGTTTATTTCCAGATTGATCGCAAACTGTTGATTTGGTGCAACATTTGTTGATTTGACACCTCGAAATTTTGGTTTTTGTACAAATTCCAGTCTGTAGCCGTGTTTTATCACGTCTAACACCCAATTGTCTGTTGTTATGTTTTGCCATTCTGTCAAAAAATGTGATAGACGACCCCCAACTGGTATCTCCGGACACCTTGTAACCAAACTTACCATGTCATTGTCTTCCGAATCTCCCGCCCCGGCCACGGCCTCTGACGGGAAATGCACTTCTGCCGCGTGCATAGCCACGACCTCTTTGGTCCATTTGTTGATGGCCACCTCTTGGCACACTTGGTATTATGAAGCTGTTTGCATTGTACATATCACCAGAAGTACATGTGGCAGCTGCCGGCGCCTGTCTATCAAAGAAGCGTTTTTTCGGCGTCTCGGACTGTTGCGCAACGGGAAATTTACGTTTGAAATCACGCTTTTTTAAGTCCGGAACTAGATCATCTAATTGTTTTTTCTTCTCTTTACGAGATTTCAACAGGGTTTCAAGACCGCTACCAAATACACCCTCTGTCGTGAGGGGTAAACTGGTGAAATCAGACGCGTCATCTAATTCATATAACCCTGAATCTGTCATGCTTGCTGTCCGCCGGACAACATGATGTAATGCGGCCGTACGACCTAATTGGTCTAGACCCTTGGTCGACATAGCAAAGATGTCTTTCACCGCGGATACACACTTTTGTTTATCAATTGTGTCCCTCTGTAAATCTTCAATCAAATTGCCAAGGCTTTGTTGCACATATAATTGCATGACAATCCCTAAACGCGCTGCCTGCTGGCCTTTGTACGCGATTTTCTCAACCATTTTACTTGGCTGTGTATGAAGTGATTTCACTTTATTTTTCGGAAATGACGCTTTTGCACCATGTCGCTTTACAAGACAGCCCTCTATCAGTGGATCAATAGATGGCACTTGCAAAAATTGTTCAGTAGATTCGTCTACTGGGAACAACTCGAAGTTTTCTTCACTAAAAGCGGTCAAATAACTTGGTGTAGAACAGTGGAGTGTGCTGTCCAACACCTCTTTGTGATGCGTCTAGCATGATGCCTTGCTTTTTTACAGGTTTTTTGACAGTTGCGTCGTCGCCAAATATGTCAAAAAGACACTTTTTTGTCTCCGCGGACAAATGGGGGGCTTCAGATTTATTCTGAGCACACTCAAACTTGGAATCGGAGTGCGAGAACGATCCTTTTGCCATTACCGACAGGACCTCGTCATCATCAACCTCACTGTCTTTAGAGTGGGCATGTGACATCACAAAGACTAACGTATCTGATTGTTTGCGACTTTTTGTCGGACAATCATTCTCAACTTCAGGGCTCTGTGCCCTTGAAGATATGGCATTCAAAATGGAGTCTAGTTTGCTATTCAGGCCAGACATTTCCGTGTGCACGGTCGCGAATTTAGAGCTACATTTATCGTCTAACACGTCGTATCGCGACTTACGTTTGGATTTTTTTCCAACATGGCCGCTCCCATGATATCCACGCGATGTGGCTGCCACGTGTATTTCTGATAATTCAGAGTCTGAGGGACATACTTCGCCTTCTTCCTCAGTCGCTCCGATACATTGGGCCTCTCTATCGCCCATTACAAAGTCATTCACTATACAAATAACTAACCAAATCTAAATATTTGAGAGCAATATTCTTACGATGCGTTTTTGTCAGCGCCGAAAGAGAAACTGACTAAATGTGGTCTTCTACCGGAGAGCTTCTATCCAGGGGAGATAATATTTTACTTCCGGTAGTGAGAGCGAGTTATTTTTAGCCGAATTGGAAAATCCATATGTAATGTCAGGTAGGCTATATTTACGATGAAAAACTGGATTACCGACAGATGATTGTAAACACCATCAGGTGTGCACCTAGACCGAAAATGATATGTCGCAAGTGTGCTAGTTGTGGGGGGTGTACGGCGGCATATGTTTTATACGTCAGTTTAAAAACGGGAATAGTATTTATGTATCCATGCTGTATGTGCGGCGGACGACTCTCGGGCACAGCTTGCAGAGGCGGATTCAGGGTGGGGGGGGGATCAAGGTATCCTGGTCAAAATAAGCTGACAAAATAATTGCGTTCTACATACTTACATGCATAGATCTGGAAAGCATGCGAGCTGGTAATGCGTTTTACGTACGTACATGTTGCGCAAAACTCAATTTCAACACATCGTGAAAATGCCCGGGCGACATCGCAGTCGCTAAAACTCGAGATTGCGAGGTGAAAACGCGATATTGAATACAATAGAATATCGAGTTTTCGCCTCGCGATTTCGCAGTCTGGCGATTTGGTCTCCCGTTTTCGCGATCTTGTGTATAGGTCGATGATGCGATGCAGTAACCAATAACAGGTATCATATATGGGTTTTTTTTCTAAATAAAAATGTATTGGCAGTACAAGAGAATCGTCTCCTAAGACGATTATCATCTTTTGTCAAATTATGTTTTAGTTGTCAAGAAATACTGAAGTTTGTCCACATTTGCTCTATTTCTTAATAAAAACATGTTTTGGCAGCACACGAGAATCGTCTCCTGTCCTGAGAAAACGTGTACGTGTCCTGTCCCCCCCCCCCCCCCCCTTTCCCGATTCTCATGTTTTGTTGTTGAGAAATATATATACACCCCCCCACTTTCCATTTACCAATATATTGGCAATATATTTAAAACAATTTTATAATAAATAATTATGGGGGTTGGGGGTCAAAGAAATATCTCAATTGTATGGGTGGTGGTGGTGGGAAATACAATAATTAATACATATGGGTGGTGTGGCAAGGGAAAATGAATAATTATGGGGGTTGGGGCAAACGAAAATAATTAAATTGTGTGGGTGGTGGGCTGAAGCGATAATTCAAAAGCATGGGTGGTGGGGTGAAGCAATAATTCAAAATCATGGGTGGTGGGGTATGAACATTATTTTTTTGTATGGGTGGTGGGTAAAAAACTGCCTCCAATCCCCTCCCCCCCCCCCCCCCCCCATACGATTAATTCTGGAAAAGCCCTTAGCCATTTTTTCTACATTATTGTATCCAATTCCCTATCATTTATACTTTACACTCTACTTTTATATCTGCCTAAATTAGTATACATGTTTAGCACAACGAGATGAAGAAATAATGCTATAGACTTTCAAATTATCATTAATGTTTCTTGCCTTGGTGACAGCTTCACATTTCTGCATCTTCGCTGTCTGGCCCATATTCGACGGGCGTGTTTTGTGACTTGCGGCACTCTTGTTGAGCAATATGAATATCCGTAATCCTATTACTTTAGGGGAAGGGGCCAGTGTCTTTGGTGTGGTATGGACCTGGCACCAGGTCTGGTCATTCTAATATTAGGGCTGGATATATTTATTTTTTTTTCGAAGTAAATATTCTGTTCTGATTTTGGCATTATTCCCCCATGCAGCAGGTTGAATACGGGATCGCACACGTTGGCCCGGCCTTAAATGAACTTAGCTGTTGATAGGCCGTTAAACACCAACAAACAAACAAATGTATAGCCAGTGTCCCTGACTTTTACTGTTTCAGGTCTGTCCAGTGTATCATTCAGCTGCGAGAGCTGCAACTTCTCCGCAAGTCTGCGCCACCAGCTTCATCTGAACTTAGCTGTTGATAGGCCGTTAAACACCAACAAACAAACAAATGTATAGCCATTGTCCCTGACTTTTACTGTTTCAGGTCTGTCCAGCGTATCATTCAGCTGCGAGAGCTGCAACTTCTCCGCAAGTCTGCGCCACCAACTTCATCTCCATAATGACCGCCACCACCAGGGGGCGTCCAACAGGGACGGGGTCACAGACTGCGAGTCGTACTATTCAAGGTCATCGCCATTGGCAACCATCAGCGAAATGAACTTTTTGAAGGAGACATGTAAACAGAACATGCTGGAGGTAAAGTGTGTAGATTTTCTGCAAGCTGGACTTGATCATATCGAACAGGCAATGAAGATTGTTGGGGTTACAAAGATCTGTGTTGATATACTGACCGAGGAAGATTTTGTTTCCATGGCAACGAAATTTCGAGAAAACGTTACGTTTAATGATGAGACGAAGGCTGGTTTTTTGCCGGTTGATATTGCAGATGTTCAAGAGAAAGACATAAGAAAACTGATCTGTAGTTGAATATACCTGTAATGTCTGTACATAGAGCTCCAGATAAGTTTTGTATCTAAAGAGTATTATACTCGCATATTTCAAATTAAATGTGTGTTTTACTTTTACAAATATATTATTGATTGTCTCCCTTATTAAATAGGGAACAAATGATAAAAAATAATATTAAAAATTCACTTATTTGAGCTGTTTGCTTTTTGCAGCTCAACAAAGTAAATTTTCAACTTTATTACAGTATTTTCACTCTTTTGAAAATCAATGCATATTTTCACACTGCTGTGAGTATTTTGTACTCTCACTTTTGATAATGAATAATTCCAGCACAAAAATATTTACACAATTCCCTAACATTTGATTGGCCCGTAGCAAGTCTCTGTCCAAAATTTATATCCCAGTAAACTCCCACGCCGATCTACTTTCCGTAACCGTGAGGCGCAGTTAAAATAATTCTTAAGAAAACGGAAAATAAACACATTTTCTTGATGAATTTATTTCAAATGCCTTCGTCCAGTATTCCCGCGACTTTTCCAAGTTTATACCCCGATAAATTCCACAAAAAGGCCATTCATTCCTATAATATATTCTGCTAAAACAAGTGTGTAAAATACTCCAATATGCAGCTTATCTGGAGCTCTTCCGGAAGTGTCTGTACATGTATTGGCTTGTTTATTGTGGCTGTGAATTCCAGGGCCTGCCAATTTGTCATATTTATATTGGTTCTAACGTTTTGAGACGTCATTGATTTAGTACTACACTGCAGCTCCATTATAACGCGGTCGCGTATAGCGCGATCTCCATTATAACGCGGGTCTCGTGGATCCCAATTTTTTTTTTTTAAATCGAGAGGGAAAAAAAATTAAAAATCGTCGGACGTCGTAGTCATCGTGTAATTAGTTGATTCGAGATTTCTGTAAGTTTATTCAAACAACAAAGTTCAAAGTCCATGAAAGGATTATTATTAGTATGTTAGCAAATGTAATACCTTTAATCAGGTAATCATGTTAATAGGGATATTTATTAATCAATTCAATTACCTTAATCCCAATTGACATGTATTCGCGAAGTAATGGTCGTATCAAAGGAGCATGCCAACCAATGTAACGCCTGATCAGAAGCTACACTGGTCACAAATCCCATGAGCACCATTTCTCCAGTCACGTAAATGTACCGCTTTTTGTCACCAAGTAATGTCAATGTATCTCTGTTGACACATAACTGTCGCTAATAAATGGTTGCGTGTTCGATCGCCTTTCTTTTTCTTTACTCACAGGTGTAATATTTAGCGTTCTATAAATAGACTGGTGTTTCAGCATTATCTGGGTATGGATCATGTGGTCTATTGTTTACACTGCAGCCCAAGGCAATCTCGCTTAAATCGTAAATTTCATTCATCAATATGACTTGCAGCGTAAACAATAGATCACGTGACCCCACATCCTGAGATTATGCACGTATCAACCGCATGCATAGGCAAGACACGTGACTATAGGCATTATTTATTATCAATTATAAATAACTCATAATACATAAATAATACATTAATACATACAAGTTTGTATGTAATAGGCATTATTAATAATTACTTTAACTTCTGTTCAAATGACATGATTTTATATGGGTCCGTTGCTAATGGAATTTCCGCAATAGTTGGTAACCGAAATGCGAATGATACCAGTAACCCGTGCAGTACCAGTACCCGTGCATGTCCCGAAATTTTATAACGCGGTCGGATTCGATCGCGGTTTGAAATCTTGGACCCGACCACCGCGTTATAATGGAGCTGCAGTGTAGCTGCAAATGAATTAGAGAGGCTCTTCAAATGAATTGGAGCTAGCTCCAAATTGAGTAAGGCTAGCTTACAAAACTTATCTGGAGCTCTGTGCTCAGAAACATCTAAACATGTACTGATTTTGACCCATGTTTACAAAACTTGGTCAGTTTGATTGGCCGAGACTGAGCACATTTGATTTGAGATTTATGGGACTCTGAAATACTCTGATATATTGCTTCAGATCCTATACATTGTATTTATATTTTCTGTCAAAAATGAATTGGATATATATTTTTTTTATAATTTTGTATACATTGTGTATTTGAGCGCCGCTGTGCGATTTCCAACGTTAGGCTCAAAATAACGTTACGTCGGAAATCCTGGTTTTCTGACGTCACCATGTGGGGCAGACGACGTTTCAGAATTGAGTCGCTTAACGTCTAACGTAAATTTATGTGACAAACTTAGCTAGGAAACTGACAGTCGACGATTTCAATTATAGTAGAAACTTTACATATTGTTTGATTATTGATTTTTGTATGATTTGTGAACTCTTGTGTCTCTACTCTAGTGTATATAATCGATGAATACCGACTACGTTAAGTACTGAGTATGCCTAACGAATCGTTTTGATGTTTGACAAACGGTTTGGATTCAGGAAGGAACGTAAACCATGTATACATAGCCTACATAGTGTTTCTGCCACCACATACTAGTTTAGTATATTTATTTTGTTACAACGTGAAAATAAACTGTTAACTAATTAATATTTCGTCCGAAAATTTGATTTGAGGCGGATTTCACAAGGTTGTTTATACATTACTACAATCCCGAGAGGAGTTGCTTCCCTAGCCGATCGATAAAAGTCAACAGTTTACCGCTGAAGCCATGTCGGCCTTGGTGGCCGAGTGGTTTTGTGCTGTTTTGGTTTTGATTTACGGAAGTGGTGGCTGGAAGTTGGGTGGATGACATAAATGTATGATAGGTTTGAGTAATATGTTTAGCAACGTTGTCAAAAATGGATGACTGGAAGTATGGAGGGACTGACGTGCGTACGCATTGACGAATAGTGACCTGCTTTGTCCGACCTTCTACATTGCAATCAATGTCATCAGGAACAGAAACGTGACAACACAAATCACCATACCATACATTGTTACTGGGATAACATCTATTAAGAAATTCAATGCGATGTATTCATTATACATTTTAAGTAAATACATTAAAACTGATGCATTAGTGAAATTAGAAACTGAAACATGAAACCGGTTGACTGCATTTTTGTATATCACAGTATTTTCTGTCACATCATCATGCAACATTAAACTCACGTGACATAGTCTCGTGATGTAATACAATATGCCCTTGATACATCAGGTGACGATGCAATCACCGACGTGACTCACTGTGGCTGGGTACAATACAACCCATATCAATACACGAGTCTAGAACATATATATGGCCACATCGCTAACTACATGAAGAGGTCATGCACAGTGAGGCAGGTAACTGTAAACCTCAATTTTGTTACATCCTGATATCGATACATATAATGTGCACGTAGCTGCAAGATGTTGATGATTTATCAAAATTTAAGATAATAATAATTGTACTTGGTTGCATACATCGGCTCCAAACATACATGTTGCACCAACACAATATAATTGTTTGCTATGCCCCTGGATATGGTACAACCGTACCAATAGTATAAGATAATATGATCTGCTCTTTATATATGCAATGTACCAATATTATGCGTATGTGATATTTATACGAGTATTATATATATACATGCATATAGAGAATAGTAGGTTAGTGCCGTGAATGGGAAAAAATATCTGGCAAGGCTTAGGAAACGGGATGGGCGAGGCTCTGCCTCGCCCATCCCGTTTCCGTGCCGCGCCAGATATTTTTTCCCATTCACGGCACTTACCTACTATTCTATTTATCCCGTCAACACCTACAAATAGCTTTAAAATGCAAAAGATAACTCCAGCCACATCCTCAAAATCGGAGAATCGACTAGAGTGATAACCGCATCACAACTTTTATTGTTGCTACGCACACACAAAATAAGTGCCTTTTGGAAGCAAACATCGCTTAATGTCACGGTAGTTTGGCATATTTCACACAAAAACATTTTTACACTTATTTCTACTTTTAATAATGTCGAGAATCATGAATATTAAAGTATATTTAATAATTACACAGCTGTGTAAACACGTGTGTTCATGAGATTTTGGAGCGGCAACTTACTCGTTGCGTTTCAAACACACTGTCACTGGGCAGATATTTTACAATGAACAGCATGTACAGTTACTGTTTGTACACATGGAAGTTGTTGATGGATGTCCAGTGTGGCTCCGGCAAATAGTGACTGGACATATTGCTGATTCGTATTACTGGATATTGTCAGCGATTGAAGTGCGACACCACTCTGCCTCTGGCCAGTCTGGGTATGTAAAGTTTCATTTGCACACGTGTTTACACTTGTCGTAGCCATAGCAGAATTCCCATTGCAGCACACACTACTTCAACACCAACATTTTCAGCACTGCCACTACCACTAATGTCCCAGAAAATGTCAAATGTTCCTGGATCTAAATAATTGGACATCTTTTTTTTTGCAATACTTTTCCAAACTCTAGTATAATTTATCAATGTTTTTGCTTTTTCCAATTTTATTCTTGCTTGCAGAAGACAGCAAAATACAATGGAGTGGGACTTGGAAGGCTGTCAGTTAATGCAGCAACAATGTAAACAAATGCTCTTAGTCTTAATTAGATGCATTTTAATTTGTTTTTGTTTTCTTTCTTACTGGTACTTTTTTAGCTCACCTGAGCGAAGCTCCTGTGAGCTATTGTTACCGCAATGTGTCCGTCGTCCGTCGTCGTCGTCCGTGAACATTTTCAAACGTCTTCTCCTCGGTAACCATTGGGCCTATATTCACCAAACTTCACGGTCATGGTCCTTAGGTAGGGGGATTACAAAATTGTTAAAATTACATCATTACGTAATCCAAGATGGCCACCGTCTAAAAATAGCACAAATTCTTAAAAAATCTTCTTCTCAAGAACCGCCGACCGGATTTCAACAAAACTTGGTACGACTGATCGATGTACAATGCTCTTTCAAAGTTGTTAAAATGGTGACCCTGGGGTCAAAAATGGGCGTGGCCCGTGGGGTCAAATTGGGGTCAAATTTTATTTTTGACCGAATATGGTCTTGTCATATATCAAATCGAATGTATCAATGAGGCGATCACTCTGGTGCATTTTTTGTTGAAATCGGATGGTTATGTCATCCAGGATGGCCGCCGAAAGGTCAAAATGTTCTTTTATTAGAGATTTCAAAATTTTTCTTCACATGAACACCTTGGCCCATGGTAGCCAAACTTAAAAGTTATGGTCCATGGCTGAAGCATTTTCAGATTTGTTAAAATGGAGGTCATCGCTAATCCAAGATGGCCGCCGTCTAAAAATAGCATAAATTCTTAAAAAATCTTCTCATGAACCGCTAGCTGGATTTCGACAAAACTTGGTAGGAATGATCGATGTACAATGCTCTTTCAAAGTTGTTAAAATGGTTACCCCGGGGTCAAAAATGGGCGTGGCCCGTGGGGTCAAATTTTATTTTTGAACAAATATGGTCATGTCATATATCAAATTGAAGGTATCAACAAGGCGATCACTCTGGTGCATTTTTTTGTCGAAATCGGATGGTTAGGTCATCCAAGATGGCCGCCGAAAGGTCAAAAGGTCGTTCTTTTATTAGAGATTTCAAAATTCTTCTTCACATGAACCGCTTGGCCCATGGTAGCCAAACGTAAGAGTTATGGTCCATGGGTGAAGCCTTTTCAGATTTGTTAAAATGGAGGTCATCGCTAATCCAAGATGGCCGCCGTCTAAAAATAGCATAAATTCTTAAAAAATCTTCTCATGAACCGCTAGCTGGATTTCGACGAAACTTGGTAGGAATGATCGATGTACAATGCTCTTTCAAAGTTGTTAAAATGGTTACCCCGGGGTCAAAAATGGGCATGGCCCGTGGGGTCAAATTTTATTTTTGACCGAATATGGTCAGGTTATATATCAAATCGAATGTATCAATGCTCTTTCAAAGTTGTTAAATTGTACCCGGGGTCAAAAAATGGGATGGCCGTGGTCAAATTTTTTTTTTGACCGAATATGGTCAGGTTATATATCAAATCGAATGTATCAATGAGGCGATCACTCTGGTGCATTTTTTGTTGAAATCGGATGGTTATGTCATCCAAGATGGCCGCCGAAAGGTCAAAATGTTCTTTTATTAGAGATTTCAAAATTCTTCTTCACATGAACCGCTTGGCCCATGGTGGCCAAACTTAAAAGTTATGGTCCATGGGTGAAGCCTTTTCAGATTTGTTAAAATGGAGGTCGTCGCTAATCCAAGATGGCCACCATCTAAAAATAGCACAAATTCTTATATCCTCTTCTCATGAACCGCTGGCCGGATTTCGATGAAACTTGGTAGGAATGATCGCTGTACAATGCTCTTTCAAAGTTGTTAAAATGGTGACCCCAGGGTCAAAAATGGGCGTGGCCTGTGGGGTCAAATTGGGGTCAAACACATGAACTCACATTCTCATCTGGTGTTCATGGAGTCAGGTGAGCGAATTAGGGCCATCATGGCCCTCTTGTTTTATTATCATTTTACATTATTTCAAAAGTAAGTGCCAAATCTCAAATGTCGGCGCTTTTCTCAAGCGTATCATTTTGTTTACAAGACTTCACCTAAATGTGAAAGGTTACTGTGTCAAAGTAGTTCTAAAGCATTATTGAAACACATATTCATACGCAGTGATTGGGTCGTATTGACTGGATATCAAAAATGTTTCACGGCACCGTGTTTCACGGCACATAGGCACTGTGTTGACGGGATAAATGAAGTTTCAAGTCGATGAGTGAAGCGGTTGAGGAGATATAACATACGTAAAATCTTTAACGCAAAGTTTACAAAAACTTTAACGCAAACTTCTAAGACATTTGACCTTGACATTGGGCATGTGGCAGCATGGGTGTTACGCACAGTGAATATTCGGAGGATGGTAAACATGCATATTAAGTTTCAAGTCAATGATTGAAGCGGTTCTAGACGGCCCGCCAAGACCAATAAAAGGCCTCCAATAAAGTTTTGATGGCATTTTTTGTTATGAATGGGTACCCATGCTGATCAACTTCTATGATATGTAAGCTTTTGAATAGAGGTGGGTACCCCTGGCAGATTTGACCTGTAGGTATAATTCTTTAGGTCATTTAGTGGTCATATTGATCCAAAATTTCTGATTGACATGGGTGTATGAATGCCCGTATATGATTTATAACAGCATTCATAGCCGTCTGATGATGAACTATTTTGGTAGCTATATAAATAGGGATTCGTAAAATGCCGAACTAATGAGGAAAAATCATGTCTGAAATTAAATATGCCTAAGAAGCAAGAATATATGTTGTATGTCATATCATTGTTGATATTTAAGCTATTTCAATAATGATACTGATAATAAGTATATTTTTTTTTTGACGGAGAAATTGTTTACAAACATACTGATACCATTTTTCTCAAAGTTTCTTTTCGTAATTTCAAGATGGCCACCAAAACAGTACGTTTCATTAAATTTGTTCTCATTTAGCCCATTGCTGACAATGCAGAGAGTTCCCATTAGCATGTCATTTTCATGGAATTTGTGACAAATATTATCCTTCAGTTTGATTAAACTAACGTATTTTAAAATTGGGACAATTGCAGCTACGTTCAAAATGGCTGCCAACTCAATTTTGAAAAGTATAAAATGAAATATCTCTGTAACCGACGAACAAAAACTAAAACTAAGATGTCTTTTTACAGTTTTCGGTACAGCATACTCCTTGAAACGCGTATATTTTGGTCTAGGCCTTCAAATTCAAGATCCGCCATATTGGAAACTGTGAAAAAAAAACAATGTTTCTGTAGTCGGATAATGTCGGAATATAAATTGTATGAGGTTTCCTCGCTAATTGTTACATGGTATGTGGCAATTTAGAGTTGAGTTAATCATAATTTTAAAATCAAAGATGGCTGACATTTACAATATTGATAAACATATAATAATATGTGTATGCGGAAATAGCGGGCACACCATGTGTTACCACTAATGTCAGCATGACAATCCTTATAAATGGTAATGTGTTCTCTCCACGCTCCCAAATCATAAACCTTTGCTAATTAATCAGCAGAATTAATCTTCTTCGATAAGATGCTTCAGATTCTCCAGATATCTGCAGATAACAATACCACTATGACAACTGTAATACAGTGCATTATCAACATTACAAACGTTGTTATTGTATTATTTGTCGGTTTATATACGATTCCGTTTTTTGGTGGGACTGGATACTGCTTTACCCGTTGTCATGGTCCGCTATGTATCATGTCTTGTGTTTTTGTGTTGCTGTCTCTGTTGGCATTACGAAGGTACATGTAGCTCTTTACATTGTGCAAATAAACGTACAGTACTTGTAGTTGTAGTTGACCAGCCACTGTAAAATACAACAAATTCACTATTGCAAACAAATTCCCTTACATACAGTCAAACCTGTCTTAAGCAGCCACCCAAGGGAAGTGACAAAACTGGCTGCTTAACAGAGGTGACCTCTTAATAGAGGGTTGTGTTTTCAGGTACATTTCAGGTAAATTTTGAAAATTGAAATGAAGATAAAGATAACGTAGACATGTATGTTGACCATGTTGACTTGATAATTCAAATGTAATAAATAATATTAATGATTAATTTAGAGTACCATATTGATTAAATATGTATGTTTTAATGCAATATAAATGTGTATCTTTATATTTAATATTTTCAAAATTGAATCTGAACATGTAATGAGTGGATTTCTGAACAAGTAACACATATTTAGTTGAATTATATCATTTAATGAAATAAAAAATCTATCAACAAATAAAAACACCAATGTTCACGTTTTTGTTGTTATTTTACAGCCTACTGCAACTGCTAATCTGCAAGACTCATATTGTAGACAACTTATTGTACTAGATAATAGGGCATAATGTGATATAATTGGAAATGGTGTGGGATAAGTTATGCAAAAAAAAATTATTTATTTTTTGTCGGGTATTGGTCAAGTCGAATTTGGATTCATTTCCAATTGTGTATGTAAATAATGCATAGGCGATGTCAGCAAAAGCAGTCAATAAGTGCGACATTCGGCTCATATTCGACATATGAGGCCATTTGCTTAAATTATATTTGAGCCGGTTACACTCGGTCCTGGGCAATACACACCAATTATATTGGCTATAGTTTTCAATTGTCAATTTGGTAATTGGCAAGGGCTGTTCCTTTTTACAACATTTGTGTCGGTAACCTATAGAAATTATGAATCGACGGACAAGGGTACAAGAACCCGGATGCGATAGGCTGTTCTTTCAATAATGCGCCGACAATTCGGGCAACACAATTTGCACCTGTGAAACATACCCTCTCAATATCGCCGACGCGGCGACGTGTTTGGTGTTTTAATTACCCGCATTGACTGCTGACATCATTGTTAATTCGCGCTTTGGTAACTACCGCCGCAGGGTACATTGAAATCGGGATTAGCGGTGACCGTTTAATGAAATTGGATCACTAGTTTGGGACGATAATTAATGACCGCTGGCCGCGTTAGACGAGTGACCGTTGAATGAAAGCGTTTTATATAGCAAAAATGCGCGGAGGGAATTTGAAGTGGCCGCTTAATGGCGGTGACCGCTTAACGGCGGTGACCGCTGATTAAAGGTGACCGCCCGAGCAGGTTCGACTGTATATCAATGTTTATGTGTTACTTGAAACATATTGTTTCACCTCCTAGAAGTCAATGTCAGACACCTTTAAAATGCAGGACTGGTATGTGTTTTGGTATAGTGTGGTTTCTTGGACAGAATAGCACAGGAGAATGATGAATGATACATCGTAATAGGCAACGTCGCATCTGGTCATACATGTATGTAGCTCTCGATAATATATGATGATTCATTTGTGGGGATTTGTTGAAATAACAGAGCGTTAGGATCCTTTTAGCAGTGTGTATTACTAGTCAAAGTATTTTAATCACTATAGAGATAGCTTGTTGCCGCTATGTCAGAGCTATGCGGTATCCAGAATTTTCTGGAGTTTTATTCACCTGATGACTTTATGTCACATTTGAGAGTAAATAATGAAGTATAAACCCTAATTTCCTTATCTGATAGTACTTTACATAAACCATTGTCATTCTACTAGGCAGTATGCACGCAATGCCATTATCCCATGGATGGTCATATAATTATCACACATACTATGCCTGGTGAAAATTGTCTTCTCTTCAATGCATGAAGTGGCCGCGACGGCTTCCACTTATCATGCACAGTTCATGTTAGGGAATGCTCTAGTCGAATGAAACACTAAGCTGTAATATCAGGTACTCGTAAACTACAATACAGTAAGGCTAAACCATGCATGTAAGATATCAATTTACATTATTTGGATCACACCGACTGATACAACTGGCAATGTATCGCGCTCATAAATCCTTGAATTGCATACTTAAAGCGAGAAACAAGTTGTATCTACACGTAAGAATGATGATCCATCAGCAAATGAGGCATGGTATTTTTTATGCCACCGGGTTTCGAAGAAACTGGTCCGTCCGTCCATCCGTCCGTCCTGTCTGTCCTCTCTGTCTGTCTGTCCGTCCGTCACACTTTTTGGTTAACCAATTTGTCACAGTTTCTCAAATATGCTGCAGGTGGCATCCGCGTTCGACAGACACATTTCTTGTTTAATTATTTATACTAATTGAATGAATCGCCAGAAAAAATAATGTTTTCGACAGATTAATAAGTATGATCATTGCACATCAAAAAATAATTACAGAGAAGAAATAGTAATGTCAGTTAACATTTTAACGAAACACGGTTATCGCCCCTGATATCAGTGTGAAAATTCATCATGTTTGATATACGAAGTATAAAAATGCCAATAATATCGTCCGGAAATGGTTCATGACTGTTCATTTAGCCCGAAGAATGTTATATCTAATGTATGGGCGAAAAATAATATGCCTCCCTATATTATAACCTGGCACGTGGGCATGTACCTTTAAAGGTACATACCCACACAGTACGCACAAAATGTTCTTTATATCAGAGACATCATCCGAGACATTTTATTGCAAAATGAACATCCATTCACTATTACCCCACGTATTGATTGGCACTATTATACATTTTTTATACGAAGTAAATTGCCGCACTGATATCATGGGTGATAATCGTGTTTCCTTAAAATGTTAACGCACATCACTATTTATTCTCTGTAGTTATTTTTCGATGAGCAATGATCATACTTTATAATCTGTCGTAATATTATTTTTTCAGGTAACGCATTTAATTAGTATAAATAATTAAAAAATATCATGCCTCATTTGCATATGAAAATAACATTGATACCAATGCGCGTCACTATTAGTAAAATAAATATTACTAAATGATTATATCTGCATAGCGGGCACTCGTAAGAGTCGGCCGCAATAGCTCAGTGGTAGAGCATCAGACTACGGATCGAAAGGTCCCCAGTTCCAATCCGACACTGGCCGATTCGGCGTGTCCTTTGGCAAGACACTTTCGTGATAGCCTAGTCCTATCGGATGGGGACTTAAATAGTCGGTCCCGACATGCAAGGTCATCGAACCAGTGCCGTCGTTAAATCAAAGCATAATAATAAGGCACTCGTAAGTTTTATAACTGATGGAATAGTGACACAATTACAAACTTATTTAAATCGTATAAAGAACAATTTGTGCCTACTAAGTGGGCATGTACCTTTAAAGTGCAAATTTCCACCGTTTTTGGGCAGGTGATGCTTCAAAGTTGCAAAGAGGTAATTGTTACTTACATTTATTTATGTTCCCTTTATGGTAATTTGGCCAGTCTATTCCGCAGCCTGATATATGGATCTTTGCTTGCATGGTTAGAAATTGTTCTGAGTACATAACTCTAATTACATTGCACTACATAATAGTTATGGATAATTGTTATTTCCAAATTTGCGTTTTAAGTCCAGTCGAAATAATTGTGTTTATATATGTATGGTCGGTAAATTACATATCTATAGTTAAGTATGTTATACTTTATAAGACATATATACATGTGACGCAAGTAATAATTCATAAAAATGATTCTACGCAGCAATTTCATGAATAAATTGACATGTTTACTCTGGATCGCCAGTTCTTACATTACCCGGTGTCGGTATAGCTTCCTTCCTGGTGATTGATCTATATTTAATTTCGAGAGCGTTTCGCACCGTAACAGATTCGTTATTATTAGCCGATCTAGTTATAGATCGGCTAATATATTGGTTATCCGCGATTTGTGAAAAGGTTTGTGACCACCCTTTTCTCCTATATTCTGTAATCTACAAACGCGAAATTTGTTGTATCACTATTCCGGCACCTCGTGTTAATTTATGGCACCCGGTGTTTTTATAAACTTGAATGTATAAGGTTTCCAAAAAATCCGGGTGCCATTTTTTAAACAAAGTTCAAGGTCATTTCAAGGTCATTGAACTTTATGCTTGACGTAAGTCGAAAATTACCAATATATGAGCCAATAGGTCATGGTCCTTAACTTGGATATTGGTGTTAAGTTGTTAAAAAAAGTTTCTGAAGTATATATTAAAGAATTTACGTAAACTACACTAATATTCAGTATATAAATATTAAATATAACTGGGAGAATTTGGTTGGGGAGGAAATCCACATTTCTATCACTTTTCCCTGAGATTCCATAACTACTAAAATGTGGACATATATTGAACCCTAATTTGATCAACTAATAACATCATGCTCTGCATGACTTTTCATTTATGTTTGATTGTTTTGTCCCAAGTTCAAACTTAATGATATATTAACAGTGAGCGTGTGAAAGGTTCAGATATCATATGTGATAAATAACTTCCACGTATATGTTGATTACGCATAGTCAAAACTAGCAAGGTTGTCCCGAAAAGGTTTGGTCCGAACTTGCTAGCATCCGAATCGTTAAAATTCTATAAAATACAGATTGAGGCCTCGGTAGGTCGTAATGAAATTTAAAATAAAAAAAGAACAAAACAAATACAACTTATTTTCAATGTATTTTAAATCTTAATTACTTAATTGTTATGTTATGAAAATGTAATGTTTATAATATACAAATTTATTTATTTTATTTTTAAAGACTAGAATAATATATTTATAATGTAGTTTTACAGGTACCTGGTCCATTCGTAACAATAACATTGCGTACCCATACCATTTCGTATCCGGTTTGGTCATTTCGTTTTCTTTTTTACGTTCAACGTGGCTGGCGTCTATATAGTTTAGTTTAGTCAAATTCCAGGAGTTTGTGTAAATATTGATGTATCCATCTTTATTTGGGATTCTGTTTATGCATGGTAAAACATTGTAGAAAACGCGATAATTGTCATTTCCATTTACAGCTACGACCGCCGCGTACCGCCCGCACACACCCGTGGCCTCTACATCTGGCCCACTGGGACAAACCTTTCATGTCCCGAACTGGCTCCGTACATTTGTTTAATGTCAAATTGCGTACATTACCCTTTGTTTAATAGTAACTTGCACCATTATATTTCTCACATTTATTTGTACGCTCTGCTTTATTTTAAATTCCATTTTTCAATTATATTTTCTACTTACTCCTTATCTGGAGAACTGGATACCATATGCTACATGTGAATTGTGGAACATAATACAGTGTATGTACTTCATCACAAATAAAGGTACCGATATTTTATAATGCAATTTTATGAACTATTAAATTAAGTGATTCCGCATAGACGGTGCATAGAAATTTGAACCGTTATTTTTCTCTGCAATTTATGATGACGTCGACGACATTGCGTTTGCGTAAAAAACTTACGCGAACATGTGTGTTGTTTGTGACGTCATAGCAACTTAACTAGATGGAATATTTACAAAATTCAATGTTTTTTGGAAAGTACATTGTCTGCTACAAAAAACTGTCAAAAAGTAAAAATGTGAAATTCCGACCCTATGGACAGCAGAGCTCATTTGTACAGTAACTTATGTTGTAGACATTATTTTTATATATTGGTAATATAGAGAATAGTAGGCTAGTGCCGTGAATGGGAAAAAATATCCGGCAAGGCTCAGGAATTTCTTTATTTCTCATCAGAAGTATATGTTGTGACCACTCATTTGAACCGTCTCGCCGAGACGGTTCAAATGAGTGGTCACAACATATATTTTGGTTCAGAAATAAGGAAAATAGATAGAGAATAGTAGGTTAGTGCCGTGAATTGGGAAAAAATATCTGGCAAGGCTCAGGAAACGGGATGGGCGAGGCTCTGCCGAGCACATCCCGTTTCCGTGCCGCGCCAGATATTTTTTCCCATTCACGGCACTAACCTACTATTCTATTTATCCCGTCAACACCTAAAAATGGCTGTAAAATGCAAAAATAGTATTGACTGGATATCAAAAATGTTTCACGGCACTGTGTTTCACGCACATATGCACTGTGTTGACGGGATAAAACATATTATGTACATGTTTGTATACGCCCATTTAAAAAAAATAACGACGTATTCTGTTTTATCATCCGGTGTTGGGCAGAAAATCATAGTCTGGGGCATAAGTCCTGTGGCTTTGACTGGAGAAATGTGTATCTCCTGATCAAATGGCACACTCCTGTAGCCCGATAACAATCTATATTTCTTGTTAGAAACATGGCGTTTATGGAACAGCGAACAGTGCAGATCCTGATCAGACTGTGCGGATGCACAGGCTGATCTGGATTTCCACTGGTCGCAAACCCCACTTCTCCAATCACGGCCACATATAACGCTTGGAATATCTTCATGATACTTCACGGATGCGTTGATATCAATTAAATGAACACACGCCTTGAAGGTGTTGTTCGTCAGGTCAAGGTCACCAGTGCTTAAATTAGATTAATTTCACATTGTACTGCATACTTTGTATCATCAACTTCTCAACAGCTTGCAGTCAATGAATCTGAAACTTTACACATGTCTTCTGTACATATTGAACATGTGAATCATGCTGTTTTTATGACAAAAGAGCAATTTTTTCACACCAATATAGCCTTTTCAACTTTCACCATTTGTCTATACATTTGCATACAATATTGTATATGGTTTGTGTAATCAACTCCTGTAATTGCTTTCTGCCAATCAATATGAAACTTTACACACGTTTCCACACATAGTGAACAAGTGCACTATGGTGTTTTTATGATGAAAAATAATTCTTAACAAAAATACGGCCTCAACTGAGCGATTTTTCTACACCTTTGCATACAATTCTGTATAGGGAATAGAGTTTGTATAATCAATGCCTCCAACAGCTTTATATCGATCAATCCATTGATGGGCATATTTTGTGACTAGCGTAACACTTGTTGGAAAAGTGAAACTCAGGGCTCCATATTAGCAATTAGTAATTGAGTATTGTCACTCCATCATTTCTTAAGCAATTGGGTATTTTAAAATTTTAATTGGCTAAATTAAATCACACTACTGTTTACACATCAACAGACAGCAATTATTGAATAGTTTGCTTTGAAATGAAAACATGTCTTGGCATTTCATTAGAATTGTCTCCAATGGCTAAATTAAATCACACTACTGTTTACACATCAACAGACAGCAATTATTGAATTGTTTGCTTTGAAATGAAAACATGTCTTGGCATTTCATTAGAATTGTCTCCTTGGAGACAATTCTAATGCAATACCAAGATGTGTTTACATGGAAAATAAGAAAAAATATGCTATATTTGTGGTTTGTTTATTGTTTTCTGCAGCATGATAAAGGTACCACAAAAATTGTATTGCTTTTTGATACTCTCTACATCTGATTTCAATTGGGTGTTTGGCAATTTTAATTGGGTATTTAAGCAAATATGCAGCTTATCTGGAGCTCTGGAAACTGTCCACTTTGTGTGATGTGTAATTGTGGCTGGAGAAATGGGGCTTATGGGTTTGTGACCAGTGTAGCTGCTGATCAAATAGCACACTCCTGTAGCATGATAACGATCTATATTGCTCGTTAGAAGCCTGCTGGGTGAGTCATTGATGGAATGGCCAGCAGTGTAGATCCTGATCAGGATGTGCAGATGCACAGGCTGATCTGGATCTACACTGGCCGCAAACCCCATAAGCCCATTTTCTCCAGTCACAGCCATGTATTTTTAGAAATACCTTGTACATGAGTGACTTCGAGAACCTTGTACAGCAATAGTGCATTGGATTGTCCACAGCACCAGGAGTGGGTAGAAGGTGGGTGCAAGGATGGGTAATTTAACGATCGGGGTTCATCCTTACCGGAATTCTGATTGGAGACCTGGTTTGGCCCTCACATACGTCTTTGGCATTTTGTATGTGACAGTTGAATCTGGTTATACCCCTTATGTGAGTATTACGATTATTCGTAATCCTATTTTAGGGGAAGGGGCCAAGTGACTTTGGTGTGGTATGGACCTGGCACCAGGTCCGGTTATTCTAATTTCAGGGCTGAATATATTGTTTCTCGATGTAAATATTCAATTCTGATTTTGGAATTTTCCCCCCAATGCAGCAGGTTAAAACGGGATCGAACCCGTTTGCCCGGCCTTACATGACCTTAGCTGTTGATAGGCCGTTAAACACCAATAAACAGAAAACAGAAAAACAAAAAACACCGCACCAGGGGCAATATTCACCGAATGACCATGAAATAACTGTTTATTACCCAACCTTAATATATTGTACATGCAATGAACGTAAATTTGCCTTGGGCGCATGACTGACCTATCTAAATTATGTTGAATTTTATGATGTAATTTTCGGGGAAAAAATTGTGGGTGGCAGGTGGGAGCATGCGATGGGTAACTTAACAATCAGGATTCATATTTACCGGAATCCAGGCTGGAGACCTGCTTTGGCTCTCACGTATGTCTTTGGCATTTTTGTATGTGACGGTCGAATCTGGTTATACCCCTTATGTGAGTTAATTATTTGTAATCCTATTTTCGGGGAAGGGGCCAATTGACTTTGGTGTGGTATGGAACTGGCACCAGGTCCGGTTATTTTAATTTCAGGGTTGAATATATTTTTTCTTGATGTAAATATTCTGTTCTGATTTTGGGATTTCCACCCAGTGCAGCAGGTTAAAAAGGGATCGAACATGTTTACCCGGCCTTACATGACCTTAGCTGTTGATAGGCCGTAAAACACCAATGAACAAACTCCCCAATGCAGCCGGTTGCATGCGGGATCGAACTCGTTGGCCCGGCTTTAAAGGTACATGCCCACTCAGTAGGCACAAAATATTTTAATATCAGAGACATCATGTGAGACAATTTCTGGCACCATAAACATTCATTCACCATTACCCCACGTATTGATTGGCATTATTATACATTTTATACCGAAAGTAAATTTCCACACTGATATCGGGGGTGGGCGATAACCGTGTTTCCTTAAAATGTTAACGTACATTACTATTTATTCTCTGTATTTATTATGCCACCGGGTTTCGAAGAAACGGGTGACATATAGTGTTTGGACCGTCCGTCCGTCGTCCGTCCGTCACACTTTTCGGTTAACCACTTTGTCACAGTTTCTCAAATATGCTGCAGGTGGCATCCGCGTTCGACAGATGCATTTCTTGTTTTTTGATGTGCAATGATCATACATTATAATTTGTCGTATTATTTTTCAGGTGACATTTAATAAGTATAAATAATTAAAAAATATCTTGCCTTATTTGTGTATGAAAATAGCTTGATAGTGGTGTGCGAGTCAATATCAGTAAAATAAATATTACTAAATGATTATATCTGTATAGGAGGTGGAATAGTGAAACAATTATGCACTTATTTAATTCCTATAACAGGGTTCGTACAGATTTGAAAAGTACTTGAATTCTCGAGTGATAAATGAAAAGTACTTATTTTCTGAAAATCTGCTTGAAAAGTGCTTGAATTGAATTTTAGTACTTGAAAAGTGCTTAAAAAATGCCTTCGTGCTTAAAAAGTACTTGCATTTTAATAGAAAACATAAAAAGGTTAATCGCTAAAATTCGATGTTCGATGGGTCGAGTGTAAATTGTGGATCGCTGATCGGTATTGGAAACTGCATGTTAAACTATGCGTGGTATCGGCAAAACCGTGCGTGGTTCTGGTTTTAAACTGGTCCAATATGAGCCTCGTTCTGAATGGTTAATGACGACGTGCGTGAACGCTACACTGCGTTTTCACAATGGGGAAAAATGTATTCAACCGTATCTGGATAAGCCGCTTTAAGTGGGTTAAAGAAGCCCCTGATAGGCACAAAGCCTATTGTACTGTACTGTATGTCGGAAAGAAATTGATATTGTGCTTGAAAAAATAATAATTGTACTTGAAAAGTGCTTGAAAAGTGCTTGAATTTTATCATGTTATGTCTGTACGAACCCTGTATAAAGAACATTGTGTGCCTACTGAGTGGGCTTGTATGTTTAAATGACCTTAGCTGTTGATAGGCTGTTAAACACCAATAAATCAAATCTGACGCGGCCTTATCTGAGAACCAAACTACTTTTACACACGCATTGCTCCAATGGTCCTCTACCGCCCTGTGACAAATCCACATTCGTCCCCCCCCCCACCCTCCCCCATACTTTGTGTGTTTGAAACCTTAATTTCTGTTTCCTTGTTCGGATCTGCTTTACATTTCACACACGCATTGCTCCAGTGGTCCTCTACTGCTCTGTGACAAATCCACATTCGTCCCGCCACACCCCCTCCCCCACCCCGCCCACCGCGCGAAGTCGAGGTCACAGACTTGGTGCGTTAACGCTCGGGTAAATGGCTTATTATGCAACCGCCACCGAATGGTGAGGGGGCAGATAGTGTTACCGGCGTCCGGTCCATACGTACGTACGTACGTATGTCCCGAACCTTAATTTCTGTTTCCTTGCTTGGATCTGCTTCACATTTCACACACACATTGCTCCAATGGTCCTCTACCGCCCTGTGACAAATCCACATTCGCCCCCCCCACCCCCCTCGGCAATGCAGCAGGTTAAAATGGGATCGAACCCGTTTGCCCGGCCTTACAGGACCGTAGCTGTTGATAGGCTGGTAAACACCAATAAACAAACAAACAAACAACCCCCTCTGGTAAATGTCTTATAATCAAATATGCCTCGTTTTCTTTGGCTGCCAGCGGGGGCATTCGTGTGCCGACAGTCCATATTCTTGTTTGTTGTGGCCTAATATATAATAGTGAACAAACATTGTTTTTGCAGTGTTTATATATATGTAAAGATGATGGACAAATTTACGCGAAACAGACGGTAGTGTGATAAATATTGCTATGACTGGAGAAATGGCGTTCATGTGATTTGCACCAGTGAAGATCCAGATCAGCCTGTGCATCCGCACAGTCTGATCAGGATCTGCACTATTCGACATTCCATCAATGAAACGCCCATCAGGCTTCTTGAGTGTGCTATTATTTGCAGGAGATAACACTGGTCACAAATGCCATATACCCAATTCTCCAGTCACGGACACAAATATGTAAATAGAAAACGTGCTATGTAATCAGAGCATGTATGATTCTTGCTATGAAATAAATATAATGTATCATTGCCGAGGACTTAATATTATGGTTTGACCCCGTTAACCACAGGTTGAAGTAACGGACCTAGATATATAGATAGATAGATCATTTATTTTTAAAGTGCAACCTGTTACATGATATAGCAACACTACATGTTTGATTACTGAACAGCCAGCCTACAGAGGCTTATGATGCACTGACATATATCGCATACAAGACGTACATACATTAATACATACAAGTAGTTGGTAGTTTGCGGCTATGAGTACTAGTATGAGTACTAGAGACGCATGATGGAATAAGTGTATAGTAACATATACAGCCAGTGAGGCGCCAGATCAGCCTACGTGCATCCATGCAGTCTGGTCAGGTGCCACACTGGACGTGATATCAGTGAATTTACAGATCATACCTACGATGGGCTATCATTAATCTATAGTGGGTGTTCTTACTGTGACCGTCAATCTAATGATGGGATTAGCGGTCTTGGTAAGAAAACTCATTCTCCGTTATCATGATGGGTCACGTAACCATAGTTCACAATTAAGAAATATTTACTAGTATTTAAGAAAATGAGTTTAATATAAATATGCCACAAATACACTCTCAAACATATCTGTGTATGCTCTCCTTACGTTGTCAGAATTTGTATAACCTATTGTATGTGTCGGTGTAGACCCTGATCTTTATTATTGTCCGCCCTTTTTGGGATACTGTATATTTTACTAAAATGCCCCACAAATATGCCACAAATACACCCTCAAACGTAGACTACCAGTGTGAACATCGGCTTACCTCATCAAACATAATATGAGCCGCGTCGTGCGAAAATGTGCCTTATGGCGAAAATGACGTTATCGAGTAAATGAGGTCGGAAACGTCGCTTCCATTTTAGCTTTTGACATAGCTGACGTCGTTGTTGACAGGTGGTGATGACAGACGATATAGAGAACAGTAGGTTAGTGCCGTGAATGGGAAAACATATCTGGCAAGGCTTAGGAAACGGGATAGGCGAGGCTCTCCCCTACTATTATATTTACCCCGTCAACACCTACAAATTGCTTTAAAATGCCTAAAAAATAACCCAGTCACCGCACATATGCATACGCAGTGATTAGGTCTCGTGCATGTATCAATAACGAGGGAATTGTATTACACACCATGTGATAACCGCCGTGACTCGTCAAAACTGTGAACATAATATGTGACGCGCCAAGCGAAAACCTCCTTTATGGATCAAACGTATGGATCAAACCGTAATTCTTAGAAAATTTGTTCTCTCGAACAATATGATATATAAACCAATGTTGTATTCAAGTGATCAAACCATCTTTCTAGACCAACAGAGATACATATCTGACGTCACTTTGTCTCATCGACGTTGTTTTGATAATACGTACGTTACGTCGTCGTTATCAATATTTGCGCACAGTGGACCGCACGAGTCGTGACGTTTTCGTGCTACAATTGTACTCTATTTAATTTATAAATAATGTAAGAAACAATGACAATTCGTTACAACGGCACACGTCGCCGGTAAATGATATTGCATACGTCATGTAAAGTCCACAGGTGGAAGACTGGGACCTAGGACACAATAAATGGCTCATTTGAAAAACGTTACTCCACCCACCCGTTTCCGGTGTCTATTGTACGGAAATTGTTTGGTGGGGTCCCAGTCTTCCACCTGAGGTAAAGTCCTTGGAGATAGCATATTATGTCACGCAAATTTCTATGGGGGCAGCCATTGTCGTGCTGCGCCTAAACGGCGAGTACGACCAAGAAAATAGTGCCCTGTGCCAACTTATCCTATTGTGTTTTGGTCCGTCTTGTTTTGTATCTAAAACTCTACATATACTATTCTCTATAGTTTTCACAGTTTTATGCTCAGTTTATCAGTTAAATTTTGGAAAATACGAATCAAGACAGTTCGTGGGTATGAATACAGCAGCAATTATCTTTAGATCTCACGGGACAGTACGGTTCGGAGCTAGCTACACAAATTCGCCTCCGATATGTTATCTACGGCTACAATTTGACCCATTCAAAAATGTAAAAATTTAGTTAACTGTAAATTGTATACAAATAATCTTTGAGGTAGAGCTCGTAACTTGCCCAAAATAATAGAACAGGGAAATCATTTTCCCATGGAATCCATATTTTCTCTAGTTCAACATTCAATATAACGAGCCCCGTGTAGGCACCGGGGCGGGATCAACTGATCCTGAGAATAGTGCTGCAGTAGCCATTGCTTGTCGTAAAAGGCGACTAAACTGGCTTAACGATTGGGTTCATACTTTCCGGAACCCACTATACCGGATTTGGCCCTCATGTACATTTTTGGCTTTCTTGTATGTGAGAGTTGAGTCGGGCTATGCCCCATATATAAAAGTAAGATTAGCGCTAATCCTATTATTTTTAGGGGATGGGATAAATGATGCTGGTATGGCGAGGGCCTGGCACCAGATCAGGTTGTTCTAATTTCAGGACTGAATATATATTTTGATTGTAAATATTGAGTTCTGAAGTTGGGATTTACCCCCCTTGGACAGGTGGATACGGGACTCGACCCCGTTGACCCGTCTGCGTGTAGACTCCCTGGCTTGTACCTCTATGTCAGAAAAGCGGACGTTAAACCCTATTCACTCACTCACTCACTCAATATAACGAAATGAAGCTTTCAAATTTATGTAAAGTCGTGCGATATGTCTGCCGAAAGTGATTTGTTTGGCTAAAAGTATTGTTTAGGGACTTAGTAAGCAGAAAAAACGTGGTGGCAATTTTACTTTCCATTTTTAGCTCACCTGAGCAAAGCTCGTGTGAGCTATTCTTATGGCAATGTGTCCGTCGTCCGAAGTCCGTCGTCCGTGAACATTTTCAATCATCTTCTTCTCCCGAAGTGCTGAGCCGATGTTGGTCAAACTTTACAGGGATGATATATGGGTGATGCCATATCAGATTTGTTAAAATGAAGGTCATCGACAATCCAAGATGGCCGCCGTGGAAAAGTAGGTCAAATTCTTAAAAAAATCTTCTTCTCACGAACCGCCAGGCCGATTTTGACGAAACGTTGTATGAATGATCGATAGTTAATGCTGATTCAGATTTGTTCATATGGTGGCCCCTGGGTCAAAAATGGGCGTGGCCCGAGGGGTCAAATATGGGTCAAATTTTATTTTTGACCAAATATGGTCATACAATATATCAAATCGAAGGTATCGACTAGTCGATCACTCTGGAGCATTTGTTGTCTAAATCAGATGATTTTGTCATCCAAGATGGCAACCGAAAGGTAAAAAAGTTGTTCTTTTACTAAAGATTTCAAACGTATTCTTCTTGTGAACTGCTTGGCCGATATTGGCCAAACTTAACTGTAATGGTCTGTGGGTGAAGCCTGTCCATTTTCGTTAAAATGGAGGTCATCACCAAATCCAAGATGTCCGCCGTTGAAAAGTAGGTCAAATTGTCAAAAAATCTTCTCACAAACCTCCAGGCCGATTTCGACGAAACTTGGTGTGAATGATTGATAGTTAAAGCTGTTTCAGATTTGTTCATATGGTGGCCCCTGGGTCAAAAATGGGCGTGGCCCAAGGGGTCAACTAGGGGTCAAATTATATTTTTGCCCGAATATGGTCATATAATATATCAAATCGAAGGTATCGACTAGTCGATCACTCTGGAGCATTTTTTGTCTAAATCAGATGATTTTGTCATCTAAGATGGCCACCGAAAGGTAAAAAAATTGTTCTTTTACTAAAGATTTCAAACGTATTCTTCTTGTGAACTGCTTGGCCGATATTGGCCAAACTTAACTGTAATGGTCTGTGGGTGAAGCCTGTCCATTTTTGTTAAAATGGAGGTCATCACCAAATCCAAGATGTCCGCCGTTGAAAAGTAGGTCAAATTGTCAAAAAAATCTTCTTCTCACGAACCTCCAGGCTGATTTCGACGAAACTTGGTGTGAATGATTGATATTTAACGCTGTTTCAGATTTGTTCATATGGTGGCACCTGGGTCAAAAATGGGCGTGGCCCGAGGGGTCAACTAGGGGTCAAATTATATTTTTGACCGAATATGGTCATATAATATATCCAATCCAAGGTATCGACGAGACGATCACTCTGGAGCATGTTTTGCCAAAATCAGATGATTACGTCATCCAAGATGGCCACCGACAGGTCAAAAGGTTGTTCTTTTACTAAAGATTTCAAAGGACTTCTTGTGAACTGCTTGGCCGATATTGACCAAACTTAACTGAAATGGTTTGTTGGTGAAGCCTGTTCATTTTTGTCAAAATGGAGGTCATCACCAAATCCAAGATGTCCGCCGTTGAAAAGTATGTCAAATTGTCAAAAAATCTTCTTCTCACAAACCGCCAGGCCGATTTCGACGAAACTGTATGAATGATCGATAGTTAACGCTGATTCAGATTTGTTCATATGGTGGCCTCTGGGTCAAAAATGGTCATGGCCCGAGGGGTCAAATAGGCGTCAAATTTTATTTTTGACCGAATATGGTCATTTTATATATCAAATCGAAGGTATAGCAGTAAATCACATGCACATTCGCAATATATGTTAGATCAGAAGCTACCAACAAATTATGTGGAACATTTGAAGTTGTAAGTGAAGAGTCTTTGTGAAATCAAGATGACCACTATGGAGGCTTTTAGGTGAGCGATACAGGCCCATTTGGCCTCTTGTTTATTTTGTTACTGGCCCGCGAAAATACCCCCACCCACTTGTTTTGCTATGATACACGGGTTCACATTTGCATCAGCGATATAAACGTGATAAAAATAATATGTTTACCCAGACAATTTATATTATGACACACAATAGACAAGGTAATATCATAAATGTGTATTTACATTTTTATGCCACCGGGTTTCGAAGAAACGGGTGGCATATAGTGTTTGGACCGTCCGTCCGTCCGTCCGTCCGTCCGTCTGTCTGTCTGTCGTCTGTCCGCCCGTCCGTCACACTTTTCGGTTAACCATTTTGTCACAGTTTCTCAAATATGCTGCAGGTGGCATCCGCGTTCGACAGACGAATTTCTTGTTTCAACGTTGTATGCATCCTTGAAAATACCCCACCCACCCATTTACCTGTATGAATATTTGCGTTAGTTGACATTTTAATAGATGTGAGTAAGTCTTCGACAATTCACATTTTCAATGTCCTAAATTGATGTATTGTGTCCCAGATAGACACACTAATGGATGACCCGGCATTTCCATTCGTATGCGATTACGTTTGCGATTACGTTTGTCCGGATAACTGATTGTCGATGTTAATTTTGGGGCAATCTGACGACTGATGATCTGACCCAATTTTAAGTGAGAAAGATGGCATTTTTTCTAAATAGATTACATGCATTGAGACAGCAAGAACCGAGGATTGTTCTGTGAAAATATGCCCATATATAGCTGCAATTTTAAGAAAAATATCGTAAAAAAACTGCTATTTTTGTCCGATAATCTGGAGGATCCTGTATAGTGAATTTTGGTGACCCATCGCTTTCGCGTTTTTAGCTCGCCTGCACGAAATGCATAAGAGCTTATGGCATACCCCCGGCGTCGTCGGCGTCGTCGACGTCAGCGTCGTCCACAAACTTAACGTTGGATAAATGTCTTATAACTTCTGTTTCCTTTCATGGAACACCTTGTTATTTCATACATGCATTCCTCAGATGACCCTCTATCAATCTGTAGCAAATCCATGACACACCACCCAACCCTTACCCCAAGGTCAAGGTCAGAAACTTAGCACATTCATAAACTTAACCTGGGGTAAATTGCTTATAACATCTGTTTCCTTTCATGGAACGCCTTGATATTTCATACATGCATTCCTCAGATGACCCTATATCATGCTGTAGCAAAGCCATGACCCACCACCCAACCCTTACCCCAAGGTCAAGGTCACAAACTTAGCACATTCATAAACTTAACATGGGTAAATTTCTTATAACATCTGTTTCCTTTCATGCAACGCCTTGATAGTTCATACATGCATTCCTCAGATGACCCTCTATCATGCTGTAGCAAATCCATGACCCACCACCCAACCCCTACCCCAAGGTCAAGGTCACAAACTTAGCACATTCAAAAACTTAACTTTGGGGTAAATTTCTTATAACATCTGTTTCCTTTCATGGAACGCCTTGATATTTCATACATGCATTCCTCAAATGACCCTCTATCATGCTGTAGCACATCCACGACCCACCAACCAACCCTTACCCCAAGGTCAAGGTCACAAACTTAGCATGTTCATAAACTTAACGTTGGGGTAAATGTTGTGTAACTTTTGTTTACTTACAGGGAATGCCTTCATATTTTATACATGCATTCCTCAGATGACCCTCTATCATGCTGTAGCAAATCCATGACCCACCGCCCATCCATTACCCCAAGGTCAAGGTCACAAACATAGCACATTCATAAACTTAACGTTGGGGTAAATGTTGTGTAACTTCTGTCTATTTACAGGGAATGCCTTCATATTTTATACATGCATTCCTCAGATGACCCTCTATCATGCTGTAGCAAATCCATGGCCCACCGCCCATCCCTTACCCCAAGGTCAAGGTCACAAACTTAGCACATTCATAAACTTAACGTTGGGGTAAATGTTGTGTAACTTCTGTTTATTTACAGGGAATACCTTCACATTTCATACATGCATTCATCTGATGAAACTCTATCATACTATAGTAAATCCATGACCCACCTCCCACCCCTTTCCCCAAGGTCAAGGTCACAAACTTAGCACATTCATAAACTTAAATGTCTTATAACATCTGTTTTCTTTCATGGAACGCCTTGATATTTCATATATGCATTCCTCAGATGACTCTATCATGCGGTAGCAAATCCACGACTCACCACCCAACCCTTACCACAAAGGTCAAGGTCACAAACCTAGCACATTCATAAACTTAATGTTGGGGTAAATGTTGTGTAACTTCTGTTTATTTACAGGGAATACCTTCATATTTCATACATGCATTCATCTGATGGAACTCTATTGTACTATAGCAAATCCATGACACACCCCTTTCCCCAAGGTCAAGGTCACAAACTTGGCACATTCATAAACTTAAAAATAACGTTGGGGTAAATGTCTTCTAACATCTGTTTCCTTTCATGGAACGCCTTGATATTTCATACATGCATTCATCTGATGATACTCTATTGTGATATAGCAAATCCATGACCCACCCCTTACCCTAAGGTCAAGGTCACAAACTTAGCACATTCTTAAAGTTGGGGGTAAATGTCTTATACGATATGTTTCCTTTCATGGAACGCCTTGATATTTCATACATGCATTCCTCAGATGACCTTCTATCATGCTGTAGCAAATCCACAACCCACCACCCAACCCTTGCTCCAAGGTCAAGGTCACAAACTTAGCATGTTCATAAACTTAACGTTTGGATAAATGTTGTGTAACTTCTGTTTATTTGCAGGGAACGCTTTGATATTTCATACATGCATTCATCTGATAATCCTCTGTTGTGCTACAGAAAATCCATGACCCCCCCCCCCCCCCCCGCCCCTCCCCCCCCCCCCCACCCCTTTCCCCAAGATCAACATCATAAACTGAACGCTGGAGTAAATGTCTTTTTATAACTTCTGTTTCTTTACAGGGAACGCCTTGATATTTCATACATGCATTCATATGATGATACTCTATCGTGCTATAGCAAATCCATGACCCCCCCCCCCCCCCCCCCCCCCCCCCCCACCCCTTTCCTCAAGGTCGAGGTCACAAACATAGCACATTCATAAACTTAACGTTGGATTAAATGTATTTTTATAACTTCTGTTTCTTTACAGGGAACGCCTTGATATTTCATACATTCAAGGTCACGAACTTAGCACATTCATAAACTTAAAAATAACGTTGGAGTAAATGTCTTATAACATCTGTTTCCTTTCATGGAACGCCTTGATATGTCATACATGCATTCATCTGATTGATGATACTCTATTGTGCTATAGCAAATTCATGACCCACCCCTTACCCCAAGGTCAAGGTCACAAACTTAGCACATTCATAAACTTAACTTTGGGGTAAATGTCTTATAACATCTGTTTCCTTTCATGGAACGCCTTGATATTTCATACATGCATTCCTCAGATGACCCTCTATCATGCTGTAGCAAATCCACAACCCACCACCCAACCCTTGCTCCAAGGTCAAGGTCACAAACTTAGCATGTTCATAAACTTAATGTTGTGGTAAATGTTGTGTAACTTCTGTTTCTCTAAAGGGAACGCTTTGATATTTCATACATGCATTCATCTGATGATCCTCTATTGTGCTACAGCAAATCCATGACACCCACCCCCCCCCCCCCCCCCACACACACACCCACCCCTTTCCCCAAGGTCACAAACTTAGTACATTCATACATGCATTCCTCATGTGAATAGCTATCATACTGTAGAAAATCACCAACTTAGTGCGTTCATAAACTTAATGTTGGGTTAAATTTTGTTTTACTTCTGTTTTCAGGGAGCGCATTGATATTTCATACATGCATTCATCTTAATATGCTATATTATGCTATAGCAAACCCACAACCCACCTTGCACCTCTGACCCCAATGTCAAGGTCCACCGCATGCCCCTTAACCCAAGGTCAATTATATATTATAGTATTCATGTTTTTTATGCAACTGTGCCAAGTTTGAGTGAAGGCTGCCAACAGGCGAGCTTCGTTGTCTTCTGACAACTCCTGTACAACTGGTGTATGTACACGTACAAAAGCTGCATGGCTATAGAATGAAAATATGGATGATAGATAACGTAAGTATATGAAGTTCAAAGTAGTCCTACTTATGGTAACAGAGGTAGTATTACCGAAAACCTTAACCCTTTCAGCCCTAAGGAACTGGAATGGACTGTGATATGCTAATGTTCCGACCAATCCAATGGTCAAAAAATGATTTTCAGATTCGTCCATTTATGAAAAGGGGCTGTTTTTGTTCTAAGAAATATTATATTACTTTCAAAAAGTGCAGATCCTGATGAGACGGCTCGTCACGAGCCGGCTCATCTGGATCTGCACTTTTTGCATAAACCGCTTTAGCTGGATTTCGGGTTCAAAGGGTTAAAGGCACATGCCCACTCATTAGGCACAAAATTATCGTTATATCAGAGACATTTTTTGGCAAAATAAACATTCATTCACCATTACCCCACGTATTGAGTGGCAATATTATACATTTTATATCAGCCGTACATTTCCACACTGAGATCAGGGGCGATAACCGTGTTTCATTAAAATGTTAACGGACATTACTATTTATTATCTGTATTTATGTTTTGATGAGCAATGATCATACATTATAATCTGTCGAACATATTATTTTTAAGGTGAAGCATTTAATTTGTATAAATAATTAAAGAATACCATGCCTCATTTGCATATGAAAATAGCCTGATACCACCGCTCGTCACTATGAGTAAAATAAGTGTTACTAAATAAATTATGTATGTATAGCGGGCACTTGTAATTTTTAGATCTGGTGAAAATAGTGACACAATTATACACATAGTTAATTCCTATAGACAACAATTTGTGCCTACTGAGTGGGCATGTACCTTTAATGCACGTTTAAAAGAAAAGAAATATATTTTATGCGGAGATTTCAACCTTGTTTTGGACCCAGATTTAGACTATCATAACTATAAAAATATAAATAATAACAAATCTAGAGAAAAATTATGAGAAATTATTCAAGAAAAATATTTAATCGACCCTTTTAGAGAAAATCACCCCCTAATGAGAAGGCTCACATGGAGACGACGACAGCCTTTTCAGCAAGCAAGACTAGATTTCTTCTTACCTTCAATGAAAAACAGGCGCGGATGCAGGATTTCGGGTTAGGGTGGGGGGGGCGTAACTATTTTGCAATACTTGACTATATTATGGAACGCGCTAGGGGGGGTCCGGATGCATTCTCCCCCCCCCCCCCCCCCCGGAAATTTTTTGAAATCTACATCGCATTTCCTGCGTTCTGGCGCATTTTGGAGCAAAAAAAAACCAATAAACAATAAATTCACAAACGCGAACGTAGAAACTGTAACTTGTAAAAAATCTTTACTCGGCGAATTTTAGGGGGGCGCGCGCGCCAGGTCCGCCCCCCCCCCCCCCCCCCCCCCCCCCCACCCCCCCCCCCCCCCCCCCCCCCCCCCCCCCCCCCCCCCCCCCCCCCCCCCCCCCCCCCCCCTCTCAATCCGCCCTTGAAAACTGCATCATTGAAAATAGCTACAGATCTGATCATTCATTCACCTGTATTAAGTTTACGTTTCAACAATTTTATAAAGGGAAAACCACTAAAATCAATATGCTATTTCAATATATAACCGAGAAAACTTACATGAAATACCAAACAACGAATTGCAATTCACAATTAACGATCAACTTTTTCTAGAAACACTTATGATGGAACTACGTGGAAAATCTATTTCTTATTCTTCCTTTATAAAAAAAGAAACCAATCAAAAAGAAAAATCATTAACAGAACAAATATTAGACATGGAAAAACAATTAAAGAAGGAAGACATGAATAAAATTGAAATTTTAAAATTAGAACTCCAGGAAATTCGTAAAATTAAAGTAAATGGTTCAGTTATTCGATCAAGGGCTCTAAATATAAATGAAGGAGAAAAACCAACAAAATATTCTGTGCACTCGAATCTCATAACTGTATAAGTAAAACAATACCAAAACTTGAAACAGAAAATGGCAAAATAATTACAAATCAGTCAAAGATATTAAAAGAAACAGAACTATTTTTCACCAAACTTTATAGCAATAAAGACACAGCTGCTTATAAAGATTTAGATTTGGATAATTTTTTGGAAAATACGCATGTACCAAAATTAAATGAAACAGAATCAGAAAAACTAGAGGGATTAATCACAAAAACTGAATTAGCCTTTGCACTAAAAAACATGACGAACAACCGTAGCCCAGGTACAAGCGGATTTGCATGCGAATGTTATCAAATGTTTTGGCATAAACTGGGCGATTTCATTTGTAGGGCAATAAAGTATAGCTATCAGAACGGTGAACTATCTATAACTCAACGGCAGGGTATAATAACACTAATCCCAAAAGAAAATAAAGCTCGACATTTTCTAAAAAATTATAGACCTATTTCATTATTAAACACAATTTACAAAATGGCATCAGCATCTATCGCTAATAGAATAAAAACAGTATTAGACAAATTAATAAATGGGGACCAAACAGGATTTATTTCAGGAAGATACATGGGGGAAAACATTAGGCAGGTATACGACATTATGCAATATATTGAAAAAAACAAATATCCCAGGACTTCTTCTTCTTATAGACTTTGAGAAAGCATTTGACTCTATATCGTGGAACTATATTCATAAAGTACTTCGCTACTTTAAATTCGGACCAAATATTAGGCAATGGATTACATTATTCTACAAAAATGCTCAACTATCAGTTAATCAACATTGTAACCTCTCACCTTTTTTTTTCAATACATCGAGGCTGTCGTCAGGGGGACCCACTCTCACCGTACATATTTATCTTATGCGCAGAAATACATGCAATCAGAATACGCAAAAATCATGAAATTAAAGGAATTACAATAAATGGAACAGAATATAAACTAACACAGTTTGCAGATGACACTAGTGCCTTCTTGGATGGATCAAGTGAATCACTAAATGAAACACTTAATGAACTGGAAATGTATGCCCATATGTCAGGACTTAAAGTTAATTTTGATAAAACACAAGTTATTTGGATTGGGGCAATTTTGTTTAGCCAAGACTCAATTAAAACAAAATGGAAACTAAAGTGGGGAAATAACAGATTTAAATTGCTTGGAATTACTTTTGACACAGATTTAGAAAAAAATTGTGAACATAAATTTCTCGGAAAAAATGAGGCTCATAAAAGAAAAAATCAACAGCTGGAACAAAAGGTACTTAACACCATTAGGCCGAATCACAGTCATAAAGTCTCTTCTTCTCCCATCTTTAAATCACCTGTTTATATCCCTACCTAACCCCAGTCAAACATGTGTTAAAGATATCAGCAGCATTATGTATGAATTTTTATGGCAAGGTAAATCACGAGTAAAAGGCACTATCACATGCAAACAATATGAGGATGGCGGACTAAAAATGCCAAATATTGAGGACTATATATCGTCTTTAAAAACAACATGGGTAAGAAGAATAGGGTGCAACAAATACAAATTTATAAACATTTTAAATACAGAAATTGTTACAGATACTATTTTTAAATTGGGAGATATGTACATAGAACAAAAAATAGGAAAAATTTCAAACCTTTTTTGGCGGGATGTTTTAAAAGCTCATCTAAAATTACAAAATAAGCTTAAGCCGATAAACATGGATGCATTTATTTCTAGCCCATTATTTTTTAATAAGGACATACAATGTGGGACAACCTTCTTCAATAAGGCATGGTTTGATAAGGGAATATGTTTTATAAATGACATTATCAAAATTGATGGAACTTTTGCCTCTCAAAATGAACTTAAAAACAATTTCAACATAAATATAAACTTTCTTCAATATTATGGCCTTGTCAAAGCAATAAAAGATTGGGGTAAAAGTTTGAAACTTATCAATATCGAAAAAAAGTTACAAATGTCATTTACTCCATACAAACTAAACATATACATAAAAAACAAAACCGGGACAAAAGACATGTACCTCGCATTAAACTACAATTCTGAAACTCCAGCTGGTAACATTAAATGGAACTCCACCTATAATTTTAACAATGAAACATGGAAGAAAATATATTTATGGCCGCATATCATAACAAAAGACACAACTCGAAAATGGTTCCAGTACCGAATAAACCACAATATTCTGGCCACAAATGAGTTCATAAATAAGATTAAAATTGTCAGTAGTCCATTATGTACATTCTGTAAGAAGTTCTCGGAAACAATAAAACATTTGTTTTTGGATTGTAAGGTTACAAAAAACATATTTAGGGAACTTCAAGAATGGTTAGCGACCAAAAATATAACTATTACAATTAACGAAAAATCATTCATCTTTGGGATTTACGAAAAAACAATAAGTATCTTCAAACAATTAATACTATTAGAAACTAAATACTATCTCTATTATTGCCGGTGTTCAAAAGTAGTACCAAGTCTCAGCATACTGAAGCATCGAATTCAACTATTGTATGAAACATCCAGGAAGGCAGCAAAAATGGCCAACAAACTTGAAAACTTTACAAAAATTTGGGAAGACTTTATCATTTCAAAAGTTTAATTTATGTAACAAAAATACCAAAATAAGATGTCATCTTCAGCTGAGCTAGTTGCGGGTGCTATAATAAATCTCTGCTTTTGTGCGTTTTTTTTTCCTTTCTTTGTTTTAACCCCTTCCCCACCCTCTCCCCACTCCCCATTCCACTTCATATTATAGGTTTGGGAAATAAAGACATTGTAAATATGAATCTAGTAGAAGAATATAATATACACAGAGTAATACAGGTTCAAGCAAAGACCATGATATGACGGAACCAGCCGCGTTTTGTAACAACTGTAACATTTAACCCTTTCAGCCCTAAATAACTGGAATGGATTATATATAATATGTTGATTTTCGGTCAATTCCATTCAACACAAAATACATTTCAAATAATCTATTTATAATTTTTCTCTCTTTTTTTTTAACAAATATAAAAATTACTTGCAAAGAGTGCAGATCCTGATGAGCCGGCTCGTCTGGATATACACTGTTTAAAAACACCTATATAAACGGCTGTAGTGTTGAAAGGGTTAATACACGATTTAAACATGTAGATGCACAGTAGGATTGAACTTTTTACAGAGTGGGGCTGGTTCAGTTGGATAATGGGTAATATGAATGATAACATATAATCAATTACATGTATTACATATGCTAAATCAAACTTTGGCTCTTGAAGCGCTGGAGAGTGACATTGTCATCTGCGGGTTTATTATAAGTATTACTGTCTTTTTTTAATAACACGTGCAAGTTTTTTATTGAAAATTCTGGTCTCTCATTAATGACGATTCTAATGTACCACTCAACCATGAAGTCTTAATAGAACAGTGATTTCTACCCAGTACTGCAAGAGCAAAAGAGGGTGAATATCTGTAATTGTATATTTTGTATTTGTATCTGACTATTACATGTATATTATGTACGGTTTGTGGGGGATGGCCCCGACCCACCACAAACCTATTACGGGGAAAATAAATATTTTCAAACCTGAAAAAAAATTAAAAAAAAAACTCAGGTTGAACTGACGGGTCACTTTAAACCGTCTATACATTCTACGCGTACGTGGAATGCAAAAGGCGGTGTGGTTGACATATCGCGGTCGACGAGTAATAGTGTATGCAGACCGACCCATTCATGAAAACGTTCATCCTATGAGTGGAGTTGTTGAATTGTGACATCAGTTTTGATTCTCCTACATTCCCGTCCACAAACGTGCTCCTAGAAGCGGACTTGTGACCTAGTTATTTAACAGTAGAATAAGGTGAGTCCGCGTTTTTTTTCTATCATGAAATCACAATTTTATATGACAAGATGTGTATCACTATGTGTTGATAGAATATGCTCACACCTTTCACCTATATAGATATGACACCGTTTACATGTGTACGTGTTTGCAGGTCGATATTTGGTCAACTCGTCGCGTACACTGGTATCTACGGAGCCCCACAGGGGACGTAGAATTATTTTGTATGCCCCACCACGATAGTGGAGGGGGCACCCACCACGATAGTGGAGGGGACATTTAGTGTTACCCTTGTCCGTCCGTCCCGTCCCGTCGGTGGGAACGAATTATATCGTGGGAACGAATTGTTAATTCGTGGGAACGAATTGTTAATTCGAGGGAACGAATTGTTAAATTGAGGGAACGAATTGTTATTTCGTGGGAACGAATAATAAAAAAGTCCCTGTCCCCTGCGGGGCTCCGTACGTATCTGCATAGTTCGGTCTACATGTAGATTGTGCCATCTAAATCATATGTGAGGTGTAGTTGGAAATTTGGCCTTGCGACGGGCGCGACCAGCATAGGCCCAGATCAGCCTGCGCGTCCGCGCAGTCTGATCATGGCCTATGCTGTTCGCCGTTCAGTCATTGAAGTAGTTACGCTTTCGTGTTGTCAGTGTTATTACAAGGTGTATGATCACGTGGTACTAACAACAACAACAAGTACTGAAACTTCCAGAATCCACCTGATTCAAAGTACATATTCGTTTGTATTGTCCTTATTGCGTAACGGATTTTGATGAAAAATGGCGCCTCAAACGCGTCTTGTTAAGCTGCATTTGGTGGTCTTTGTATTTTCGCCCAAACTTCTGTCGTTTTTGCGAAGAATCTATTTCTTCGCAAAAGCGACACAAGTCTGTGCCTAACTCCCTGGACCACCAAATTCAGCTCATGAAGACGCGTTTGCTGCGCCATATGTCATCAAAATCCGTTGCATATTAAGGAAAATATAAAATAATACTTACTTTGGAGTGGGCGACGTTGTTGTTGTTGTTGTTGTTGTAACCACGTGATCATGCACCTTGTTTATTAGGTCATAATCGAAACTTGCTGCACGTTTTCCGCTGTACAGGCAGTGTACATGCACTGTAATGTAATTATAGGTACAGTGAAACCTCTCTAAACCGGACACCCTGTGGGTACCCGGTTTAGATAGGTTCCACCGTCATTAAGCACTATATGAACACTTTTTGTCATTTGAAATCATGAACAGACACGACAATGAAATAATTACAGCAAAACCCATCTAAATAAAGCTAAATGGGGTCGCCATGCTGTCTGGTTTAGAGAGGTTCCACTGTATGTGCTCGGAATTAAATATTTATCCCGTCAACACAGTGCGTATGTGCCGTGAAACACGTTGTCGTGAAACATTTTTGATATCCTGTCAATACGACCTACTCCCTGCGTATGAATATGTGCGGTTGCTGGGATTATTTCTTTGCATTTTAGTAGGCTGGTGCCGTGAATGGAAACAAATATCTGGCCCGGCACGGAAACGGGATGTGCTCGGCAGAGCCTCGCCCATCCCGTTTCCTGAGCCTTGCCAGATATTTTTTCCCATTCACGGCACTAACCTACTATTCTCTATTTATAGCCGTGTCCCTATGCAAGTTCATCTGCACCTACAACGGTTGCCGACCTGACTGCCAGCAAACGCGTGTGATTTAAACAAATTAAAAATTACTGTCTAATTTAATTATATAAGTGTTAAAGGTGCATGCCCACGCAGTAGGCACAAAATGTTCTTTATAGGAATTAAATAAGTGTATAATTATGTCACTATTCCGCCAGTTCTAAAAATTACGAGTGTCCGCTATACAAATATAATAATTTATTAATTATCAATTTACTGTTAGCGACGCGCGGCGGTAACAGTCTATTTTGATAATGTGCGGGGACGACGACTTTCACATCACGGCTTGCGGTGCGCATGCGCAGTATACTACGCGCGCCAGTAGGCTTCCCAACATGTAAACAAGAATATCAACATGTCGAAACGTCCAGGACGGAAATTGTATGAAACGGCGTCGGCCAAAAAAAAAGGCGAAATGTCTGAGGGACAGGCAGTACAGAGAGAGAGAGTGGTTAATATTGGCGACCAGATCACCAAATGGAAAGAGATTTAGATTTGGACTCGAACAGAGATTTTTCTTCTCAACTTCCGATACTTCACTGCGCATGTGAAAGATGTGATATGATTGACCGTGTCACGTGACGCGTGTTGGTAAAAATAGCACGAGGAATACCCTTTCTGGTCGCGGCATATAAAATGCGAGTTAACACCAATTAACAGGCGCCGTAATTAAAAATAACTCGTTAGTGGGTAGACAAATGGCTCATATAAGGCATGACAGAAAATGAAAAGTAGTAGTACAGTGTAACCTGCTGTGTGGGCATGTACCTTTAATTAAATGTCGGTGTAATTCTCTTGAGGCGACATTTTCCAGTATAGTTCTGAGTACATAACTTCGTATTGACAACATGGTTCTAAGACAGACATGCAACGTTGTTCTAGAGTACCCGAGCGCTAATAAGCGCAACAGTGGTTCAATGCTACAGGTTGCATACAGTTTAGTACATAACTCTTATGACAACGTTGTTCTAGAAGTCCATTGCCGCCTATGAAGCAACACGTGTTCTAATGCTACAGGTTATTCTCTATGACAAAACTTTGTTCTAGAGTACCCATTGCCGCCTATGAAGCGCAACACGTGTATTCATGTTGCAGATATTGTACAATAACTCTTATTGACACGATTTGTTCTAGAGTCCCATTGCCGCCATAAAAAGCGCAACACGGTTCTAATGCTAACAGGTTATTGACACGTTGTTCTAGGAGTAACCCATTGCGCCTATGAAGCAACGTGGTTCTAATGCAACAGGTATTGAGTACTAACTCTTATGACAACGTTTTGTTCTAAGTACCCATTGCCGCCTATGAAGCGCAACACGTGGTTCTAATGCTACAGGTTATTGTTACCCTTACTTTTAATGACACGTTGTTCTAGAGTACCATTGCCGCCTATGAAGCGCAACAGGTGTTCTAATGACTTAACATTGTATGAAGTGAACATTACTGCGCTATGTGCGCAACACGGTTCTAATCTAGGTTATTGATACTAATCTTTATGACGTTGTTCTAGAGTACCCATTGCCGCCATGAAGGAAAACACTGGTTCTAATGTACAGGTTATTGAGTACATAACTAGAAACGTTCGTCCCTTGAGTAACAATTGCCGCTTAATTGAAGCGCAACACGTGGTTCTAATGCTACAGGTTATTGAGTACATAACTCTTATATGACCCTTAAGTTGTTCTAGAGGTTACATGCCGCCTATGAAGCGCCATCAAAAACGTGGTTCTAATGTACGGTTATTGAGTATAACTCTTAGATTAAAAGTTGTTCTAGATAACCCATTGCCGCCTATAAGCGCAAACGGGTTATAAATGCTACAGGTTATTGAGTAATCTATATGACAACGTTGTTCTAGAGTACCATTGCCGCCTATAAGCGCAACACGTGGTTCTAATGCTACAGGTTATTGAGTACATAACTCTTATGACAACGTTGTTCTAGAGTACCCATTGCCGCCTATGAAGCGCAACACGTGGTTCTAATGCTACAGGTTATTGAGTACTCTTTGACAATAACGTTGTTCTAGTAGTTCCCTGCCGCCAAAGCGAACACGTGGTTAAGCTACAGGTTAGTATAACCCTCTTATTGACAAACGTTGTTCCTGAGTACCCATGCCGCCTATGAAGCGCAACACGTGGTTCTAATGCTACAGGTTATTGAGTACATAACTCTTATGACAACGTTGTTCTAGAGTACCCATTGCCGCCTATAAAGCGCAACACGTGGTTCTAATGCTACAGGTTATTGAGTACATAACTCTTATGACAACGTTGTTCTAGAGTACCCATTGCCGCCTATAAAGCGCAACACGTGGTTCTAATGCTACAGGTTATTGAGTACATAACTCTTATGACAACGTTGTTCTAGAGTACCCATTGCCGCCTATAAGCGCAACACGTGGTTCTAATGCTACAGGTTATTGAGTACATAACTCTTATGACAACGTTGTTCTAGAGTACCCATTGCCGCCTATAAAGCGCAACACGTGGTTCTAATGCTACAGGTTATTGAGTACATAATCTTAGACAACGTTGTTCTGTACCATGCCGCCTATAAAACAAACACTGGTTCAATGCTACGGTATTGAGTACATTAACTCTTGACAACGTTGTTCCTAGAGTACCCGCCGCCTATAAAGCGCACACGTGGTTCTAATGCTACAGGTTATTGAGTACATAACTCTTTATGACAACACGTTGTTCTAGAGTACTCGATTATACATTGCCGCCTATGAAAGCGCAACACGTGTTCTAAGCTTAGGTTATTGAGTACTAACTCTTATGCGTGTTCTAGGTACATGCCGCCTATTAAAGCAGTACACGTGTTTTAAATGCTCAGTTATGAGTTAATAAATCTTATGACGTTGTTCTAGAGTACCCATTGCCGCCTATAAAGCGCAACACGTGGTTCTAATGCTACAGGTTATTGAGTACATAACTCTTATGACAACGTTGTTCTAGAGTACCCATTGCCGCCTATAAAGCGCAACACGTGGTTCTAATGCTACGTTATTGAGTAACATTAAGACTCTTATGACAACGTTGTTTAGAGTACCCATTGCCGCTATGAAGCGCAACACGTGGTTCTAATGCTACAGGTTATTGAGTACTACTCTTATGACCAACGTTGTTCTAGAGTACCCATTGCCGCCTATGAAGCGCAACACGTGGTTCTAATGCTACAGGTTATTGAGTACATAACTCTTATGACAACGTTGTTCTAGAGTACCCATTGCCGCCTATAAAGCGCAACACGTGGTTCTAATGCTACGGTTATTGATATAACTCTTATTCCTATGATGAACGAAACGTTGTTTCTAGAGTACTAACTCTTAGACGTTGTTTAGTCATTGCCGCCTATGAAGCGCAACACGTGGTTCTAATGCTACAGGTTATTGAGTACATAACTCTTATGACAACGTTGTTTCTAGAGTACCCATTGCCGCCTATAAAGCGCAACGTGGTTCTAATGCTACAGGTTATTGAGTACATAACTCTTATGGACAACGTTGTTCTAGAGTACCCATTGCCGCCTATAAGCGCAACACGTGGTTCAATGCCTAGGTTATTGAGTACAATAACTAATACGTGTTCTATGCCTACAATCGTTATTGAGTACATACTCTTATGACAACGTTGTTCTAGAGTACCCATTGCCGCCTATAAAGCGCAACACGTGGTTCTAATGCTACAGGTTATTGAGTACATAACTCTTATGACAACGTTGTTCTAGAGTACCCATTGCCGCCTATAAAGCGCAACACGTGGTTCTAATGCTACAGGTATTGAGTACATAACTCTTAGACAACGTTGTTCTAGAGTACCCATTGCCGCCTATAAAGCGCAACACGTGGTTCTAATGCTACAGGTTATTGAGTACATAACTATAATTACAAGGTGTATGATCACGTGGTACTAACAACAACAACAAGTACCGATTCAAAGTACGTATTCTTTTATAGTCCTTATTACGTAACGGATTTTGATGAAATATGGCGCATTAAACGCGTCTTGTTAAGCTGCATTTGGTGGTCTCTGTATTTTCGCCCAAACTTCTGTCGTTTTTACTTTCGATTAGCTAGTGCAGCTAATGCTACAGGTTCTTGAAGAACGGTTCATATTTCGGTGTTTTATGGATTATTTCGTTATCCCTGGTAGTTTGTACGGAAGCCCATTAGGGCCACTTTTTTTCTTTTCTTGAATTTTCGAGATCTTTTCTTGAATTTTCAAGATATTTTCTTGAATTTTCAAGTTCTTTTCTTGAATGTTCAAGATCTTTTCTTGAATTTCGAAAATTCAAGAAAAGAACTTGAAAATTCAAGAAAACATCTTGAATAAATGGAAATTAAAAAAAAAGTGAAGTGGCCCTAATGGGCTTCCGTACGTTTGGGTGCATTGTTCATTCCTTATAATTCCAGCATTTGAAATAAATTCATCAAGAAAATGTGTTTATTTTCCGTTTTCTTAAGAATTATTTTAACTGCGCCTCACGGTTACGGAAAGTAGTTCGGCGTGGGAGTTTACTGGGATATAAATTTTGGACAGAGACTTGATACGGTCCAATCAAATGTTAGGGAATTGTGTAAATATGTTTGTGCTGGAATTATAGTTAATTGACTATTTCTGTCATGCCATAAAAATAGAATATGTACAAATATTTCTGAACCCAATTGAGCATACGAGTCACCTGAAAAATGGGAATAGTATAATGCATGTGTATCATACAACAATTGTCGAGCGCTGCAAACGCTAATTTTTAGCTCACCTGAGCGAAGCTCATATGAGCCATTGTTACCGCAATGTGTCCGTCCGTCCGTCCGTCCGTCCGTCTGTCGTCCGTCTGTCGTCCGTGAACATGCCGTCCGTCCGTCCGTCCGTCCGTCCGTCGTCCGTCCGTCCGTCTGTCGTCCGTGAACATGTTCAAACGTCTTCTCCTCGGTAACCATTGGACCTATAGTCAGCAAACGTCATGGCCAAGGTAGGGGATTACAAAATTGTTAAAATGGCGTCATTACGTAATCCAAGATGGCCGCTGAAAGGTCAAAAGGTCGTTCTTTTATTAGAGATTTCAAAATTCTTCTTCACATGAAACGCTTGGCCCATGGTAGCCAAACTTAAAAGTTATGGTCCATGGGTGAAGCCTTTTTAAATTTGTTAAAATGGAGGTCATCGCTAATCCATGATGGCCGCCGTGAAAATAGCATAAACTCTTAAAAAATCTTCTTCTCTTGAACCGCTAGCCGGATTTCGACGAAACTTGGTAGGAATGATCGATGTACAATGCTCTTTCAAAGTTGTTAAAATGATGACCCCGGGGTCAAAAATGGGCGTGGCCCGTGGGGTCAAACTTTATTTTTGACCGAATATGCTCATGTCATATATCAAATTGAAGGTATCGATGAGGCGATTGCTCTGGTATAATATTTGTCGGAATCGGATGATTATGTCATCCATGATGGCCGCCAAAAGGTCCATTTATTCGAGATTTTGAACGTCTTTTTCTCAGGAACCACATGGCCGATGCTGGCTAAACTTCATAGTAATTTAAGATCCTTGGCTGAAGCATTTTCAGATTTGGTAAAATGAGAGTCATCGCTTAATCCAAGATGACCGCCATCTAAAAATAGCACAATTTTGTTAAAACACATATGAACTCAACGTCACATTCTCCTCTTGTGTTCATGGTGTCAGGTGAGCGAATTAGGGCCACCATGGCCCTCTTGTTTCTGAAACCGAATGGGTGGCAGGTGGGAGCATGCGATGGGTAATTTAACTATCGGGATTCATCCTTACCGAAATTCCGACTGGATACCTGGTTTGGCCCTCACGTTTGTCGTTGGCATTCTCGTATCTGACAGTTGAGTCTGTTTATACCCCTTATGTCAGTATTACGATTATTCGTTCGTAATCCTATTTTAGGGGAAGAGGACTTTGGTGTGGTATGGAGGTGGTAAGGTTATTCTAATTTCAGGGTTGAATATATATTCATTTCGTTCGATGTAAATATTCTGTTCTGATTTTGTAAGTGGTAACCCCCCCCCCGCAATGCTGCAGGTTGGTCTGGCCTTAAATAACATTATCTGTTGTTGATAGGCCGTTAAACACCATTAAACAAACAAACAAGCATATACACTTGAATATAACGCATACATAAAATGATTGTTTTCCCATTCGGCTTATATTTATGGGTGGGTATACTATATAGCCCAGTAAAGAAGCAGGCCGATGGTCGTCGGTCTGGTTTATATTTCTGAATTTTGATAACCTATAAGTTTAGGCCTCCTATAGCACACATTATCAAATGGAATGGTGCGATTGCGATTGGTCTGTATAGGTGTTTCGCATTGCTTGAAGCCAAAAAAGACATATTAAATACCAGGCTAGTGTCTTTTGATATCAAGTTTATCAGGCAAGGCTAGGAAACGCGTAGGAATTCCGAGGCTTGCCGAGGAATTCCTACCGTTTCCGAGCCGAGCCTGATAAACTTGATATCAAAATACACTAGTCTGGTATTCTATTTATCAGGTAACGTTTTATGCTCGAAAATGACCACAGATGGCGTCGTTATCTATGGACAGAACGAGGACTTGTTTACGTTGCGTCATTACACTGACGTCATTCGGTAACGTCACGTGACGTCATCCGACCAATGGAACGTCAGTTTTCACTTTGTTGTAACCCGGATGTTGATATCGGGTCAATGCCTGATACAACAATATGTTATCAGTCAGTACGTATTCGGTCAATACATGGCAGGTTACCTGATACATATTAAATATTGATGCATCATCTGAGATACCGTGCCGTTAAAATCGATCACAGGCGGAGGATTTTGTTTCTGTTCATACTTTAATCAAGACGCATGATCACGTGGTTACAACAACAACAACGTCGCCCACTGTAAAGTAAGTATTATTTGATATTTTCCTTAATACGCAACGGATTTTGATGAAATATGGCGCAGCAAACGCGTCTTCGTGAGATGCATTTGGTGGTCCATGGAGTTTGGCACAGACTTATGTCGTTTTTGCAAATAATCATTTCCGTGAAATAGATTCTTCGCAAAAACGACAGAAGTTTGGGCGAACATACAGAGACCACCAAATGCAGCTTAACAAGACGCGTTTGATGCGCCATATTTCATCAAAATCCGTTACGTAATAAGGACAATATAAAAGAATACGTACTTTCAATCGGATTTGTTGTTGTTGTTAGTACCACATGATCATACACCTTGTTAATATAATAACTGAATGAGTCGTTGTCAGTTCATCGGGTGCGTTTCTTTTCCCCATGTATCTATAGTTATATGTGGCTGTGACTGGAGAAATGGGGCTCATGGGTAGTGCGACCAGTGTAGATCCAGATCAGCCTGTGCATACGCACAGTCTGATCAGGATCTGCACTGTTCGCCGTTCCATCATTGAAACACCCGTCATGCTTCAAACAACCGTTATGGAATGTTGTCAGGCTACAGGAGTGTGTTATTTGACCAAGAGCTACACTGGTCACAAATCCCATTTCTGCACACACAGCCACATACAGTGAAATCGCGATGGCTCGAAATGCGATGGCTCGTAATGTCGGGCTCGCTCGAAATGGCGTCGCGGTCCCGATCATTTTCCCTATATGTTTAATGTATTTTACATGCGATGGCTCGAAATTCAACTCCTCGAAAAATGCGATCGCTGGAAACATTTCTCGATATTTTGCTACCCAATGAGTCGAAATTCATGTCGAAGTTTGTGTTTGGCTAATTTTCACACCTCCGCGTCAAACTTATTATGATCAAAGGCCGAGCCACGCTCTACCTGTCTGTGAAATATTATTTCTTTTCAAGTGCAGTTAATTGCCTGAAGTGGTGCAATTTGATCGTTAACGTTGCGATCATTTGTGAATTCTATATTAGATTGTTCCGAAACTTTCAACATAATTTGTGGAAACTCTATTTATTGTTATGCTTGTACATTATTTGTGAAATGAAAGTTATTGTATTCATAATTTGTTGTTGTTGTTGTTGTTTTGTGTCCCATAACAGCTCAACGGCATACGGCGATTTATTAAATATTCTGGGTTTCGTCCACTCGGAGTATTTAATCGAGTATGTCGTAAGTCATTGGACGTTTTTTCGTTTCAACTCCCGTGTTATTCGAGAGGCTACCCGGGAGTTACCACGAAAAACGCCCATTGAAAAGACCACTGTTTCGAGTGACGTCACAACCACCTGCTGCATTAATTATGTGCGCCGCTATTTATAGTGAATACTGGACATTTTTATTAGCCGATCTATTTATAGATCGGCTATATATTGGTTATCTATTGGTTTGTGAAAAAGTTTGTAACCACCTTTTCTCCTATATTCGGTAATCTACAAACGCGAAATTTGTTGTATCACTTCCAAATTTCATCAACCGGATAATTGTTCATGTTTGGCCATTATCTCTGTTGAAAACTTTAAATATAGCGAAATGACACAATTTGGCTATAAATAAACGTTTTCACTACAAGAGTTCGTTAAACTAAAGTTAGGCGGTTTGCAATTTGGCTATAAATAAACACTACAGTTAGGCGGTTTGCCTTCTAGTCCAGGGGCAATTGTAGGTATATATATAAGATTCCGGCACCTCGTGTTAATTTATGGCACCCGGTGTTTTTATAAACTTGAATGTATAAGGTTTCCAAAACATCCGGGTACCATTTGTTAAACCAAGTCATTGAACTTTATTATGCTTGACGGAAGTCGAAAATTGCCAATATATGAGTCAATATGTCATGGTCCTTAACTTGGAAATTGGTTGTAAGTTGTTAAAAAACATTTCTGATGGATATATTAAAGAATTTACGTAAACTACACTCATATTCAATATATAATTATCATATTTTCAAGATGGCCGCCAACAATCGGGTATTTATGAGATTTCGGTTGACTTGCTACATATTTGTGTAATGCTAAGCGTCGTCACCTATATTCAAAGGTTAATTCTTTCAACTGGAATACTATTGTTTACATTTGACTACCATAAGTATTGCTATGATCAGATGTTAATGATAGCTAAATATAAATGGGAGAATTTGGTTGGGGAGGAAATCAACACTTCTCTCACTTTTCCCTGAGATTCCGTAACTACTAAAATGTGGACATATATTGAACCCTGATTTGATCGGCTAATAACATCATGCTCTGCATGACTTTTCATCTCCTTTTCGACTTTGATAATAATTGAAATAAAGACTGTTTTGTATATACATGTAGTTTATTTAATTTCGCATGATAACTAATCTGCAAATAAATATTATAATCATCTAAAACATGGATACATTATATTGTGCTTTGTTTATTTGTTTCCTAAATCCGACGGGTACAGTAGTCGGCAAATATAACAAAATCGAAAGATGCGATCACTCGAACAAAATGTGCGGTTCCGTGGCATTGCAAGCCATTGCGATTTCACTGTATAAGGAAGAAAAGGTCGGTATATGGTTGAAAATAGATTTAAAATGTACTTTTATAAGCTTAACTCAAAATGCATTATATTCCGAGGTGAATGTGCCTGGTCCGTACTTTGTATTATTATAAATGTGTAATAATTGCATTCATCTTAACGAAAACTTTCAACATTCAAAGCCGTGACAGGTTTTAACATCAGTAGGTATTGAGTTAGTGTGTATTGGAGGAGATTGTCAATAATCCGCTTATATGTGCTACCTGTAGGTGCATCTTCAATGGCCATAGCTGTATTAAAATGTAAATGTTCACTCAGTAGGTTATCATATAGGGAGACATATGGTATTATGATATGTAAGGGTTAGTTCCCCTGATGTATTTAATACCAGCACACGGCTGCAGTGTCCCCTCACTTTTACTTAAACCACACTAGTAAACAGTCATGATGTTATATGTATATTAAAGTGATTAGTTAGAATACAGAAGTCATTCTTTCGTCCAACACCACATACAATATACAGGATAACATTGCATGGTGTCAGAAGTTATAAAGCGGACTTATTAAATTAATATAAAATATATTTGGATTTAATTAACTGCGAAATGGAATTAACCGGAATTCCACCGCCCAGAATGGACTGGGGTGCCACAAACCTCCCGGAGGCATGGGAGAAATTCCAGGCACACGTGGATCTGATGTTTAAAGGACCACTCAAGGGCAAAGAAGAAGCCGAAAAAGTGACATAAAAAGGGAGATGTTATGATATTTAAGGGTTAGTTCCCCTGATGTATTTAATACCAGCACACGGCTGCAGTGGCCCCTCACTTTTACTTAAACCACACTACTGTCTGTTTCACGAAAGCTGCCCAAATTTTACGGCTATATAGACAATTCAAAAAAAAAATCTATAATATTAAATTAAAGGAAAATTTAAGAATGAGCCTTCTTTTTATTTCGTGAAATTCGGTCAAATATTGATTTTATTACGAAAAATTGATTTGTCTATGGGAATTTAACATGGGGGAAAAAGAGGTAAGGCAGTGTGGGAGGAGTCAAAAAACGAAAAAAATTGGAAATTGACTCCGAAACCTGACTAGATAGCTTGGATATGATCTAACTAAGAAAACAAAAGTTACATTTTAAAAATCGGTCAAGTATTTCTAAAATTCAAAAAAAAATCCCCATGTTAAATCCCCATAGACATCTTCACGGAGTGAAGATGTCTATGGGGATTTAACATGGGGAAATTGTTTTTTCGCAATAAAATCAATATTTGACAAAATTTCACGAAATAAAAAGAAGGCTCATTCTTAATTTTTCCTTTAATTTAATATTATCAAAAGAAATCTTGTTTTTGAATTGTTTATATAGCCGTAAAATTTGGGCAGCTTTCGTGAAACAGACAGTTGTAAACAGTCATGATGTTATATGTATATTAAAGTGATTAGTTAGAATACAGAAGTCATTCTTTCGTCCAACACCACATACAAGATACAGGATAACATTACATATGGGTTTTGTATATTCTGTAGATATGACATGTTCTTGTAAAATAAACATTAATTCACCATTACCCCACGTATTGATTGGCATTATTATACATTTTATATCAGACGTAAAATTCCACACTGATGTCAGGGGTGGTAACCGTGTTTCCTTAAAATGTTAACGGACATCACTATTTATTCTCTGTATGTATTTTTAATGTGCCATGATCATACTTTACCGTCTGTCGAAAATATTATTTTTCAGGTGACGCATTTAATTAGTATAAATAATTATTTACATATGAAAATAGCCTGATACCACCGCGAGTCACTATCAGTGAAATAAATGTTACCAACTGATTATTTGCTTGGATATAGTCCTTATACGGTTTTTGGGACCTCTCGTGTTTTATGCAAATGAGTAATTGTCGACCAACGAACGTACTTCATGCTTCATGATTCTAGCTACGCCACGTGAGAGAGTTCCAAAGCGAGCGGTGCATTATGAACGTTTCACTCACAATTTTGGCCAGCTACATTTTTTTTGAGCTACAGTTATATTTTTAAAAACAGTTTGTGATTTTATAAAATATTAACTGTCGTGTTTCATAATAAATATTTTGTTAGGAAGGTTATATTTTTAGCGCAATGATCGACCGCTCCACATGTAATTTATACGTAGTTATACGCCATGAAAAATAGTTCTGATAGTGAGCTAACATTATATTGTGTAGTGTAATACATGTGTTGTTAATTTTTCTGTACGACATTTATATTACAAAATGTTTATCTGATTTAATATAATATAAACTGACATGTATTAATTTGAGTATTTTTTTTTCACGCGCAATGATACAACCTCGTGTCTCATGAAAAGTAGTTTCCGCCATTTTATGCAGACAAATTACAGAATCGTTTATATAGTCATAGGTCAATGGCTCAATAAAATCCAACATTGGACAGCGAAATGATGATGATTTAAAACAGAAACATTGTTTTTTGACAGTTACATACCGCATGCTTTAAATAAACATCTTCAGCCATCGATATTATTAATCAGTGTCCATTTTACTTAAAACATCAATTAATCTATAATGACGTTACACAGCATATGTAGTACGATACACTTCACAAAGGAAACGTTGTCTTAGAGTTTGAATAATTATAGGTTCCGCCGAACGAACGAGTACGCCGAAATATATTTCCGTACAAATCCAATAACCTAGTTATTATATACCCGTTCAACAAAACATGCATCCTACTCATTAAATAATCCGAAAGTGTGATGAAATGCGACTCTCTATTATTTTTGTTGAACAATCCGAGCGCCTGTGATGGCTTCAGTTTATGCAAATTGACAAGGTCATTTCGCGCACCTGAATCGATACAATACACGGAAAACCAAGATGGCTGACATCACTACAGACACAACAAAACCGGGAAAAAGGCGTTAAATTTGGATAAAAAGCCATAATTAAACACGTAAGTTTATTTAACACGTGTTTTATTTGCTGACGATATCAATGACTATTGTTAATACCCCAAAACTTTCATATAATCGTCAGGCAAAAATATGAAGCATATCCATCAGCATCGGATCGACTGTCAATAATTTCGACTCGTTCAACAACTGCTGAATTTAATTTTGTTCTGAAGACAAAATAACAACATAATACACAATATTGAATTATTGAATGTATCGGTACTACGGTAGTAAACTTCACGGCAACATTTTCAATTCCATTGGCCAACAAAGCAAAAATGAACAAAATTCATCAATAAATGATCATAAAGACAATATTTTATGTTTGCCTTGAAAATCTGCTTACTATCCCTCAAAAAACACCATCACCCTCCATATCTCATTTCTACGTGTGTTTTACACCAATTACATGATATTCAGTACAATACAGATCCCTACAATTAGTTGCGAACAGTAACTTGCATTCTACCATCCGTATCGAGTAGCGATTCCACTCATAGGCTGCAGAATAATTAGCTGCTAAAGTTTGAATAAAATCTGATTCGCTATTCTGCAATGGAAGCCTATGTTTGGAATTGTAACTCGGACGGTACGGCAGTAGATTGCAAGAGTTACTGTTCGCAACTAGCATACAATAAGGTGATTTTCGTACAACTAAATTGTATTGACATTTATCACATTTAAATTTCAGATGTGATTTGGTACAGCTCCAAAGTTTCCGAAACCGTGGAATGTATTGCCAGACAAGAATGTTGCAGGAAATGGATTTTGGGCAGAGAAAGTGTTCGTTGACGAGGTGACATTTTCGATCTCCTGTAGCGGCAGAACATTCACACTACTAGCCAGTAGGGACAGATACAGTGGCCGTGCTCGGTGGGGCGATTAATTGACCCAGTTGTACCGTGCTCGGTGGGGCGATTAATTGACCCAGTTATACTGTGCTCGGTGGGGCGATTAATTGACCCAGTTGTACCGTGCTCGGTGGGGCGATTAATTGACCCAGTTGTACTGTGCTCGGTGGGGCGATTAATTGATCCAGTTGTACCGTGCTCGGTGGGGCGATTAATTGACCCAGTTGTACTGTGCTCGGTGGGGCGATTAATTGACCCAGTTGTACTGTGCTCGGTGGGGCGATTAATTGACCCAGTTGTACTGTGCTCGGTGGGGCGATATTCTGACCAAACTAATATATTTAATATCTGACGATGTTCTCCGATAGACAGTTCGGCGTCATAGTGTGTGATGGATTGTATATTTTTATGTCCCGTAATTTTCATTATTTTTTGTGGGGGAACTCCTGCTTTCGATAAAGTGGTGACTGTTGACTTTCTAATACTGTGATTTGTCAACCGTGACGAGATTCCAGCTTGCTCTGCAGCATTCTTCATCAGACTGCCAAGTGTAGCCTCTCCCATGGGCCGTGGGTAATACCTGAAAATAAATATTTGGGAGAAAATGTGTAAGAAATACTTTTGAGAACTATCGACCAGGCTGTAGAATCATTTTAAGATCACTATTCAGACACACTGAATTACATCTCATTTTTCACCAATTAGAATAATTATCAAAAAATTGTCGTATTTATAACTATTTTACTTTTCTAACTAAATATTAATGTCACTTTCTATAAAACTTCATTTGATCTTCAGCCTTGTCCGAAATGATTTTCAGTGTCATATGATAATGTTTAAAAAACATTTAAAACGAAATGGAAAAAAATCATAGTGCATTATTTCACATAATAAATGTCATACCATGGCTCATTTTCTGTGCCTTTCAATCGTTCTTCTGGTACTGCTGTCAGGTAAAATAGACTGTCAGCAGCCAACACCTCGGAAGGTCGGCGACTTCTGAAGATCTCAAAAATCTTGACAGGGTGACTCGGTCTCTGAAATGGAAATATTGGTCAAACAAATATTTAAATTTGAATGCTGATATATTGAGGATCGATTAACATTACGCTCGTGAACATTTGATCGATTCTCCAAGTATCGTCATGACAACCGTGATAGTTTTCAAGTTATTCAATTTTCTATCGACAATATCTCGCGACTCAAAAAGGTTTTGCACTTACAAGGCCAGCAAACATACCTGGTGTTGTCTGTTGCAAATATCTTCGGTGTGATCTCTCGTGTATTCGACAGATTCGCCCCATCCCTGGTCTTGCTTGCCCTCTCATTGAACTCGAGAAACTTTTCCCCATTGGATGTCGTTTTCATCTCTATATCACCGAATTTCAATTGTCTTGCTTCATCTCGTCCACGCAGACCGAACATTTTTCCGAAATAGTAAAATATCGTGAATTGAAGGCTTTTTTGGTGTACTTGTACATAGAGACCCAGATTAATACATTTTCTCTTCTTCTTCAGGTGTAATGTTCATGCACTTTTTAGGTTTATTGCCCTTCCCAAGTTTCTTCAGCTCCATTTTCTTGGCCGTTAATGCTCTGATACACTGCCCAAATACTCTGTCTCGATAAATATTGTTTTTTCAGCATTGATAATGTATACTGATTTGACGAATATATTGATTTTAAATGGAGTATATATGATTTTTTGTGTGAAATATTAACTAAAAATGGTTGAGCACGTACTGCGAAGGATTTCAGGACTTTCAGTCCTTTGATATCTGTATAGCGGACACTCGTAAGTTTTAGAACTGGTGGACTCGTGACACAATCATACACTTATTTAATTCCTATAAAGAACAGTTTGTGCCTACTGAGTGGGCATGTACCTTTAACGAAAACGTTCAACATTCAAAGCTGTGACCTGTTTTAACATCGGTAGGTATTGAGATAGTGTGTATGTTCGGTTCGGCTCATATTTAAGGGTGGGAATTGGATCGAACACCTTCCATACCCGGTGTGTGTATGTCAATGTGGTGTATATATATATATATGTGTGTGTTTGTGTGTGGGCTTCAATTTGCAATTGGAGAAGGCTTATTTGTGCTACCTGTAGGTGCAACTTCAATTTCAATTGTCATAGCTGTATTAAAAGTTTCCACCGCCATTTGAACGGCTAATCTGTGCCTAGTATCAGGCGCGGATACAGAAATAATTGCAAGGGGGGGGGGGGGTGGGGGGGGGTCTGTAATTACAATTCGGCGTACCCGACCTCCACGAGTGCGAAATCGTAAAGTCGGGGGGTCTGGGGGTCCTCCCCCAGGAAATGTTTAAATGTCAGATCGCCGCAGATGCGATTTCCTGACCCCTAGGCCACGAAAAAAGTCATCCAACTATTCGAGTATTGTAGATTTTCTTCTTCTTTTTTTTGCCGGGAGCAGGGGGGGTGGGGGGGGGGGGTCCGGACCCGCTGGACCCTCACCCTGTATCCACGCCTGAGTATAGGGTTGAATTATCATATTTCTTACTACATTTTATCAAAATATGAAAGTCCGCTATACCGGTTTATGCAAACAGTGCAGATCCAGATGAGCCGGCTCGTAACGAGCCATCTCATCAGGATCTGCACTTTTTAAAAGTAATTGTCATACTTTTGAGAACAAAAACACCCCATTTCATAAATGGACTAGTCTGAAAACCATTTAGTGACGGTTGGATTGGTTGCAAAATTTGCATATCAAAAGCCATGTGACCTTGTACCTTAGATGATGTGCGATATCTCATGAAAAATATTTACCAAATGTACCATATTTTCCGTAAATGACGTCGAAAGTTGACGAAATGTCCAGAGCAAATGCTGAATTTCACGTTTGCTATGAAAATTGTGTCAACTTTCGACGCCATTACAGAAAATATCACAGTTTATGTTAAAAAAAAATTCATGGAAAATCGCGTGTCTCATTATAAAACACACGTAATAATTTTAAAATAGAACATAATATGAAGACAACACATATAATGTTCTGCTTTAAAATGACGAATTACATAGTTGAGCAAATTAGTAAATGAATCAATAATGATCTGACAGTTCGAGTATTATACTGAATGTATATGACGCATGCGCAATATCGGCAATGCGTGCTGATAATATACTTGCGGGGGAATTTTCTCACTTATATAAAATCGTTATGTTGAACAGGTAATACAATTATAACGACAACGACACTGGATTTAGGTATATTATACGCGGCGGATAAAGTACGTCACGCGCACCTGCTGTTGGATGGGGTGTGTACTTTCAGCCTCAGGTAAGAACATGTGTCAACTCTGTTTCCCTTAAAGCACTGTGTGGTTACTTGGCGACAGCGGGCAGGAAGTCTACAAGATTAAAGCCCCGGAGTCTACGTGAATATAGCAACGGAGTAGTTTCATATCAGTGGCGACTGAATGCAGACATGTGCATTGGTGCTTAAATGGCACACATCACGATTAATTGCCATGGTAAATGCATTGATTCAGAATAACTTTAATTGTTACCTCCGACATCCTGTTGTATTGATATAATACGTGTATATCCATTAGACAAGTGAGTTCAGTTAATTGATTGAAAACTAGGTGGAATATAAATAGTTGAGGATGAATTTGCGATAAACTCATGTGGTAACACTAACTGTTATATGTCACTAAAAGAACAACTTGAAAGAGATGTGTATGAATAACTAATCTGCTATTATTTTGGGATTAATTATTTTCAAAAAGCGACGGAGTCTGACACCTGGGGCCCGTTTCACTAAACTTCCTACGACAAAAATGTTCGTAAGTGTAAAATTATGATAGTCTGTAAATTTCACATTAACATCTTTTTCTTGTAAACAAATATTGGCTTTACATATATTGAGCATATATTGCTCAATAAATGTAAATCCATCAATTGAAATTTCCAGACGATTCTAAATTTGCTCTTACGAAGATTTTAGTCGTAAGAAGTTTAGTGAAACGGGCCCCTGGGCTACGGAGTTAGCATGATAAGAAATTCAGGGCTACGGAGTCTTCGTGATTTATTTTCTACAAATTGTAATCAACCTGAAGAAATTGTTGTCTCAATATCCGGTTATGTCGTAGTCGTTGGCCGGTATATAGAGGATAGTAGGTTAGTGCCGTGAATGGGAAAACATATCTGACAAGGCTCAGGAAACGGGATGGGCGAGGCTCTGCCGAGCACATCCCGTTTCCGTGCCGTGCCAGATATGTTTTCCCATTCACGGCACTAACCTACTATTCTATTTATCCCGTGAACACCTACAAATGGCTGTAAAATGCAAAAATAGTATTGACTGGATATCAAAAATGTTTCACGGCACCGTGTTTCACGGCAAATACGCACTGTGTTGACGGGATAAAATGTTAAACTGTTATATAATGATATGAGTTTCTCTTTCCGCAAGAAACACAATATGATAAGTAGTGTTACAAGGATCTATTATGACATAACTGGTCCCTTTTCCATTTTACCATTTTCGTTACAATACATTTCATATGCTCTCGATGTCCAAATACTGCAATATTACTCTTTTCTATACGTTCGGAATGGGTAACACCTGTTATACTTTTGGAAACACGTAGTAACCCAACGCTTGTAACGAACTGGAGACGAATTCAACGGAAATACAACAACAAAACGTGCAAACTATGAACAGTTTAACGAGCAGTGCTGTATTGTCGATCCATTTAATTAATAAATTCGGAGACGATTACCGTGCTGCGTCCCTGTAAGGATAGCGCAACATTTAGATCACACACATTCCCGATTAAAGGTGAAGACATACAGTGCGATACTAAAGACGCGTTTTTTGATGAGCACGTAAATCGGTTACATGTCCCCGTCCAATCCGTCCATAAAAGTCCGCTACCAAAGGTTTCCAGAATAAATACGCCAACAAAACATGTCCACAAATGCTTATTCACTGCAAATCCGTCACGGCAAGAACATGTGTTCGAAAATGTTGTTCCTCTTGATGACGTGTCCGATGTGCAGGTAACTACTGACAACGATACTTTACAACTGGTTGTTGATGAAGTGCAAACATTAATTGTTGGCTAACAAACGTTATCCATTCATGAAGTCGGCTGTGCTGTCGCAAGTGTTCAGTTACTGAACACTTGCGACAGCACAACCGACTTCATGAATGGATGACAAACTTATATCTGAAGGACAGTTTAGCGTCAGCCACGTGGCTGGGCAGTTATTTCTGGACGTAATTCGCTTCAATGAAGCTAAGTCTATCCACGCCATGCGTTTCACTGATGAAGTTAACAATTTTGGACAGTTGGGTTAGCACTATTTCATGGGAAGTTCATTAGATTCATGAGTGGATTGAAATGTGTAAGTCAGCTCACTGACGACTCGAACAGTACAAAGAGTGATATAACACCCGTGTGTATCTAAAGTTTACTTTGTATGTCCAAACATCAAATGCCTTAAAGATGAGATGAACAAGTTCACCATAGACTGCAATCAACCAGGTATAATATATTTCAACATCGAGACAGTTGCAAAAACACCAGACAACGCCATCTCCTACATTTGCTGAAACAAATGACCATAAACGAAAGATCCATTGCCAATAAATGGCATACAGACTCCGTCGCCACCCTGTCAGACTCCGTCGCTGCTGAAAGTAGAGCATGCGGAGTCCGTCGCTTTAAAACTGAAAACGATCTAGCAGAAACTGTCAGTTTCGACTGTGTATACATGGGGAAATTGATGTTATGAAACAAATAGAATGTGATCTATCATCTGGGACATAACTATGCAGTATTGTCGGGACAGTATTATAATGTTACTTCTTCATATATTTACATGCAAAATCCCATACCCAATTTCTATTTTCGCTCTACTAATAAAAACCTCGCGATTGTGTTAATGTACATCTGATAGCAAGCAAAACATGTCCAGCTTCAACAATAAAAATAAAGAATACTGACATTTGATATGCAAATCAAAGTTGTACGCGCTAAAAGCTACACTACATCCGCACATTACGTGACTATATTCATGTAGACTCCGGGGCATTAATCTTGTAGACTTCCGGCCCGTTGTCACCAAGTAACCACACAAGTGTAAAGGGAGAAATCAACGGTGTGTGGTCGAATTTCAAAATGGTCATGGTAAGATTTAAAGTTTAATTTTAACATTCTATACATGTATATCATCTGATATTAGTATCAATGTGTATGATCACGTGGTTACAACAACAACAACGTCGCCCACTCCAAAGTATGTATTATTTGATAATTTCCTTCATATGCCACGGATTTTGTGAAATATGGCGCAGCCAACGCGCGTCTTCATGAGCTGCATTTGGTGGTCTAGGGAGTTTGGCACATACTTACACGGAAATCGATTCTTCGTAAAAACGACAGAAGTTTGGGCGAAAATACAGAGACCACCAAATGCAGCTTAACAAGACGTGTTTGATGTGCCATATTTCATCAAAATCCGTTACGTAATAAGGACACTATAAAAAGATAGTACTTTGAATCGGTACTTGTTGTTGTTGTTGTTAGTACCACGTGATCATACACATTGAGTATGCATCCTCCGGAAATTGCAACTGTGTAAAACGTGTATGAACACATTTCATGCTGAGGATACATCATTATGTTTGCGGAAAATCCTAAATATCTTCTATGCGCTCAGAAGTATATGTCGCGACCACCATTTGAACCGTCTCGTCGAGACGGTTCAAATGAGTGGTCACAACATATACATGTACTTTCATTGAGAAATAAAAAAATATTTAATAAATTTCATACCCGTAAAGTTGTATTCCGAAAGGAATGGGTTAACAGCATGCTAGTCTATTGTGGTAGTGAGTGTATCACAGTCCGTAAAGTTGTATTCCGAAAGGAATGGGTTAACATCATGCTAGTCTATTGTGGTAGTGAGTGTATCACAGTCCGTAAAGTTGTATTCCGAAAGGAATGGGTTAACAGCATGCTAGTCTATTGTGGTAGTGAGTGTATCACAGTCCGTAAAGTTGTATTCCGAAAGGAATGGTTTAACAGCATGCTAGTCTATTGTGGTAGTGAGTGTAGCACAGTTGTTGTCGAGCCCGCTTGCGGAAAGCGAGACATAGTGATCACAATAACGTCCTGGTGTCCGTGCGTGCATCCGTCCGTGCGTTAGTCCGTGATATCACTCATTCAAATAGGTGATATCACCCATTCATTCTGAAATAGTGATATCACCCTTTCGAATAGGTGATATCACTCATTCGAATAAGTGATACCACCAATTCAAATGGGTGATATCGCCTATTCGAATCTGAATAGGTGATATCACCCATTCGAATGTGTGGCATCACCTATTAAAATGGGTGATATCACCTATTCGAAAGGGTGATATCACCTATTCAAAATGAATCGGTGATTATCACCTATTCGAATGAGTGATATCACCTATTTGAAAGGGTGATATCACCGATTCAAATCTGAATAGGGAGATGTTTATTCAAAATACAACACTTTAAGCCATATGGCCCATGAAGCAATACGAAAATGGCATGCTATAAATCGAAACATATCAAAGTGACAAAGACAACGGCAGGACTGGTGTGAATATAAGTAGAAAGTCGTTTAAGTGTATTACCCGTGGTGGAATGCAACAATTGTGCTGGGGATTCAGAATGGCATTATAATCATGCTGAATTTACTGCACAACTACATCTTACATAATACCACAGACAAAACAATTAAGTTCATTTCTTTCACATACAAAACGTCAGGCATATGACCACAATTATGTAATAACTATGTGTGACAATAATTTGACCACTATTATCAGTATATACGTAAAACATCAAGCATATCGAGTTAAATGAGTATTCACGTATATCGTGGTAAATTATACTGTTTGGTATGTGTATAATCACTAGATGCGTTGGGAGAAGATGATCTCAATTATGTAAATATAAATTCTCGTTTCTAATATTGAACGCCTGATATAAATACATGCCTAAATTTTTGACAGTTTTTGAATTTTCTCCAATAATAAGTATTTATATATGTTTTTCTAATATCTGTATACATGTTACATTCTATAATAAAGTGATATTCATCTTCTAAGCAATGGCATAATGTGCATTTTCTGTTTTCTATTGGAGTTCTATTCCATCTACCGGCTTCTACCTCTAGGCGGTGAGATGATACTTTTAATCTCGAGAAAGCGTTACGAAATTTTGGTAGTGTGATGTCTTTCAAATAATACTGAAGTTTGAAGTCGCATACCTGGCGATAGAATAATGCACGACTAGATTCGTTAAGACGTGTTTGCCATTCTTGTATATAGTTGTCAGTTAATCTTTGCTTGAACATTGATAAAAACGCATCTATATTGCCGACACCCTGACTTAGCCAAACATGAAAAAAGCCATAGCGTGCTAGCATTGTTTTGACAAGTGATGCCCAATTTGGTTTATTCGGAAACGTTTGTATGTCATCTAACATCATATTATATATATGTTTGATATATTTATGGGGTTCTGACTGAATAATTTTAAACCAATACTTAATAATTATCATATATCTTCTAATAAGGAGTGGAGTTCTGCCAACTTCACCATAGACAAAATCGTTTTGAGTACATTTTTTCACCCCTATTAAGTTTTTACAAAATTGCAAATGAACACGCTCAATTTGATTACCCATTACAAAACCCCAAATTTCAGATCCATAATTTAGAATGGGCTGAATTAATTTGTCAAATAATTGCAATCTGTGTATTACTGTAATATCAGTGAATTTGTATAAATATCTATTAAGCCTAAAAATAGATTTTTGAGCTTGTCCAGATAAAAGCGATTGTGTTGCCGTGAAAGATCCACCTGTAGTAAAAACTATACCGAGATATGTGAATTTATTCACTATTTCAATGATGGCGTTGTAATAGTAAAATTCTAAGTTTCTTCGCAATGTTCCCCCTTTACGAAAAATGAGTATCTTACTTTTTACAGTGTTGACCTTTAATTTCCATTTTATGCAGTATTTGTGTAGTAAGTTCAGGCCAGTTTGCAGTCCACTTTCTGATTCTGCGAATATGACTATATCATCGGCATATAGAAGTATAAAAAGTTTTAGCATACCAATATCAATTCCTTCCAAACCACCCGTTTCAAATTACAATTCAAGATCATTCACAAACATGCTGAATAAAAAGGGAGATAAACAATCACCTTGACGTACGCCCAAGGTGCAAGAAAATTCATCGCTTAGCATTTTATTGTTCTTTACCCTCGATTTAACGTTACAGTACATGGATTTTATTACATTCAAAATTTTACCGCGAACTCCCATCTTTATTAATTTTAACCACAAATTGTCCCGCACTACATAATCAAAGGCTTTTGAAAAATCGACGAAAGCACAATACAACTTTTTACCCGAGTTGATTATGTGCGAAATAAGACCATGTAAAATAAAAATGTTGTCTCTAGTACCCATTCCCTTTCTGAACCCTGCTTGAGCTTCAACGTAGACATGATAATCTTCTGCCCATGCGGATAGCCTATTGTTTAATACCCGCGTGAATAATTTCCCCAGTGTACTCAAAAGTGTTATACCCCTATAATTTTCTACATTATTTATATTACCTTTTTTATGTAACGGGATAATATGACCTTTTGTCCACGAATCTGGAAAATAGCCTATATCAAATATTTTATTAAATAGTGTAGTAATTATTGGTATTAAGACACGACTACCATGTATAAAGAATTCATTCAAAACCATGTCCGGCCCTCCACTACGACCCGCTTTTAATTGCCTAATAGCTGTATTTATCTCGTCACTAGTTATGATTGAGTCGAGTTCCGCGAACATTGTATGTAATTCATTATTTAAATATCTTTCATTGAAATGAATCACATCTTCGTCAGGTGAAAAATATCGGTCAGATGGATTATTAACGACTTTAAAATAGTTCGTGAACGTATCGGCTTTGTGATTCAACAGAAGAAGATACATTCCGTTTAAAAATTGAACAAACATCATCAAAAATATTTTCGAAACTATCTAGACACGAATTTACGTCTACATCGACACTACATTCGTGCATTCTATTCGACAATACATATAATTTATTGTGCATTTCATCAGAACTCAATTTTGCCTGATATTCCGCTAAGTGCTCAGAATTCCACACATATTTAAATTGTATAGGTACATATGCACTACCATTTGTATCTGGTTCACTGGTTAATTTATTACAATTCAATGCGAATTTTTTTTTATAGCACAGTGATCAGATAGGATATTCGGTCCACATACGTTAAACGATACAACATTATTAAACATATCAGGGGATGTAATGACATAATCAATAACACTCCGTCCGTTGCTGCCAACATATGTGTACTCTCCGACGTTAGCGTCCGTACCAACACGGCCGTTTAATATACGTAAACCAGTCTGTTTACACAGAGAAAGTAACGCAACGCCATTCTCATTGGGCCTAACGTTATCTTTTGAAAATCGTGGCAAAGAATTATCAGCAACATAATCGTCGGGTAGTACACGAATGTGATCAACATTATCATATAATACAAAATCTGGATCATCAGCTGTACGCGCATTAAAATCGCCGCAAATCATGAAATTGCACTTACTGCTAGTTTTACTATCTATTTCTGTCATAAAATTTAATATTCTGTCGAAAATATTTGTCTGCACCATCGTCTGTCTACTCGAGCCTATTGGTAATACATAACACAAACACAAATACAAGTCGTGATCTAGATTTAACAAATCCCCATTTAGTCTAAGCCATATTATATCGTCTTCATCTTTTTTAAACAGTATATCTGGTGTCATGTATACATCACGAACATAAATAACGATACCTCCCGAGTCGCGTTTACTGCCGGCCTTCTTTTCGGACCTGTTCAATTGAAAATGACTAAAACCATCAACATGTAAATCAACGATATCATTGGCCCACGTTTCGGTCAACATAACTATGTGTGAATTATGAAAAATATCAGTTAATTCATCCGACTCGAGTTTATTCACGCGTTTGGTAACAAGTCCTTGAATATTTAATAATGTACAAGCAAACGGCACCTCCCGAATGTCCTAGTGCACAGGTTGGTTATCTGGTGGCGGGGTCTCACTCTGCACGCGTGGTCCGCGCTAGCGCGGACTACCTGATCTGTGATCACGATCACCGGTGGAGACTCCACTCGCCCGCGGAGTGCGTGCCTTAGACTGCGAACGTCGATTGGTAGTTCTCCTATTCGGCGATCGCGACGGCCTGTTCTGTACCCGTGAACTATCAGTTGCAGAGCCGTTGTGTGTATTGTCTTTGGATATAGGAGTACTGCGTGTTCTATTCCTCGGGACGTTTACAGGGGCTGAAGATCGGAATATGGACGGCTGAGTGACAACAGTAGGGGTGGGCGGCTGTGAGATGGTATCACTCACATCACCGTGTGTTGCCATCTGTCCGTTTGTTGTATCGCTGGTCGTTGTTGATTGTCTATCAGGTAAGGGGGCCTTCTTGGGGAAAATTGATGTCGCCGCGTTCCGTGTTGACACATGCGCACTGAGAGGGCACGGTTGATCGCGTTTCGTTGACGGGATTTCACATTGTTTCATTGACGTCAAGTCCGCATGTACTCCGTGATCACTTATCACAATAGGTCTCAGCGATGTGTCATGTGATACATGCTGACTATGTCGTGGATCACGTGGGTGAGTGAATTGGGAGACACTTGTCAATACACGTTGTCTCTCCTCCGCGTGTGTACTTGTATGGAGGATTTGGGTCTGCTCTGGGCTGTCGCGCACTCCTTCGGTACTATGATTAGTATGGCTCTCGTCGTAGTGCACGTGGCTAAAGCTGCGATCCCTAGATTCCCTCATCACTTCAATCCATTGTGGAAATTCGTCGTACACAACTGTACCATTGACGACTACTTTCGCCGGAAATTGAATTTTAACGTCTGCACCAGACTGTCTGCCTTCCTCTCTCGCTGCCTTAAATTTGGGCCATAAGCGCTTTCTAGCGTCAACGATTTCCCGTGGGTAGTCCCGGTCTATGAAATACGGCGTATCTTTCAAACTGCCCACCTTATTCATAATGCGCGTTGTCTCATGATAGTCACGCAAACAAATTATAATGTCTCGTTTTGTGGGGTCTCTGCGGTTGTATGAGCCAAACAAGTGCGCTCGCTCCAAGTACACATCGTTACCGTCGATATCGAGCATTGTTTCCAGGAAACCACGCACCAAGTCAAAACAATTGTCACCCCTTCTATATAAAATGTTTCTGAAGATCAGGTTATTTCTCCTAGACCGGGCCTCCAAATCGATGGACTTGTATGATAGGGCCTTAACATGTCAATGTTTTTATTTGTGGTCGAATACGCTCGTTTTACATTCTGACAAAGTTTGCTCTGATTTTCAAATAATAAATCAATACCTTTCTGCATCGTTGTTTGGCTGTCTATGACACTCTGGATCTCTCCAAATATCACCTTCAGTTTTTCATCGACAGTCCGCTCAGCAAACGATTGTTTATCACACGGGCTGAGGTGTGCACATTTACGTTTATTCCGTACGATCTGAAAACCGACGCCATTTTCTGGGTCATTATGTAGGTCACCAATTGGAGCGAATTGGTTTTCTGTGAGTACTGAATAGTCCATTGCCGTAGCCATATTTCGAAAGACGTTATTATTCCACAAACTATAAACCACAATATACACGTAAATTAGCACCAATGTTTGTATCCATTTAATTTATATATAACGTATGCAGATGTACCAACAAAATTCGTTAGTTAAATTGAACGTTTCACTGGAATAATGTTGCCGTCTTATAGATATGAGACAAACTATGTGATTTTGCCAGTGTACGGAAAAAAAGATGTGATATTTATTTTTGCATGAAAATTATTGTTCACCTATTTGAATCAGTGATATCACCTATTGTAATGGGTGATATCACGAAGTGTTATTAAAGTCCAAAACGTCGCCCCATATGAGACCATCAAATGCATCGACGGGCTCGACATGCGGGCCGCGGCCATCTGGTGGTCATCTAGCAATAGATGTTTCCAGTTGCAATGGGAAGAGACTGTTAAAGGCACAGTGTCTCAGCTGATGTCTCATATACACTATGCAGCGGTGTAGGAGGGTATTTAAAAGGGGGTGCGGCCATATTGTCGAACGAGCAAAGTTCGTGAGAATGCTAGGTCCCCACCCCCCGGAATGTTTTTTATATACATTCCATTTCCCGCGTTCTGACGCAATTAACAGCAATTTTAAATAAACTAGTAAATATGTTTCAATAATTTTATAGGAAAAAGTTCTGACTACATGTAGGCCGCCGGCTCAGAAAAGAGCCCTTACGATATTTGCAATAATTGGTAATAATTGGAGATACATTTTGAATGTGTCATTAATGCCACTAGATTGACAGAATAGCGAACAGTGTAGGCCCTGGTCAGACTGCGCAGATGTTGGTCGCGCATGTTGTAAGGTCCCGTTTCTCAGCAGGTAGTAGAACATAGTGTTTTTTGCAACAGCACTTAGTCTAGCGATCAGTTTGTGTTCTCTCGTCATTCACAGAGACAAGTGCCCGTGAAACTTCGGACCGTAGAAATGTCCCAAACACATCCAAACGGTACTGTTCGCAGCCACCGACGAATTCGTTTGCGACTTCTACTAAATCCAATATACTGGTATAGGTCTTTGTGCGTGTACAATACCATCAGGTGGTTCAACCTGTTTTGGGACATGGTTGTACGCAGGTACGTTTTAGTACGCCTCAGTGCACTGAATGAACGTTCACTAGTCGCATTGGTTGCCGGCATGACTAGAATTAGCTTCACGAGTTTCACAACCGATTAGATCCTTTTAGTGGGAAGACCATGACTGCAGATAGGAAATTATATCTGAGAGTGTCGAGCAGTAGTTTTAAATGTTAAACTGCAGTTGCTAGTTGCATTCCCAGCGTTTCTGGCTCAAAGTCAGTCCCGTAAAACTGCGTCACCTCCTCGTCATTAAAGTCGTCACCAGCAGACGCCTTCAGGAGCAGTTGTTCACTTCTAACGGATATCAAATAATCCTGCAGATAGAATCAATCGGTTATGGCAGACACGATGAAATCTAACGCTTCAAAATATATTGGGCGATGATAATTTTCTGGGGTTGTCTGCGTGTGATGCATCGATCTGCACTGCCATCCTCAAATCTGCGGGGCGCTTTGCGTCGTCGCGGTAGTCGTGGTTCATCCACATCATTTTCGGCTGCACTTTTGGTTACGAGGGACCAAATGACGCGAACTCACGCTCTGTTCTTAGTCCTTCCATGGTCTTGACGGTCATTCTTGCCACAGACTTTTCTTGTCTGTAGAGTTGCGCTCATGTTATCCGCATGACAGAGCAAAAGATGTCCCAACTGTGGTAAATTCAATCCCGGCTATCCACTACAAAAATTAAGTCCGCACTCCAAAACAAATCGGCCAGGGCAGGTCCTACAACAGTGCAAAATAGTTTTTTCTCCACAACAATTGTACCCCAATATATATGTCTATATATATGTCTACCAGTGCTAAATTTTCCACGAGCTTCAGAACTAGCACGAATATAGGTTGACGTAATTTGGGGAGTTATTTTTCGATCGGTTGCAATAGGGTAGTGAAAACATGTTGGATCATACGATGCTAATTAATAAAATGATGCACACATTTTTATATATGTATACGTTCATCGAGAAATACTGGTCGGTTGTCTTCCGTCTCTTCATATTTGCAAAATTGCAAACAAAACCCGCCCATGCTACTATCGTTGTTGTTGTTGTTGTGCATCGCGGTGACTCGCCTCGGTCTCGGCCCGGCTTCGTAAAAGCAAAATGTAGCTTACCATGGTGGTTTCGCCCAAAATAAACCATTGTCACATAAATTTGTTTTTCACTATACCTACTAGGTTAATCAACATTCGTATCATTTGTTACATTGGATATTATATATATTTAGTTATCTAGTTTTGCATACAGAGATGCGAATAATTTTCTTTTCTAAACAAATAAATGGTCTGAAAAGTGGTGCGGCCATGGCCGCACGGCCGCACCCATTGTTACGCCTATGAATATGTGTTTTTTGTTTGTTTCATGTACAGTACATGCCATAATATTATATCAATATCAATGTATTGCATAAAATGGAGTTTCACACAGTGTAATAAAACTCATAATACACTAGTGTAGTAAATATTCAAATGAGCCCGCTACAGAAAACATGTTAGGTAATCTGCACAGCTTCAAATTATGATGAGTTGCCATAGGCAATAAATATAATATAATATTTGTGTTGATTTAATATGTTGATATTTCTTAAACAAGTTGACTGATTTCATAAGAAACTCGACTCGAAAGCCCACCTCATTTCCTATGAAATCAGTGAACTCGTTTAATAAATATCGTATTAAATCGTCACTCATGTATGATCCTCTAACGTTCCGTCGCCGTATATGACCGGTGCCGCACACAAATGCTGAAATATTGTAGCAAAAACTAGCATTCTAGTGTTGGTCCCGATGTCGATCTGTAGAAAATCTTCCCCGCATGTCGTCTTTGTCCATTCGCCTTCGAGATTGATGTCGGCGGGAGTGGTCGGTAGATTTGGACGTAGCTTATTCCTCTCTGTGTATAGTGACGTCTTGCATGTCTGATATGTCGGTACATTTCCTTTATTAAGGATCAAAGAAATGTACACATTTTGATTACATTATAATAAACATTTATAATAACATTATAAATCAACTTCCTTTGATGTTCTATTAGTCAATTGGCTTTACTAATCATCAAAGAACTGTAGATAATTGGATTATTTAACAATACACACTTTGAAAGACTAATTTAAACTAAAACTTATAACAAAATTGTATGCCACTTTATTTTTCATTAATATATTTGTTTCATTTATATTTACATATATACAAGTATAACTGGCATACAAAGTCACTTTATTGAAAAAGACTATAGCCTGAAATCTGCAACATCCAGTTACCTGTAAAAACCAAATGTGGGACAATCGGGACTACTGCACACTCAAATGTGGAACAATCAGGATTAAACCCTATTAATCGCACCATTTTAGTTGATGAAATTTCCAAAAACATGCGTTTTATTCAAGTATATTCGGAAACTTTGATATACAGGGGAGATAATTTTGTTTGGCATAATTTAGCATATTCTAGTAAGGGAAAGTTGTTAAAAAAAAATTATTTTTCGTTGTGAAATTATCATATTAATCCACATTTTATGTAATAGAAAGAATAGACGCCAGTGTAATTAATAACATAAATTAACAAGCATAGATTCAGAGCTCCAGATAAGGTGCGTATGTGCGTTTTTTACTCTCTTATTTTAGCAGAATACGCATTGATTATCAAAAGTGAGAGTACAAAATACTCGCAGCAATGTGAAAACACGCATTGATTTTCAAATTAAGTAGTGAAAATACAGTAATAAAGTTGAAAATTTATTTAGTTCAACTGCAAAAATCAAACAGTGTTTGCTTTTTGCAGCTCAAATAAGAGAATTTGTTTATCAATTGTTCCCTATTTAATAAGGAAGACATCACTAATACATTTTGTAAACGTAAAATACGCATTGCATTTGAAATCTGGGGGTATAATACTCTTTAGATACAAAACTTATCTGGAGTTCTGAGATTACTAAACATGTCTTTAATATTGAAACATAACTAGCGTGTATTTTACAGTATTATATACATTTTGTATGTACATTTTTGCTCAGAAATACGATACAAATATACAAATAAATTATTATTTTCTTATCTGTGTCATCACTTTCTATATGTATATCTGAGAGCCAGTGCTTTTAAATAGTAAAACCAGAGAAACCACATATAGACGTGGATTTACTTGCCCATGGCTGCACAGTTTCCCTCCAATTTAAAACTGGACTCTCCTGCGCCGAGCATATGATATAATTTGTCATATTCCTTCATCACATTTTAATAAAATTATATGTGGCTGTGACTGGAGAAATTGGGCTTATGGGTTATGCGACCAGCGCAGTCTCAGTCTGATCAGAGTCTGTACTGCTCGCCATTCAATCAATGAAACAACCACCAAGCTTCTAACAAGCATTACAGGTCGTTATCAGCCTACAATAGTGTCTTATTTGATCAGGGGCTACACTGGTCGCACATCGCATAAAGCCCCATTTCTCCAGTCACAGCCACATGTTAATTCAACGACGGGTCATGCATGAAATACATCAATTATTGTACAAGATTATCAGAGTCTGTACTGCTCGCCATTCAATCAATGAAACAACCACCAAGCTTCTAACAAGCATTACAGGTCGTTATCAGCCTACAATAGTGTCTTATTTGATCAGGGGCTACACTGGTCGCACATCGCATAAAGCCCCATTTCTCCAGTCACAGCCACATGTTAATTCAACGACGGGTCATGCATGAAATACATCAATTATTGTACAAGATTAAAACGCTGTGTGTGTAGTCTTCCCGATCTATGTTGTATGAATTTATCACTTATAGACGCTTTTAAAAATCATAATACATATCTGAGCAAACAAAGAAACGTCCCTCTTTTAAATGCGAAATTATTCATGTCTACGTACATGTAATATGGGAAATGTATATATATGTGAGATCCTGGCGATGTTTCGAATATGACTGTGTACAGTTTACCATGTGTCCTCCGTGTATATTTCGCTCTCGAAGCGGAACGCTGTTTACCACATTTTCCACGTGCAATGTGAACACAAGGTAAATACATGTGGGTGAGAACGACAAGAACGACAGATACGCTTACTGCTGTGTGGTGGAGAGAGATAGGTTTGGAGGAGGAAGCGTAATGGTCTGGGGCGGGATTATGGGAAACCGCAAGACAGAGCTGGTAATTAATTATACAGGGCAACAATGAACATCACTGCCCAACGTTATACTAATGACGTTATAAGGCCACGTCTTGCCATTCATTCGTAATCATGGTCCTGGCCTGACGCTGCAGCAATATAATGCACGCCCGCACGCTGTCATGGCCACCACACAGTTATTGGCAATGCACAACGTGGACGTCATGCAATGACCTGCGGTTTCCCCCGATTTCAACCCTATCGAGCACATGCTCGGTCGAAATGCTAGGGCAAACCACCAGATCAACAATACTCGTCAGTTTACGTTGGTATTGCAGCGCGAATGGCGTAATCTGCATAACGCCATGATCATGCATTACTTCAGGTCGATGCGTCGGAGAATTACGTCAACCATTAGGGCGCAGGGTGGGCACACTTGCTATTAAGGAATTTCGCACAGTCTGTACATTTTAAATCAAAATGTATCCTCTGAAATTTAACAATCGCGTGACAAACAATTTTGTGATTTTTGATTTCGACCCCAACCAACTTCGCAGATTAATTTTTTAAAAACTACGCATGCGAATTCGACAACATTAAATTTTATCAAAATATTAAATTTTATCAAAATTTAGGAATGAACCTTCTTTTTATTTCGTGAAATTGATTCTGAAATCTATCTAGATAGCTTGGAAATGATCTAACTAAGAAAACAAAAGTGACATTTTGAAAATCGGTCCACTATTTCTGAAATTAGAAAACTTTTCCCATGTTAAATTCCCATAGACATCTTCACAGAGTACATCGAATAATGTGGAATAATAATTTTCGCAATAAAATCAATATTATACTAAATTTCACGAAATAAAAAGTAAGCTTATTCTTAAATTTTGCTATAATTTAATATTATCGAAAAATATATTGTTTTTGCATTATTTATATAGCCGTAAACTGTGGGCAGGTTTCATCAAACAGACAGTAATTATCAGTGCTTTCTCACCCGAACTACGTGTTCGCACAGGTGGAAGACTCGGACCTATGACACAAAAAATGCCTATTAAAAAAAATCCCATTACCCCACCCACTTGGTCTCGTACAGTACCATATGCTAATATAAAGGTGAGCATAAATAGGGCCATTATAGAAAAAGCCCTCTCTTTTCCGGCTCGCACAAACACAATAAACATCGATTAAATGTATGACTTCTGTCTCTGGCAATCGATAAAGGTATTAGGTGTGTGAATATACTCCCTTCAAATCGTTGTTTCCAGCATTTATTCAGTTATTCGCATTTTGTATACCCCATCCAAAGCGAAATTTGCGTGTACAAAAGAATCTCACACAGAATCGGAGGCCGTCCGGCTGGATTATCGGTCATATTTGGCCGATAGCTGATCGCCAGCTCAAACTAAAGTCGTGCACCATGATCATATACATTAGAGACTCCAACCATACAAAGTTCGTCCAATTGTGATCGTTCGCCGATCTAAAAAACACTTTTTTCTATAATTTCGTTCATTATCTGGAACTGGGTCAATGCACTATATTCCATAATACAACCACCGAAGCATCTATGTAAGAACATCTCTGATTGGTTAAACCTAAAAATAGACGTGAGGACTTTCCCTTTTCAGGGTTTCCGGAAGACATAATCTGATAGTACGCGAATCATGAATGAAAGTCAATAAAATTAGAAAAAAAGTGTTTTTTAGATCGGCGAACGATCACAATTGGACGAACTTTGTATGGTTGGAATCTCTAATGTATATGATCATGGTGCACGACTTTAGTTTGAGCTGGCGATCAGCTATCGGCCAAATATGACCGATAATCCAGCCGGACGGCCTCCGATTCTGTGTGAGATTCTTTCGTACACGCAAATTTCGCTTTGGATGGGGTATACAAAATGCGAATAACTGAATAAATGCTGGAAACAGCGATTTGAAGTGAATATATTCACACACCTAATACCTTTATCGATTGCCAGAGACAGAAGTCATACATTTAATCGATGTTTATTGTGTTTGTGCGAGCCGGAAAAGAGAGGGCTTTTTCTATAATGGCCCTATTTATGCTCACCTTTATATTAGCATATGGTACTGTACGAGACCAAGTGGGTGGGGTAATGGGATTTTTTTTAATAGGCATTTTTTTTGTGTCATAGGTCCGAGTCTTCCACCTGTGCGTGTTCGCGCCTAATTGACCAGTATATCACCTGTGACAATCGGTTTATGTTCCAGGCACAATGGCACGGGTTCCCATGCTGGTGTCGTGCAAGTGGTTGAAGGACAAGATGGCCACCGGTGACGTCACAAATATCGTCGTCATCGATGTGTCGTGGTCCAGCACTAAGGACTGCTATCCCGAATATAAGGAGTATGTGTTGTCACACTTAACCCTTTCAACACCAAGTAACTGCCAATGTTTCACGCTATTTCATTAAGTTTGTTCATTCAAATTATCCCATTCTTCTAAAAGGGTAATCTGTACGACGTTTAAAATTATTACAAAACAGTGGAGATCCTGATGAGACGGCTCGTTACGAGCCGGCTCATCTGGATCTCCACTGTTTGCAAACATAGTCTCTATTGAGGTCTGTGGTGTTGAAAGGGTCAACCCTTAGAATGCGGGAAACGAAAACTGTCGTCTGCTGTTGTTTTAGATGTTATATTATTTATCGATAAAACATGCTTTGACAACACTTTGGAAATGATTCTAAAGTGCTGTCGAACCATGTTTTATGCCCCTCGGTCTCAGTAGAGCCGGAGGCATATAGTGTTTGGACTGTGAGTCCGTCCGTTCGACCGTCCGTGTGTCCGGCACATTAAGAAGTTCGCCGGAGTTTCTCACTTATGTCATAATTTCAATATCCCTTGCTTACTTAACACAATAGGATTACTTAACACAACTTTTGAAATTTTTCACACATGAAAACGTTCGCCGGAGTTTCTCATTTATGTCATAACTGCTGTATCCCTTGAAAGAGTACTTACATATTTCAGCAGAACATACCTGTGGAGAAATGCCACACATCCATGCTGCCCTTAATATGACCTTGACCTTTTGACCATCACAACTTTGAACTTGTTCACACATTAAGTTCGCCGGAGTTCATTCTGCCCTTAATACGACCTTCACATTTTGACCTTCACAACTTTTTCACACATTAAGAAGTTTGCCGGAGTTTCTAAATTATGTCATATCTTTTATATCCCTTGAAGGAATACTATAGTATTTCAATACATCATACTTGTGCACAAATGACACACATACATGCTTTCCTTAATATGGCATTGACCTTCACAACTTTGAAATGTTTCACACATTATATTTGTACCGTAGTTTACATAAGACATGTGCACAAATGAAACACAGCCATGCTTCCATTAATATGAACTTCACATGTTGACCTTCCCATCTATGCCTATGAATACTTTATATCACTTGTTGTTAATTAACTTTGCCACAGTTTTTCCAATCTGTCACCGGGGACATTCGTGTGGCGACATGCCACATGTTCTGGTTTGTTCAGTTGCTAAAATTGGAAAATGACAAATAATCAGCAGACTACAGCAGTTTGAGGATAATGTTAACCATTTCAACCTTACCATAAAGCGAATGTATCATGTTAATTGTCTTACCCACTGCATTATCAGTTACGGAAACGTAACTCATTAAATACTCTCGTATCATACGGGAGTATTTGAAGTGCTACGTTTCCGCAACTAAAGTATCAATGGCGTAGCCAATGTGTTGGAGAGATGTGAAAGCACCCCCTAGATGGTATTTACAAAGCAATATAATTTAATGCAATTACGGAATGTACATAATGAACAAAATAGTATCGTTTATGTCACTGTCAATCAATGGCTTTTATCCAACTGTTGAATTTCTTAGGATAATATTTCCACTTTACATAATATTGTTTCTTTTGGTCTTTTCCTTTCGTTTTCAGAATTTTCTCAATGTTATATAGTTCACCTTTTGTAGTTCGCTCTCATAGAATGTTCCTTTTATCTCTTCGTCCTGCATGTCATGTAGTCTGTATATGGGCAATCTGCCTCTAAAGTAACGCTTGCTGATCCGAAACACTTCTCCACTGTATGTTTGGTTGTAAGCGCGGGTAAATACGTTCTTGAGATAGGTTATTCTAACAGTCTCCTGTTTTGTATTTGAACCGTTTTGGTCTAGTTTTCTTATTATTCTGTGCGAAGTATGTTGACAGCCGAACTTCTTCTTCATTGATATCATTCACGTCAGTAATTGGTGCTGTTCCAATGGTTCTGTGATAAGTTGTGTTGTAGCTATCTGCCACTTGTTGTAATATAGGAAGATAACTGCTGTCCTCTTTATATGTGAAGTATCGACTTAGTTTCATGTTTAGGATTTTTAGAACCGCTCGCTCTGACGTCGAAGCCTTTGTCTCGTTCTGTGTCGGAAAATATCTGATATCATTCTTCTGCATCATATCTTGCACTTTCTTTGCGCGGAATTCCTGACCTGAAATAGAGAGCAATATGGAATTCAAACAGGAAATGTATTCAACATTAAACCCCATAGTACATACGGCACGCATACAGCACAGCCTGCAGCAGTGTACACGCCACGTCCAACAGTGAACGGTCCCAATATAATTAAACTATACATGAATATATGTAATATAATATAATAGTATGCAAGTTATGAACAAATGCATAGTAATGATTGGATTGATTTAATAATACAATACCTTTATCGGTGATAAGTTTCACCGGTGAACGTCCAGACCTCGTGAGGATATCTTGGAATGCTTTAGCCACCTCTCCGCCGGTCGTCCAGACCTCGTGAGGATATCTTGGAATGCTTTAGCCACCTCTCCGCCGGTTTTGTTTTTCAAAGGTCGTAGCCAAACGAATTTGGAGAAAGTATCTATCACCAACAGAATGTACTTGTGTCCGTCATTGAATGTTGCGAATTTCACCATATCGATCAAATCTGCCATCCACATATCGTCTATACCCGCACTGACCACGTGATTTCTTTGAATGCGTCTTCTCACCGGTTTATGCAGACTATATGCTTCTTGGTTATGTAGGAACTTTCTGATTATGTGCATGCCGATGTTGAATTTGCCTTCATTTTTGTCGCGCCTGCTTTAGCAGAGGCGCGACTATAGTCGGCGCTTTTTCCGTCCGCGTCGTCGTCGTCCGCGTAGTCGTCGTCGTCCGCGTCGTTCGGTTTTTTGTAAGGCAAATGCGTTAAAGTTATTGTTTTTTCACAATATCTCTTTAACCCCTTGTCAGACTTTCATAATATTTCATATCAATATTTGTTTATGGATGATGCTTCATTACGCACACCCCCACATCCAAATTATCAAGGTCAAGGTCATTTATTTACTTTTAATGTTCACCGGTTTGTAACAGAAATGCGTTAAAGTTATTGTTTTTTCACAATATCTCCTTAACCCCTTGTCACACTTTAATAATATTTCACATCAATCTTTGTCTAGGGATGATGCTTCATTACGCACACACCCACATCCAAATTCTCAACGTCAAGGTCATTTATTTACTTTTAATTTTCACCGGTTTTGTAACAGAAATGCGTTAAAGTTATTGTTTTTTCACAATATCTCTTTAACCCCTTGCCACACTTTTATAATATTTCACATCAATCTTTATCTAGGGATGATGCTTCATTACGCACACCCCCACATCCAAATTCTCAACGTCAAGGTCATTTATTTACTTTTAATTTTCACCGGTTTTGTAACAGAAATGCGTTAAAGTTATTGTTTTTTCACAATATCTCTTTAACCCCTTGCCACACTTTTATAATATTTCACATCAATCTTTTTCTAGGGCTGATGCTTCATTACACACACACCCACATCCAAATTCTCAAGGTCAAGGTCATTTATTTACTTGTAATATTCACCGGTTTTGTAACAGAAATGCGTTAAAGTTATTGTTTTTTTCACAATATCTCTTTAACCCCTTGCCACACTTTGATAATATTTCACATCAATTTTTGTTTAGGGATGATGCTTCATTACGCATACCCCCACATCCAAATTATCAAGGTCAAGGTCATTTATTTACTTTTAATGTTCACCGGTTTTGTAACAGAAATGCGTTAAACTTATTGTTTTTTCACAATATCTCTTTAACCCCTTGCCACACTTTGATAATATTTCACATCAATCTTTGTCTAGGGATGATGCTTCATTACGCACACCCCCACATCCAAATTCTCAAGGTCAAGGTCACTTATTTACTTTTAATGTTCACCGGTGTAACAGAAACGTTTTAAATTACTGTTTGTTTCACAATATCTCTTTAACCCCTTGCACAATTGTTAATATTTCTCATCACTGTCTAGAATGAGCTTCATTACACACCCCACATCCATTCTCAACGTCAAGGTCATTTATTTCTTTTAATGTTCATTTTGAACTACTTAAAGTTATTGTTTTTTTACACTATTTCATTTAACTTGCACACTTTGATAATCATCAATCTTTGTCTAGGATGATGCTTCATTACGCACACCCCCATCCTTCTCAAGGTCAAGTCACTTATTTACTTTTAATGTTCACATGTAACAGAAATGCGTTAAACTTACGTGTTTCACAATATCTCTAACCCCTTGCCACACTTATATATTTCTATCAATCTTTGTCTAGGAATGATGCTTCGGATTACGACAGCATCCAAATTCTCAAGTCAAGTCATTACTTTTAATGTTCACTTTTGAACAAAATGCGTTAAAGTTATTGTTTTTTTCACAACTTTAACCCCTTGCCACACTTTGATAATATTTCACATCAATGTTTGTCTACGGATGATGCTTCATTATGCACACCCCCACATCCCAATTCTCAAGGTCAAACTCATTTATTTACTTGTAATGTTCACGGTCAAATGCCTCGGCAGGCGCGATACCGCTTCCGTGGCGGAATTCTTGTTAACTACTCTGTACAGTTTCTGTGCTCCAGCAAAACTGGCTGGATGACCCGGATGGTAATATATTTTCTTCAAATATTCCTCCATGTCTATTCAGCATCAGTGTTTGATGAGAAATGAAATGTTACTTTAAAACTTTCACTATTTCACTATAATTCCAGCACAAAAATATTTACACAATTCCCTAACATTTGATTGGTCCGTAGCAAGTCTCTGTCCAGAATTTATATCCCAGTAAACTCTATGCCGAACTACTTTCCGTAACCGTGAGGCGCAGTTAAAATAATTCTTAAGAAAACGGAAAATAAACACATTTTCTTGATGAATTTATTTCAAATGCTGAAATTATAAGGAATGAATGGCCTTTTTGTTGAATTTATCGGGGATATAAACTTGGAAAAGTCGCGGGAATACTGGACGAGGCCTTCCGGCCTTCGTCCAGTATTCCCGCGACTTTTCCAAGTTCATACCCCGATAAATTCCACAAAAAGGCCATTCATTCCTATATTCACTTTCACTTAGCAGGCTTAGATTCATCTTCAGTCTCAGTGTCACTGTCCTCTTCACATTCCTCATCCTCTGCTGATTCCATTTCAAACAAATCTTGAAACTCGTGTTTGTATTTTTTCACAATTCTCTGAATGGCTGAACCCTGTCCTACACCTTTTACGACCAAGCCCTGCACCTCCTTTATAATTTTGTTATGAAGCGAGCTTCTCTCGAGCGGAAGCCAGTAATTAACAATTAATGTCTCGTATTTCGTAAGACATGTTCTTTCATCGTCGGGCCTTGTGCGTTCCTCAGCTAATTCCTCAGCTTCTTCTTCGCTTTCTTCAGATATAAACCTCTTGAAGAACTTGTCATATTTATCTTCGTTAGCACTTCTGGCATTTTCCAACAATGACACATATCCATCACTATCTTCAATGTTGTCATCATATTCCACGGGTTCCTGTTCCTCCAGTTTCATCTTTTTAACAGGAGGTTAATTGTTTTCAGGGCACCATCCACGCTTGACATGGCGTTGCACATCGTGTGCAGAATCAAATAGCAGTCCATAATCGCCACGCGTTTCCGTTTTCAGCCATTTTCTCAGATACAATATTTTCTTCAGATTATATATCTGGTCGAATAATATTTTCGATGTGAACACTTTGAGCTCCAGTTGAAGAATAATTGTTTTGACTATGATCATTTGCTTTTATAGCTTGAAGTTCATCTGGCGACGTGACTTCGTGTTTTAGCCGTTCTTGCTCTGGTGTGAAGGGTTTTAAGTCCACCAACAGAAACCCGTATTGGCACTTTGTTGCCTTTTCAAAAGATCTCATGAATTGTTCGGACTGTCCCGGATAAATCTGCCGAGCCAGTGTAATAACCGACTGTCTGTCAATAGGAGTTGAATGTTTGCTGAAAGCAATTATAATTCTACAGTCTTTTGTCACAATTTCCAAGGATACGACTCTTATCCGATACTACAATACCTGTATCAAAACGCAATATTTCCATCAGTAGTGCAAAATGGCGCCATATCATGTCTCTCACTGTTCCGACTTGTACGATTAGAATTATAGATTCTTTAAATGTTCTCCCTATGGCCCTGGCAAAGTTGCCAGCTATGTTTGGATTATCGGAATTAGCCAAGGGGTATTATTCCCACTTGTACAATCGCAAAGAGAACCAGGCAGCCATTTTAGACCATCTTCCTGATATTCGTTATTATAACCCAGATGGTATGAAACCCGAAGACAGGCATATATTTGTAGAATGGTACGATCAAAACAAATCTAAGGAGTTCGATATGCAAAAAGAGATGTAGTTTGAAATTTCGCGACGAGTTCATAGCCATTACTGGCATTGACCCGTTCGACTGATGCATTACGATAGCTTCCGCATGTAACCGGGTATACATGACGAAGTTTCTTCAACCGGAAACAATAGGCGTGATTCCGGCTCAAGGGTATAATCCTTAACAAATTCAGTCCGTGAAAGCTCTACAGTGGATATTATATTTATGTTACACCAGAGAATACGGATCCAACATGCTAGGAATGGTGGGGAAAAGGTCATTGGTCAGTATATGGTAGATGGGTACTACGAAAAGGTTGTTTTGAAATTCCACGGTGATTAATGGCACTGAAATCCACAGAAATTTGCCAGTTCCACTATCAATCCAGTCAAAAATATCACAATGGAGGAACTATTTCAGAATACTCCAGATAAGAAGCATTATTTGGATAATTTAGGCTACACGTATCAATGTATCTGGGAATCTGATTTTGACACAGGTGGCTGAAAATTCGAAAATGGTGTTTATCCAAGAATTGGAGATGGTTACCCAATATAACCCAGAGACGCATTTTATGATGGGAGAACCGAGGCATATACTATTTTCAAGTAAAAAACTGACATAGAATACATCAACTATTATGACGTTACATCCCTCTACCCATTCATAAATAAGACCGGCAAAGTTCCCCTCGGGCATCCTGAAATCATAACAGAAAACTTCAGTAATATCGACGCGTATGAAGGAATAATTAAATGCAAAGTTATACCACCAATGGGACTTTTCATTCCCGTACTTCCGTGCAAATCGAATGGAAAATTACTCTTTGTATTATGCAATACATGCGCAGGAACGCAACAAAAGACACCATGCACGCACTCAGATAATGAACTGGCATTAATCGGAACATGGGTCACCGACGAAGTAAAAAAAGCGACGGAAAAAGGGATACGTTGTTGCCAAGATATATGAAGTCTGGCACTTTAACAATGTATCTCAGTATAACACAGGAACAAAAGAAGGGGGCGTTTTCACCGAATATGTGAATACGTTTCTCAAACTCAAGTAAGAATCGTCCTGATGGCCTGCTTGGTGCATTAGCGAAGAAGAGAAACAACAATACATTCAAATGTATTATGACAAGGAGGGTATACAACTCGAATATGCCAAAATTAACAAGAACAAAGGAATGCGGGCGCTGGCTAAGCTAATGTTGAATTCTTTCTTGGGCAAATTCGGACAACGTCTCAACATGTCGCAAGTTGATTACGTGGACGACCCCGCTGTATTCTTTGACAAATTATCGAGCGACAACGAGGAAGTAACCGCTATCAATTTCGTAAATTATGAAATGGTAGAAATGCGATAGAAATACAAGGGAAATACGCCTGAAGCTGTACAGTTACCTAGAAAACATCAGATCCAGAGCTCTGTACGCCGATACTGATTCGATTGTCTTTTCCACAAAGACAGGAAAATGGCAACCAGACCTTGGAGACTATTTGGGAGATCTTACAGACGAAGTATCAAACAATGAAATATAAACTTTTGTCACTGGCGGCCCCAAAAATTACGCATTTCCAACGACGCGACCCGATGAAAATGGCAAATACACGCATTGCAAGATTCGCGGAATTACGTTGAATCATAAAAATACGATGCCAATAAATTATGACGTAATTAAAAACATGGTGACCAGTGGTTCCCAAGATGTAGTGACCGTGACTGACCCTTACAAAATCACGAGAGACCAACAAGATAGGGCCAACATTATGACCGTATCACAAAAGAAAGACTACAGGATTGTTTTCGATAAGAGAGTTCTCTTAGATGGATGCGTGTCGTATCCATATGGCTGTTGAGACAAATCATTATAAGAGAAACAGAGAGAGTGTGTCGTATTTATTGTGTAGTTGTAGTATTATTTAGTATGATATTATGTAATAAATTATATATTAATGTATGTCTTGGTATGCATTTGTTATCCCTCAAAAACACATACAATGGAGTATCCTATGTGCGTATCCAGCTACAGCGTTGTTTCTATTACCTTAGAAGTCTATATACCAGTTGACCAACAAGGGATGGGCTATGTGATGTTCCTAGTTAAACGAGTGTAAACCTATATGCTTGTAATACGAAGGTCGGTGGTTCGAAACTGGGCGGAACCCCAAATCAAATAATAACATACATGCATCGTTGACACATGCCGTACACCTACATGGGCAAAGTATAATACGTGTATCCCGTAAAGGGTAGTAGTTCAATCTATCGGGAACAGATACCTGGCATAGAGGGCAGCTGAATACATTCGGTGCAGGGAATTTTCAATTAACATGTAGGGTATGGGGAAATACAGCCGGTGCAGGGAATTTTCAATTAACATGTATGGTATGGGGAAATACAGCCGATGTAGTCAATTTTCAATCAACATGTAGGGTATGGGGAAATATGTACATGAAGAGCCGTGCACATACTACTATCATCAACAAACTTGATTCAATGTCTCCAATATCGTTAGCGATTTGTAAGTTACTTTTATGGGATCAAATGTCAGCTAACTGTATCTCGTCTTCCAAATTTAGCTGCCACATCCCAGGAGCACATCACCTGAATGTCATGGATGCCGACCACACGGGCATGTACCCTCGAAACATCCCAAAGGAAGACGCATTTACAGAAATGGCGCGAAAAGTGGGCATTAACGCCACATCCCACGTGGTAATTTATAGTGATTCCGACCAGGCGGGGTATTTCATGTCGGGACGAGGCTGGTGGACGTTTAAGGTAGGTAGTGCCAACAATGAACTGTATGTTCTATGTTTTACTACTCCAAACGAGGTGAAAATAACCCCGGTGACGTTATGCCACAAACACAGTTGGCTTGCAGAACATGGGGATATGTTGGCTGTACAGATCTGAATGAGAATCGTGTTAAGGCATTTTTTCTCCATTTAAATATACATTGGTAGGAGTTAATCTTTAATAAATTGCTGCACATATTTTGGTAACCAACGGTGACGCATCCTATGACGTTTATCCATTTCATACAGCATTCAAGCATTGATATACGCGACTAGCCGCGACAAAAACCTCTCATTGACCAGTGTACCCGCAGATCTGCTTGTTCAACCGTATAATCTTACCAGGGAATGTAGCGTTGGTATTGCGTTGGTATTGCGTGTGTAAGAAACGTGCCTTCCATAGAAGTTTCAGATTCGTATCAGACTTGGTGAATCCATGGTAGTTGCTTAGGATTACACTACTGAAAAGCAAAGAAAGACATTGCAAAGTATACTTATCTAGCAATGTATACTTTGAGGGAGAAATTTTCAATTTTAGGACAAATTTATTATTTGTTATTATACTGAATACATGTATACATGTATTACATTATCACAGCCATTTTATTATCAGTATAATAATTCTGCATACTTTTAATCATCAAATATATGCAGTCGTTAGTTCTAAATGATATAATGCATTTTAGGAAAAATAAATGATACTCCCTCAAAGTATGCTTTGCTAGAAAAGTATACTTTGCAATGTTGGTGAAATAGGCTACTGGTCTAATATGAGGTGTGTGGATACATCCGCACTTTATTATTTCAGTACTTTGGGCACGACAATGTGTCAATTCTAGACGGAGGAATAAAGAAATGGACCAACTCGGGATATGCCGTGACGGCAGAAATTCCGCTCGTTAAAAATGTAAGTTGTATGGAAATTACAATCACTGGTATTGATTTAACCCTAAATAACTGTACCGGTAATTGACTGTGACATGTAAACTGTCGGACCAATCTAATCATTACAAATTGATTTTCAGACTAGTCCATTTACAAAACAGGGATGTGTGTGTCTCCAAAAAATATGAAAATTACAAAAAGTGTAGATCCTGTTACGAGCCGTCTCAACTGGATCTAAACTGTTTGCAAACACTGCTATGTATGGTGTTTAAAGGGATAATGTACGGTTGCTAGTCTATTACATGTGTTACATGCTCTTCTCTTCTTATGCTGACTGTTGATAATTTTGGTTGACCTTACTAAGAACATCACAAGTGCAAAATCCATTGCAGTATTTATTTAAAATAATCCTTCCTACGAGACTTTTAGTTCTGTAAAATACATTGTACTTCCATAACCAATATACATGCACTTATACATGATAAACCGGACAGCAAGAATACGCCTGTTATCTTATTTTTGATGAGTTTTCTGGCCATTTATCTCATGTGATACTGTATGTTCGTGATCGCATGACGCACATCTATGGCTCAGAATGATCAAATACCTGATTTAGAGTGAAACCTCTCTAAGCCGGGCTCAGAATGATCAAATGCCTGATTTACAGTGAAACCTCTCTAAGACGGACACCCTGGGGACCTCCCAGGGTGTCCGGTTTATAGAGGTTTCACTGTATAAACATATGTGGCTGTGACTGTACACCAGAGGCATTGGGCTTTTGGACGATGCGACCAGTGTAGACTCATCTAACAATCTGATCATGGTCTATATAATCCGTTCGCAATTCAATCAAACAATTGCCATTTATGTCTCGAACAAGCACTATTTATCCTACTATAGATCCTACTATAGATCCTACTATGGATCTGTAGAAAGGAAATAACGAGGTTTGATGTTCTTAATGTTCATCTCTGCTCAGCATAGAAACGATGAGCCGAAATTCCACAAGTCACCATACAGCAGTTCACACCCTGTTGCAGGTCGGGAATTTTACAGCCACCGGAAGCGGAAGTTGTCTATGTTTGATGTTTGAAGACGTGTGCGCGAACATCAAGTCCCGGAAGTACCAGGTGTGCGACAGTCGACCGCACGCGCGGTATATCGGCGAGGACGGAAGTAAGTTTGCTAATTAATTTGCTCAGATCTTTTAGTGGTATATGGGCTCAATGCAATACATAAAGGATCTTAATGGGTGGTTATTTAATATTAAATATCAGTATTTAATGATAATGAGGTGTTTATATAAAAAAGAAAAAAAAATTCTTAACATCTTTCCAGATTGTTTTTGAAACATCAGTTTGAATATGACTCTGTTCGGTCTCGCACTGCGATGGTAAAATAGTTTGATGTACAGTTCCTCATAGTGCATATTCTCGAAAAGAAACTGGAATTCGTCAGCAAGATCATCACTATCACACTTTTCGTACGTTATGAGTGCTTAAAAGCCTTCCAAACCAATATATTGTGCACAGTCAAAACCAGATATGACATTGATGTTGAACGTATGTAATGACAAATAACACAATTCAGTTAATCAGCTGCAAAATAGGCAGGACCACTAGTTAGTCCAAGTGGTACAACCAAGAATAGCAAAACCATAATAATAGGTTATATCACTTGGATTAACTTGTGGTCCTATCTATTTTTTAGCTAGTAAATAGTTCACTGAATAAATCGGCATATTATGAACGGGACGGGCGGACTGACAGAGGTGACACTAAATTCCAGTGGAGGGCATACCCACCACAAGTTGTGGAGCGGGAATTTAGTGTCACCTCTGTCAGTCCGCCCGTCCCGTTCATCCGTCACAAACGTTGTAACTCGTAAAACCTTTAACTCGTAATATGTAGACGATTGAAACTTGGTTTATATCTTCCTTATGGTGTTTACATGCAGCAAAGATAATTTCGAATTTGATCCGAGCTCAGGGTCATGCATTATCTCCCGCATTTGAACATCGTTTGTTTGACTATCATAGCGGCTTGTGGGGCATCCGTGTAAGTCTGTTCGACACATTTTCCAGTTTTTTATGTTGTCACATTTCAACTTAATTGTGTTGTATATAGGTACCGGCCATATACCAGCAGCTATTAGCCTTCCGATGGGACAATTAGTGAATCATGACACTGGTACCCTCAAAACACCCGACGAATTACGAAAATGTGAGTATCAATTATATGTGGCTGAGACTGGAGAAATTGACCAGTTAAAAAAATACCCCTCCCACTCACTCCTATAAACCTTACATTATAACGGTGTATAGTCTATATAGAAAAGAGTAGGATAACATTTTGGAATGGGCCATAATCTTGGTCCTAGGCCGGGCTGTGGTCTATACCAGAGGCTGTGAGTTCAATCCACAACCTAGGCGTGAATGAATACTTTCAGAATTTTCCATTCCACTCAGGTTTTTCGGATGAGACTTTAAAACCGAGGTCCCTTCTCTATATGACCTTAGCTGTTGCTGTGACGTTAAACATACCCACTTTCACTTGTCGAGTATTCCAGCTATGATAATACAGATATATATCCTATGCATTATCACAAATATTGCAGAACTGCTCTGTGGTATTTTCAGTGTTCAGTTCATGCGGCATTGACATCAACAAGCCGATAGCAACGTGTTGTAACAGTGGCATGTCGTCGTGTACTCTTGTGTTTGCCGCCATGCTGTGTGGATCCAGCACCGACCTCGCCGTATACAGGGTAATTAGGGACTGGTCATTATTTATCACCGTGGGGTGGGGGGGTTGGGCGCTGGATGAAAAATATATCCAGTCCCACCCCCTCTACACGGCGATAAATAATGACCAGTCCCTTAATTTTTAGTTCAAAACAATGCACTGAGGATATTACACGAGTAGTGATTATACACCCCGCAACGAGTTGTGGGTGGGGGGGGGGGGGTATACTGGAGTCAGGTTGTCCGTCCGTCCGTGCGTCCGTCCGTGCGTCCGTAAACTTAACATCAGAGAAATATTGTTATAACTTCTATTTCCTTCATCTAAAATGCTTGATATTTCACACATGCATTCCTGTAAGGCTCTACTACCATGCTGTGTCAAATCCACGACCGTCCAACCCCCGCAGATCCCAAGGTCAAGGTCAAATACTTAGTCCGTAAACTTAACATCAGAGAAATATTGTTATAACTTCTATTTCCTTCATCTAAAATTCTTAATATTTCACACATGCATTCCTGTAAGGCTCTACTACCATGCTATGCCAAATCCACGACCGTCCAACCCCCGCAGATCCCAAGGTCAAGGTCAAATACTTAGTATCTTTACAAAACTTAACATCAGAGAAATATTGTTATAACTTCTACTTCCTTCATCTAAAATGCTTAATATTTCACACATGCATTCCTGTAAGGCTCTACTACCATGCTGTGCCAAATCCACGACCGTCCAACCCCCGCTGATCCCAAGGTCAATGTCAAATACTTAGTCTCTTTACAAAACTTAACATCAGAGAAATATTGTTGTAACTTCTATTTCCTTCATCTAAAATTCTTAATATTTCACACATGCATTCCTGTAAGGCTCTAATACCATGTTGTGCCAAATCCATGACCGTCCAACCCCCGCTGATCCCAATGTCAAGGTCAAATACTTAGTCTCTTTACAAAACTTAACATCAGAGAAATAAGTTATAACTTCTATTTCCTTCATTGAAAATTCTTATAATTTCACTTGTGCATTCCTCTAAGGTTGTACTATCATGCTGTGAAAAATCTACGACTGTCCAACCCCCGCTGATCCCAAGGTCAAGGTCACATACTTAGTCTCTTTACAAAACTTAACATCAGAGACATATGTTATAACTTCTATTTCTTTCATTGAAAATTCTTAATACAATGTATTTCATATGCTGTGACAAATCCCCGCTGATCTCGAGGTCAACGTCACATACCGTATAACCTCGAATTAACGCCCCCTCCTAATAAACAAAGCCGCCCACCCCCACCTCCCCCCACACCCCCCACCCCCCAAATAAAAAAAAATAAATAACAATTTTTTTTTTACCAATGACCGCCAATTTCAAACACAAATAATCCTTAAATCCTTATATGTGTTTGAAATTGGCGGTCCTTGGTAAATTTTTTCTTTTTCTTTTTTTTCTTTTTTTCTTTTTTTCTTTTTTTTTTTACTGGCTAATAAACGCCCCCCCCCCCCCCCCCCCACCACCACCTTTTGTAAAATGTAACGCCTCCGGGGGCGTTAATTCGAGGTTATACGGTAGTCTCTTTACAAAACTTAACATCAGAGAAATCAGTTATAACTTCTATTTCCTTGCTCGGATCTACTTCACATTTCACACTCATTGCTCCAATGGACCTCTACCACCCTGTGACAAATTCACGTTCATGCCGCTCGCGTTAATCCCAGAGTCAAGGTCACAAGCCCACACACTTGGAAATGTTTACATATTTTAGGGGTACCTGGGCCCACGCGGGGGGTATTCCGTAAGCCTCGCTTACTGACCAATCTAGTTTAATATGGTATTTATTAAACGAGTTTACTGATTTCATTTAGCATGCAAATACATATAATTCCAGCACAAAAATATTTACACAATTCCTTAACATTTTATTGGCCCGTAGCAAGTCTCTGTCCAAAATTTATATCCCAGTAAACTCCCATGCCGAACTACTTTCCATAACCGTGAGGCGCAGTTAAAATAATTCTTAAGACAACGGAAAATAAACACATTTTCTTGATGAATTTATTTCAAATGCTGGAATTATAAGGAATGAATGGCATTTTTGTTGAATTTATCGGGGATATAAACTTGGAAAAGTCGCGGTAAAATTGGACGAGGCCTTGCAAAAACTTACAATTTTCGAGAAAAAAAAACAATTTTTTTTTTTTTTTTAATTGTATTTTTTTAGAAGGCCTTCGTCCAGTGTTCCCGCGACTTTTCCAAGTTTATACCCCGATAAATTCCACAAAAAGGCCATTCATTCCTATAGTATTTGGAATAAATCAAAATGTATTGGCAAGATTAGCACAGCCGGTCGACGAAATATAAATGAAAACGTGTAGAAAACATAATGTAGGACTGATCCATGTTACAGTGCAATTATTGCGTTATATTACACGAACTATCCTATACAGGGCTCCAGATAAGGAATTTGTAATTGAGTATTACTCCATAATTTCTGAAGCAATTGGGTATTTCAAAATTTTAATTGGGTAAAATAAAATCACACTATTGTTTGCATATCAACAGACATCAATTATTGAATAGTTTTCTTTGAAATGAAATGAAAACATGTCTTGGCATTTCATTAGAATTGTCTCCTTGGAGACAATTCTAATGAAATACCAAGATGTGTTTTCATTGAAAATAAGAAAAATATGCTATATTTGTGGTCTGTTTATTGTTTTCCGCAGCATGATGAAGGTACCACAATTTTTTAACTGCTTTTTTATACTCGCGACTTCTGATTTCAATTGGGTTTTTGGCAGTTTTAATTGGGTATTTATGCAAATACTCCGCTTATCTGGAGCTCTGCCTATATATATCCACTGCATGTCTGTTAAGGTGACATATACATGTCTACATTGGGTCGTTTTGTTTTAACACTAGTATTATTATACCCCCACAAACAAAGTTTGAGGGGGTACATAGGAGTCAGCTTGTCGGTCGGTCTGTTGGAAATTCCCTTCCGCTCTATATCTTCTACACCCATGCATGGGTTATCAAATGGCTTGGCACAAATGTTTCTCATGATGAGAATGTGTGTCGCGATCAATAACCACGCACCTACGTCCAAGGTCAAGGTCACAGTTGAAGGTCAAATGTCAAACCTATCGAAATTCCCTTCTGCTCTATATCTTCTACACCGATGCATGGATTATCAAATGGCTTGGCACAAATGTTTCTCATGATGAGACGGTGTGTTGCGATCAATAACCACGCACCTACGTCCAAGGTCAAGGTCACAGTTGAAGGTCAAAGGTAAAACCTATTGAAATTTCCTTCCGCTCTATATCTTCTACACCCATGCATGGATTATCAAATGGCTTGGCACAAATGTTTCTCATGATGAGAAGGTGTGTCGCGATCAATAACCACGCACCTACGTCCAAGGTCAAGGTCACAGTTGAAGGTCAAAGGTCAAACCTATTGAAATTCCCTTCCGCCCTATATCTTCTACACGTTTGCATGGATTATCAAATACCTCGGCACAAATGTTTCTCAGGATGAGAAGGTGTGTCGCGATCAATAACCACGCGCCTACGTCCAAGGTCAAGGTCACAGTTGAAGGTCAAAGGTCAAACCTATTGCAGGCGACAGACAGATAAAATGCATAGTTTGTGTACACAACTCCTCTGAAACCGTTCAGTGGATTGATCTGAAACTATACACACTTTTTATGCCGAACAAATATTTTTTTTACAAAAATATCCTTTTAACTTAGCCATTTTTTCTACACTTTTCTATACAAAATATCTTTTACATCAATCAAGGATACCAATTTGTTTCCCTTCTGTTTTTTGTCAACATGGCACCATGACCACCTCCTCGAGCATAGCTCGACAATGCAATCTCATTTTCATTGACCACGTACGCAGGTAAAAGGTCAATGTCACACATCTCTAAGGCCAGCATTAAATAATGAGCATGACATTTTTATTCAAACCTATGCAACTCTTCTAATGTTAAGCTATTTGTAAGTCCAACTGTTTGTGGGGGTATTATGATCAGTCCTGTGATAGTTCTAGTTTCATTTGCAGGGCGGATTTACAGAGTGGGCGCAACGATGTACACCTGACCAGATAGAAAAGTAGAATGACTCGCGGAATACTGTACATAAATATATTCAGCCCGGCGATAGAACATGTGCAACAACCTGAATAAATACGTGTAGAAAGTTTTGTAATATACACAACGCACGCATGGATATATGGATCAGATCAGAACAGGGGCCCGTTTCACTAAGCTTCGTACGACTAAGAAGTTCGTAAGTGCAAATTTAGGATCGTCTTGACATTTAAATTGATGGATTTACATTTATTGAGCATAGGCTGCATATGCAGCATATGCAGCCTATGCTCAATAAATGTAAATACAATAATTGTTTACAAGAAAACATTGCTAATCTGAAATTTACAGACTATCATAATTTTGCACTTTCGAACATTTTAGTCTTACGAAGTTTAGTGAAACGGGCCACAGATACGTAGTAACTTAGTAAAGTTAAAGCACGTGAGCAAATGGAAAATGTGAATAATAACTGTTCAGACAAATAACGCAAAGTAGACATCTAGACAAAGTCAGCTGAGTAAATAGTGAACACCACACACACAGTGTGTGTGGTGTCCACTATTTACTATTTTGCGCGTTTGCTTTGACACTCGTGCACAAAGCAAACGCGCAAACTAGCTGCATATATAGTAAACACATACATGTATTAGCATAAAGAGCATGTGAAGTATATGATAACATGTGAGCATGTGATAACAGCAAAACCCACATGAACATATAGAAATTGTGCCGAATAGCGAGACGCTAAATGGTAAACGCGACTCACACATCAACATGTTGAAAATGTGAAATTTCGAGAACGCAAATCACACCTGAATATGTAGAAACTGTAAAGTATATAGTGAACGCAAATCACAAATGAACATGATGTAGAAAATGTGTATGGTGAACGCAAATCATACCTGAATATATAGAATAAATAAATAACGCAAATCACACATGGACATGTAGAACAGGTGATGTATGGTGAACGCAAATCATAAATGATTAGATAGAACAAATAAATACGAACGCAAATCTCCCATGGACATGTAGAACATGTGATGCACATCAACGCGAATTACACATGAACATGTAGAAATCACCACACGTGCAGATGTAGTAAATGTGAATGCAAATCACACATCAAGTCACACATGAACATATAGAAAATGTGAACGCAAATCACGCATTAATATGTAGAAAATGTGAGCGCAAATCACACATGAAGATGTACAAAATGTAAACGCAAATCACACATGAACATGTAGAAAATTTAAACGCAAATCAATGCAAATCACACATGAACATGTAGAAAATGTAAACTACAAATGTATACTGATTTCGGAAATGCAAAGTTGCTATCTGGCCGCGGTATTTTATTTTGTTAATGTACATGTACGTGTCTTCTCCAAAACATATCAATCATGGCAATATAGAAAACGTGAAGAACATTTGGTCAGCTACAAAACGTGCTGAACACATGGACGTATGCATGCATGATCGCGCATTCTGATCAGGGTATTTTGGCTTCCAAACTCGATAAACCCATTTTCATCGTGATTAGTATCACGGCATACACTGTACCTCATCCTGGGGAGCGTTTCACTAAACTGTGTACGACTAAAATGTTCGTAATTACAAGATTATGATATTCTGTAAATTTCACATTAACCACGATTTCTTGTAAACAATTATTGGATTTACATTTATTTACCATAGGCTGTAGCCTATGCTCAATAAATGTAAATCCATTAATTGAAATTTCCAGACGATCCTAAATTTGCCCTTACGTCGTACGAAAGTTAGTGAAACGCCCCCACCCCCCCCCCCCCCACCCCCGAGTGATAAAATATGGTTTCATTGAAGCACCTACCACGATACATGATAAACATGGGGTTATTGAGTGTGCTGCAAGCATAGCCATGATCAGAATACGCGATAAGTACTAAGCCTCAGATCAGCCTTATACGTATATACATGTACCAGGGGGCTGTTTCACTAAACTTCTTACGACTAAAATGTTCGTAAGCGCAAATTTAGAATCGTCTGCAAATTTCAATTTATAGATTTACATTTATTGAGCATAGGCTGCATATGCAGCCTATGCTCAATAAATGTAAATCCAACAATTATTTACAAGAAAACATTGTTAATGTGAAATTTACAGACTATCATAATTTTGCACTTACGAACATTTTAGTCGTAGGACGTTTAGTGAAACGGGCCTCAGATGCTCATTGTATACAAGTAGTTGAAAGCTTGAATTAAAGTCTGTCGTCTGCTAAATGTATTTTTTTTTTCCATTCTCGTCAAAATCTCGGTTTGACAATGGAAATTATTCTAAATGCTGTCAAACCGTGTCAAACCATGTTTTTATTGATAAAGAAAATGGAATATAAAAACGACAGCAAACGACAATTTTCGTTTCCCTCATTCTAAGGGTTAATCCATTTTTATCTCAACACATTACGTATGTGCCGTGAAACAGTTTTGATTTCATGTCTGTCAATACGACCTAATCACTGCGTATGAATATGTGCGGTGGCTGGGGTTATTTGTATTGAATCTTAAAGCTATTTGTAGGTGTTGACGGGATAAATAGAACAGTAGGTTAGTGCCGTGAATGGGAAAAATATCTGGCGCGGCACGGAAACGGGATGTACTCGGCAGAGCCTTGCCATATAGTTTTACCCATTCACGGCACTAATCTACTAATCTCTATGTAGCTCATCCACTACATCTATCGTTGTTTTATTATTACAACGTCTTCACCGCCTGCGGGTGGGGTGGTAGAACATACACGCCCAGGCCCCGTAGCCAGGGGGGTCGGAGCGATCGTACGACCCCCCCCCCCCCCACCGTCCAGCCTCGAGGTCAACTTTTTTAGCCTCGAGGTCAGCCTCGAGGTCCACTTTATTAGCCTCGAGGTCCACTTTTGTAGACCCCCCTAGATACCTCAGGCCTTTTGAGCCTTCGAAACGACCCCCCTTCAAACAGGTCTGGCTACGGGCCTGACGCCTATATGGTGTTGCAAGTATCAAGAGCTAGCTGACAGGTGGGTGGACGGTAAATAGGCACATGTGTTATTATATACCAACATGTTGGCCGTCGCGCTCTCTAGATTACCGATCCGCGTGATAGGTCTTAACGCTTAGACTGTATCTTAATTTTTGTGTCATCTGCTGTTTGTTTTCTATTTTCCAGTTTTATCATCAAAAACATGCTTTGACAGCACGTTAGAATAATTTACAACATGGTTTGACAGTACTTTAGAATCATTTCCATTGGAAATGATTCTGAAGTGCTGTCAAGTCGTGTTTTTATTGATAAATAAGTCGAGATAAAAAAGCAACAGCAGACGACAATTGTTGTGAGTAGCAGTCTAAGGGTTAATATATCCTGAATGAAATTCAAGCAAAAACAGTACATATAGTATATTCTTGTATTCTCAATAACGATGTTGAATGTGAGCTTGACGCCATCTTGAATTACGACTTCGTTTCGCAGATGCTGCAATGGCAATGATAATCTATATAGTCTGTTTCACGAAAGCTGCCCAAATTTTACGGCCATATACAATTCAAAAACAATATTTGTTTCGATAATATTAAATTAAAGGAAAATTTAAGAATGAGCCTTCTTTTTATTTCGTGAAATTTTGTCAAATATTGATTTTATTGCGAAAAAACAATTTCCCCATGTTAAATCCCCATAGACACAGAGTGAAGATGTCTATGGGGTGGGGATTTTTTTCAGAATTTCAGTAATCCTGGACCGACTTTCAAAATTTAACTTTTGTTTTCTTAGTTGGATCATTTCCAAGCTATCTTGCTTCTTAAATGTGATAGAATATATGTATAACGTGCTATTTATAGACACATTCTTGGGATATGATGTTTCGCACCTGTCTACTTTCGTTTATTGAATGTTATTTTACGCCGATCTTTTGCAAACACTTTACTGCTTGTGTATGCAAATGATCTGTGATAAAAAAAAACATTCACTAGAAATAATCAAAGTACTGAAAGTACTGACTGGCGGGAGACAAGTAGCCACTTGTGAATTTGCATACTCAGAAATTCCTTGTTAGAAATATATTCGATGTTGATTATTGGATGTACAATCTGCAAATTTGGAGAACTTGATCAGTTACTGGTGTTTGTAAAATACAGCCTGCTCTAAACACAAATAGGTTGATGAAGCAAAGGTGCTTTATGTCCGACTAATAAACCGTTTTACGAGGTATATTGCAGACGTATTATGTGAAATCTTTTCAAAATTATGACTGGGCGTAGGCCTACATACCTGTATGCTGCATGAACGGCAAAATGTTTTCATGAATTTTGTTTCGCTCACCCAGAGGGTAATTTTTCGAAAATCGCCCGTAAACCACAATATGAAAAAGAAATGGCCTTACGGGGTGGGGGGGGGGGCGTCTCAATAACAGCAATTTGTTCTCTTCAAAAGTAAAGTTGGGGCATGCCAACTATTTTACACATAATGTTGAGCATTGCCGTTGCTATTAATAACTTGCTTTCAGTCCACTCGCTGACTTTAAATGTCACCTGACTGTTGTTAATTGCGAACGCAAATTGAGCCTATTGAGACGTCCCCCGATGAACAGAGAATCACGATCCCAATAGCGATACGGGGGGGCGTCTCAATAACAGCAATGTGTTCTCTTCAAAAGTAAAGTTGGGCATGCCAACTATTTTACACATAATGCTGAGCATTGCCGTTGCTATTAATAACTTGCTTAAAGTTGATGATTCGGTGACTCTTGTTCAAAATTTTCCACTGATGCAACTCTCACATTCCCTCTTATCTGTCTCCTTCTGTTCACGGCTGTTGAATCGTTGATGAACTATATGTCAGTGAGTAGTGTGATTGATTAAATACACGTTAATATTGATAGAATAATATGGACTTAAAAATAGGAAGCTTCAATGTAAAGGGTATGGGTCAAAAGTCAAGCGACTACAACTTTTCGAATGGATAAAAGAAAATGATTATGACATATGCTTCATCCAAGAGGCACACTTCACTATACATGACAAAACACAGTGGGAAAGTGAATGGGGTGGAGACGCTTTTTTTAGTGGGGAATTCAGTAATAAGGAAGGTATATGTATTCTAATAAAACAGGTTTGGACCATGAAACTGTATATTATGAAAACATTGTAACTGGTAGAATTCAAACTCTTAAAATCAGCATATCCGACAAAGAATACACATTAATTAACATATATGGGCCAAATGAAAATAGTTTTCAATTTTATCAAAATTTCGAGACATATTTAGAATCTGTAGAACAGGATACGCTAATAATAGGAGGGGACTTCAATATTATTTTAGATCCCGACATTGATAAGAAAAAATGGTAGACATGATGCTAACAAAAAAACAAGAGAAAAAATAGTGTCGATTATGAACAAATTTAATCTACATGATATCTGGAGAATCCTTAACCCTAATACTAAAAAATTCACATGGCACTCTAATACTAAACCACCAATATTCTGTCGATTGGACTTTATTCTAATATCGGAGAATATAATAAATAGAATAACAAAAAGCAAAATCACTACAGGAATTAAATCAGACCATTCGATTATATATATAAAATTACTAACGCATTGTAATGACGGGGACCTGGCTACTTTAAAATAAAATAAATAATAGTCTGCTATTAAAACCGGATTACCAACAACTAATTAGAGATAATATAACAGCTATTGCTGATATTAACAACGACGCAAATCCTAACACATTGTGGGAAATAATAAAAGGAACGATAAGAAATGAAACAATAAAATTTGCATCGAAAGAAAATAAAATAAATTTAAAGTTAGAAAGAAAACTCGTAGAAGAAATAGATCAACTGGAAAACAGAATACGCAAACAATATATCGGACACCACTTTATTAGAATTACAATCTAAAAAATAAAAAAACAAAGTCTAGAGGACATCCATGAAAAGAAAGTAAGAGGAAGTATCATACGATCAAAAGCAGAATATATAGAGGGTAATGAAAAAAAATACAAAAATATTTTGCAAATTTAGAAAGGAAACGAGCAGAGAACAAAACTATAGTCCGATTAAATGTAAATGGAAAAAAATGTCACGAAAAATGAAGATATATTACACGAGCAAAACGAATACTATAAAAAGCTATATAGCAAAAAAGATGTTCAGAATAGTAATCACAATTTTTTTACAAACAACGATCAGAATAAATTATCTGAAGAAAACAAACAGCTATGCGAAGGTAATCTTTCCGAATATGAATGTAGCACTGCTCTAAAAGAAATGAATAATAATAAAAGCCCAGGCTCCGATGGACTAACAGTAGAATTTTTTAAAATATTCTGGAATGATATAAAAAAGTATTATATAGAATCTTTCAACTATTCATTAACAAACGGGTCGCTAAGCGAAATGCAAAAACAAGGAATAATAACATTACTACCGAAAAAGGGCGACTTATCAAAATTAACAAATTGGAGACCCATATCATTGCTTAATGTAGATTATAAAATAGCATCTAAGACGATTGCAAAAATAGAATTAAAAAAGTTCTACCATCAATAATAGATTATTCACAAACTGGATTTCTTAAGGAAGATATATTGGCGAAAACATTAGAACTCTTTACGAAGCAATTGATCATCTTAACGAAAATGATGCCCCAGGTCTCTTTTTTTCGCAGACTTCGAAAAGCATTTGATACTGTTGAACATACATACCTTTTGAAAACATTGGACTATTTTAATTTTGGTAATGATATACTTAATTGGATCAAACTATTTTACTCTGATGCAAAAAGTTGTGTAACAAATAACGGATACTTATCAGAATTCTTTTCAATACAAAAGAGGTGTGCGTCAGGGCTGTCCGTTATCACCGTATCTTTTTATTATGGCCATTGAAATATTATCACAATCTATCATAAATGAAGCAGATATAACCGGAGTCAAAACTGTATGATGTTAGAACTAAAGAACACAATGTTTGCTGACGATGCAACCTTTATGACAGACGGCTCTCAAAAATCCTTCGAAAAGTTAATATACATAATAGACGAATTCAGTATGATTTCTGGCCTAAAACTTAACATTAAAAAATCAACAGTAATGAGAAATAGGTGCTCTTAAACATACAGAAACCACATTTTGCCCCAACAAACAATTTACTTGGACCTCACACAGCGCGAAACATTAGGCAATCACATTCCTAAATGATAATATTATACCCATGACCATAATTTTTTTTACAAAAATCTTAGAATTTGAACAGTGCCTAGACAAATGGAAACACAGAAAGCTCAGCTTACTCGGAAAAATCACGGTAATAAAAACATTTGCTGCCCCCCAAAATTAATATACCCATTGACAGTTTTACATGATCCACCAAAACATATGATAAAACGTGTAAGAACCAAGTTATTTCAATTTTTATGGATAACAAGCCTGATAAAGTAAAAATAAATACAATTATTCAAGCTTACGAAAAAGGGGGACTAAAAATGTTAGACATCGATAGTTTTATTACTTCAATAAGAGCTTCATGGGTAAAAAGAATATGCGATACTACTAACATAGGGAAATGGAAAGCAATTTACGAAAAAATACTTGAAAAATATGGCGGGACTTTTATTTTCGAATGTAACTTGAAACCGGAAGACATACAAAACATAGTGAAAAATAAATTACTGAACAATGTTTTGAAATCTTGGGCAAGTATAAACTATTCTTCTCAAAACAGATACAGTATCAAAAGAAATAATTTGGAACAACTCTAATATAAAACATCAAAATAAAACTTTGTTTCATAGACACGGTTTGATAAGGTATCAAGTACATCGAACAATTATACGATTATAGAACAAAAACTTTTCTGACATTCGTGATATTGTAGAGTTATTCAGCATAAGAAATGATGATTTTATGAAATATCAATGTATATTAAATAGTATAAATCCAATATGGAAAGAAACAATAAAAACAGAACAAATAAACATAATACAACTGTCTGAAACACTGAAATCAAGGGTACAAAAAAGCAAATACGTTAATAAATTACTTTATACAATACAAACAGAAAAAAAAAATCACTGAAGAAAAAAAGTCTGAAAAAAAATGGATAGCTGAATTTCCGGAAGCCAACTTAAACTGGAAACATATTTACATGTCAACCTTTAATTGTACTATAGATTCCACATTGCGGAATTTTCAATATAAATACCTTATGCGAATGAATGGAACAAATAAATTACTCTTTCGATGTAACCTAATTAATAGTAGTTTATGCGATTTTTGCTCTATGTATGTAGAAACTATAAAACATTTGTTTTGGGAATGTACTCATGTACAACATATGTGGTCACAGTTACGTACCTATTTGAATGAAAAAGGTTTTACTTACGCTGTAAATTTCCAAAGTATTTCTTTAGGAATAGATGAAAGTACACACAAAGGCACAACAATTTAATTTTATACTCATATTAGCCAAATACTTTATTGTTAAATGTAAATATGAAAACCGGGAAATTGCTTTCGAACCGTTTATAAACTACTTAAAATATAGGATAAATTTAGAAGAGTTAATAGCTACTAAAAAAGACAAACTTGAGCAACACAACATTAAATGGGATGTTTTTCAAACATAGGTATGTTTTTTTTGGGCATAGTAGGGAAGGTTCAATCACACTAACCACACAAAAGTAAACGAATATATATATAAAAAAAAAAATCAATTCAAGCGGATGTGAACAAAAGGGGACATATTTTATACTTTTCGATACTCTTCCTTCTTCCTGATTGTACTTTACCATCTATGCTTTTCTATATTCTTTTTGTCTTCTCTTTCTCTAAAAACTTATTTTCAAGTACAATGAGTGCATGTGCAATCATTTCATAGCGACTTTAGTCACAGTGTGTTAGTTAATAATACATGTGTTGTATTGTATGTACATGTTTGTATTTAAAAATAATAAAAAATATTAATTAAAAAAAAAAAAAATAAAAAAAAAAAAAATAAAAAAAAAAAAAAAATAACTTGCTTTCAGTTCACTCTGACTTTAAATGTCACCTGACTGTTGTTAATTGCGAACGCAAATTGAGCCTATTGAGGCGTCACCCGATGAACAGAGAGCCACTTCCGAAAGTAGACACGTGCAAACAGCCAGAATCACGATCCCAATAGCGTGGAGACAGTATGTCTCCCGCCAAAAATGGTCCATGGTTATGAAGTTGTGGTCGTGAAGCTTAATTATAGCGTAGTAAAATAAACACGTTTACAATGGGAATGTTGCTCACGATATTAAAAAAAAAATCTTCTTTGCGGTGTGTAATATTCAGTTTAATTAACAGTTTATTTATTTACGTATGCATACATAATGATATTGAAATAAAATAATTAAACATTATATTTGTTTATTTGATATTTCTCCCAGAAGGCCATACACACATCAATCAATGGTGTCATTCCTACATGGAATGAAATCACTGACTATTATTGATTTTATTTCCCTCGAACAAGGCCTGACTCGAACTTTTGTTCGAGTCCGTTGCCGGTTCGAGAGATCGATATTCTACTGTATCATTGACGCTGAGTGTATCTGTCTATGACATACTCAAGGTGTATGATCACGTGGTACTAACAACAACAACACATACTTAAACTTCCAGAATCCATCCGATTCACAGTACGTATTATTTTATATTGTCCTTATTACGTAACGGTTTTTTATGACATATTGCGCATCAAACGCGTCTTGTTAAACTGCATTTGGTGGTCTCTGTATTTTCGCCCAAACTTATGTCGTTTTTGCGAAGAATCGATTTCCGTGTCTACCGACACGGAACGATTCTTCCCAAAAACGACAAGTCTGTGCCGAACTCAATCGACCACCAAATGCAGCTCTTGAAGACGCGTTTGCTGCGCCATATTTCATCATAATCCGTTGCATATTAAGGAACATATCAAATAATAATTACTTTGGAGTGGGCGACGTTGTTGTTGTTGTAACCACGTGATCGTGCACCTTGATACTACCTTAAATCTCATCAGGTCTAACTTTGACAAACAAAATATCCCCAACCCTTGGACTGGGAAGACACTCATGGGTGTTACATGATACTGTTGACATTCATATGCAATAATATTGTTGATTCTGTAGTTTTGTATTTGTCTTCCGTATGTATACATGATACGTCCATATTCCCTGTCGCTTCTCTCCCCATCCCACCCCGGAATACGTGTGAGGAAGTAATGGTATTTATCAGGTAACCTGTCCTGTATTGGCCGAATACGTACTGACTGATAACATATTGTTGTATCAGGCATTGACCTGATACAAACATCCGGGTTATAATGAAGTGAATATTGACGTTCCATTGGTCGGATGACGTCACGTGACTTTACCGAATGACGTCAGTGTAATGACGCAATGTAAACAAGTCCGCGTTCTGTACACATATAACGACGTCACATGTGGTCATTTTCGAGCATAAAAAGTTACCTGATAAACAGAATACCAGGCTAGTGTCTTTTGATATCAAGTTTATCAGGTTCGGCTCGGAAACGGTAGAAATTCCTCGGCAAGCCTCGGAATTCCTACGCGTTTCCTAGCCTTGCCTGATAAACTTGATATCAAAAGACACTAGCCTGGTATTCTCTATATACAGTAGAAGCTCTCCAAACATGACACCCTGCGGGACCCGTTGTGTTTAACCCTTACTACGCTGGAGACGGAAAATGTTGTCTGCTGTTCTTTATGTTTGCCTTAATTCATAACAAAAAAACCTGTTTTGAAAGCGCATGAGAATCGTCTCCAGTGGAGACGATTCTTATGCGCTGTCAAAACAGGTTTATGTCGAGAAATATTGAAAATAAAATATTTCCGTTCAGACGACAAAAAATAATTCAGCATAGTAAGGGTTAATTTAGTGGATTTCACAGTAATTTATTTTTGCTCTCTTTCTGTATATACTGCTATACCCCGTCGCGGGGATTTTTAGCAATCTGCGCCCCAGGAGCAAGTTAGTAGACAAAAGGCAGCAAAAGCTTATCTAGCAAAGTATACTTTGAGGGAGTAATCATTTATTTTTCCTGAAATGCATTATTTCATATAAAACTAACAACTGCATATAGTTGATGATTACAAGTATGCATAAGTATTATACTGAATTTATTACATTATCACAGCCAAATTGGCTGTGATAATGTAATGAATTCATTATAATAAAAATTAATAAATTTATCATGAAATTTAAAATTCCTCCCTCAAAGTATTCTTTGCTAGAAAAGTATCATTTGCAATGTTGGTGAAATAGGCTACTGGTTGAGACGATGCATTTGATTTTGGCATTGCCTGTGATTGGGGGGAAAATGGAGTTTGCAGTATAGTGGCCAATCCTTATCCACGTGTGTGACTAGAGATATAGGGCCGGTGGTAAAAAGTGGCCAGTCTAGCTCCTGATATGTGGCTGGAAAAAAAAGGAGCATGTGGTGTAAATACCAACCAGTCTAGCTCCTGATGTCTGGCTGGAGAAATGAGGCTTATTGTATATGTGGCCATTCTAACTCCTGATCTGTGACTGGAGAAATGAGGCTTATGGTATATGTGGCCAGTCTAGTTCCTGGCCTGTGGTTGGAGAAATGAGGCTTATGGTATATGTGGCCAGTCTAGTTCCTGGTCTGTGGCTGGAGAAATGAGGCTTATTGTATATGTGGCCAGTCTAGCTCCTGGTCTGTGGCTGGAGAAATGAGGCTTATTGTATATGTGGCCAGTCTAGCTCCTGGTCTGTGGCTGGAGAAATGAGGCTTATTGTATATGTGGCCAGTCTAGCTCCTGGTCTGTGGCTGGAGAAATGAGGCTTATTGTATATGTGGCCAGTCTATCTCCTGATCTCTGGCTGGAGAAATGAGGCTTACTGTATATGTGGCCAGTCTAGCTCCTGGTCTGTGGTTGGAGAAATGAGGCTTATTGTATATGTGGCCAGTCTAGCTCCTGGTCTGTGGCTGGAGAAATGAGGCTTATTGTATATGTGGCCAGTCTATCTTCTGATATGTGGCTTGAGAAATGAGGCTTATTGTATATGTGGCCAGTCTAGCTCCTGGTCTGTGGCTGGAGAAATGAGGCTTATTGTATATGTGGCCAGTCTAGCTCCTGATCTGTGGCTGGAGAAATGAGGCTTATTGTATATATGGACAGTCTATCTCCTGATCTCTGGCTGGAGAAATGAGGCTTACTGTATATGTGGCCAGTCTAGCTCCTGGTCTGTGGCTGGAGAAATGAGGCTTATTGTATATGTGGCCAGTCTAGCTCCTGGTCTGTGGCTGGAGAAATGAGGCTTATTGCATATGTGGCCAGTCTAGCTCCTGATCTGTAGCTGGACAAATGAGGCTTATTGTATATATGGCCAGTCTATCTCCTGATCTCTGGCTGGAGAAATGAGGCTTACTGTATGTGTGGCCAGTCAAGCTGTGTATATATCGATATCAGGGGCCCGTTTCACTAAACTTCGTACGACTAAAATGTTGTAAGTGCAAATTTAGGATCATCTGGAAAGTTCAATTGATGGATTTACATTTATTGAGCATAGGCTGCATACTATGCTCAATAAATGTTTACAAGAAAACATTGTAACCCATGATTTAATAGCACACTCGTGTGGCCTGGTAACAATATACATTGCTTGTTAGAAGCATAACGGGTGTTTCGTTGATGGAACGGCGAACAGTGTAGATCCTGATCAGACTGTGCGGATGCACATGCTGGTCTGGATCTACACTGATCGCAACAAACACAAGCCACAAATCCGAAACACGTCAACCGCGCCATGACGTCGGGTAGAGTTATCGCTCTTTGACGTTACCAAGCGACGTCAATCACGTCATACAGAATAGTTTACAAAGTAGAAGCGTCCATTATATTATCACCAAAAAGTTGTAATCTCTGCTAGAAAACGCGACCTACATAAGTCAGTTGACCTACATAAGTCAGATAGATAGGGGGATCGGGTGAGTAAATGTTTTCCTTTTTGTAGGGTCATTTCTGAGGTTTCCGTGACTAAAATGTTCCTACCTTGTTTTTATTGTTGTCAACTTGAACAATTTTAGAAAAAAATGGCTCCTATGCATTTTTAAAAAAAATGATGGGAACATTTTTTAGAGCATAAAATTCAAAATGGCCGCCAATGCCATTTTGAAATATATAAACTGCATTATCACTGTAATGAATGTTGTGCTCTAAACCATTTTCCCATCATTTTTGAAAAATTCATAGGAGCTATTTTTTTCCTAAAACGGTTCAATTTGAAAAATCAACAATAAAAAAGATAGCACCATTTTAGTCACGGACTTTAAAGTTTTAATCAATACCCTGTAAGTCATCCAGCATTAAAACGGTTTTGTTTCTGGCTCTTAAGTTCGTACAAAAAAGTGACATACTTTCAGACATTTCGATTCGATCCGACATTTCGGCGTGTGATAAGCATGCTTTCATGGACATGTTATTCGTTCACGATTATTTAGATAGAATAATAAAAAACTATCGAAATAACGTGAAAGAAGGCGAATCAAAGATGAAAACAGGATGCCGCCATTTTGAAATGTTTACCAACCCGTACAGAAATTACCAACCCGTAGCCGTCCCCATACAGTGCACATAATTATCACACACACCTGCATGTACAACTACACCACCGCCAGCGCTAATCTTGCCAACATGTGAATTTATATTTATTTCAAAATACTTGAATATTCTGCTTGAAATGAAGCAGATGTATTGGTTGAGCCTGAGCTGTGCTACAGCGCAGGTTCAACCAATCAAACTGCTTGATTACGAGTTGAGATTGCCAATAGATGTTCAGACACGTTGACAGCTGGGGCCAGTTTTAATAAACTTCGTACGACTACCCCAGGGGGCCGTTTCAATAAACTTCGTACGACTAAGAAGTCCGTAGGTGCAAACTTAAAATGCACAACAAATTTCGCATTAACAGCCGATTTTGCTAAATATTTGATGGAATTGTTCAAATTTAATGAGACCTACATGTAGGTGGAAAATGGTAGCATCTCAGAACCTCGTCAATGTGTGATGGGTTCACGCGTACGATTAACGCAGGCGGTTCTGTATTGCGAAACAGGCGGAGCGGCTCCAATGGCGGAGGTTCCTATGCTGGTATCCTGCCAGTGGCTGAATGAAAAGATGGCCGCCGGTGACGTCACAAATCTCGTAGTCGTGGACGTGTCGTGGAGCCCAAACACAGATTGTCATCAGGAATATAAATAGTAATTTTGCCCGTAGCAAGTCTCTGTCCAAAATTTATATCCCAGTAAACTCCCACGCCGAACTACTTTCCGTAACCGTGAGGCGCAGTTAAAATAATTCTTAAGAAAACGGAAAATAAACACATTTTCTTGAAAATTTATTTCAAATGCTGGAATTATAAGGAATGAATGGCCTTTTTGTTGAATTTATCGGGGATATAAACTTGGAAAAGTCGCGGGAACACTGGACGAGGCCTTCCGGCCTTCGTCCAGTATTCCCGCGACTTTTCCAAGTTTATACCCCGATAAATTCCACAAAAAGGCCATTCATTCATATAATGCACACATTAGCTTGTTCATAAAAGATATATGGCTTTAATAGAGACGTTACAGGGACATCACCAGCAATTTTGAAAAGGGGGTTCAACTTCACAGCCCCGGAATGTGTTTGCTTTCTATAAGCCAAATGCTGCATTCGGGTATGTTTGGACAACAACTAGCTCCTCAGTACAAAGAGTTTTTTGTCAATTTAAGAAGCGTATTTCTGAAAATTGGCATGTTGTAATACGTTTGGCGTCGCGTGACTGTGTTTTGCTAGCACGGCATTCGAATAGTAAATGGTCTGCTCATTCACGCACTGAAAATGGCTATCATGGACCTCATGTATATAAAATCATCATGACGACGCCCTTGTATTAGCTAGTAGTTAGGCGTAAACACAAATTGTTTGTTTCCATTAACCCGACCGACCCTATTTTGTCCCGCCGACCCTACACTTTTTTTCGTCATATCGGTATTATTTTTGATAAAAACAGTATATTTTCACTAACCCATAGTGGGTTAACCCTTCCTAGGCTGTTGACGGAAATTGCCGTCTGCTGTTTTTCATTTTTGCTTTAATTCTTAACAAAAAACTGGTTTTGACAGCACATGAGAATCGTCTCCACTGGAGACGATTCTCATGTGCTGTCAAAACCAAGTTTTTTTGTCAAGAAATATTGAAAATAAAACATTTCCAGCAGATGACAACATTTACTTCAGCGTAGTAATGGTTAACATATCCAGTAAAAAAAGTGTGTCGTGAATGGGAAAAAAATACTCGCTTACCTACCTACCCTATTTTTTGTCCAGGTGTTAGCGGAAACAAACACATTTTATTTGGCCTTATGAGTGAGTCTGCACGTCGAATCATGTAATTGAATATTCATTTGGGGAAAAAAAATACATGATCAGCCTAGAGTTTGCAACAACCTTGTGCATTGGCGCTTTTTAAAATCCAAGATGGCCGCCAGCTGAATTGTGTTTGATATGTAACACGGCAAGCTATTAAATGCAGAAGTAAATAACGGATGGCAGGAATGGTAATAATATTACCATTCCTGCCATCCGTTATTTACTTCTGTATTTAATAGCTTGCCGTGTTTCTAAACAAACATGTACTTAGAGAAATGTATACCATATTATAAATTTCTTTAAGTACCGTACATGTTTGTCGCAGAAAGTCGGATACATTTCCATGAAAACAAAACAGAAACGCCACTAAATGTTAGGCTGTGCTGCCACGTGAGCGAGAGCAAAAGTAGAAAAAGACGAAAATAAAGATCAGTAAACATCAACCTTCTTTCAAGATCTTGACATGGAACTCAATACCCGAGATAGATACATGTAGCTGTATGACCAAGTATACAACATAAGAGACATGCCATGCCATGAATACAGTCAAAAGTTGATTTTGTCAACTTTTGACGCCATTTACGAACAAAAAATTGCATTTTTGTTTAAAGGTATTTAATGAAATTACGCAGATGTCCGAAGGTACAAAATCGCATGGCGTGTCTCATTTGTAATTTCAGTTGCCACATCCCAGGAGCGCGTTACTTAAACATCATGAATACAAAGCCCACGCCTTTGTATCCCAGAAACATTCAAACAGATGCCGAGTTCACGGAAATGGCGCGAAACGTCGGCATTAATTCCAAGTCACGAGTGGTTATTTATAGTAAATCTGACATCGCTGGATATTTCATGTCAGGAAGGGGATGGTGGACACTGAAGGTATATCCGTAGTTATCTGGCGGCCGTTTCACGTACTAAACTCACTACGCCTAAAATGTTCGTAAATGCAACATTATGATAGTCTGTACATTTAACATTAACAATGTGTTTTTGTAAACAATTATTGGATTTACAGTTATTGAGCATAGGCTGCATATGCAGCCTATGCTCAATAAATGTAAATCCATCAATTGACAAAAGACTATTCTAAATCTGCACTTACGAACATTTTAGTCGTACGAAGTTTAGTGAAACGGCCCCCTGGGACGGATCCAGTATTTAGGTTTATTTATTGATTTATTTACTACAGTAGAGCCTCTATAAACCGGACACCCACACAATCTGTCCGTTTAATTGTATTTGGTAATTGTCATCTCTCACCGTTGATAACGTCTATTAATGCTCGAAAACCACATATACCTCTTTTGTGGTACTCATATGCCTGATTTACAGTGGAGCCTCTCTAAAATGGACACCATGGGGACCCACAGGGTGTCCGGCTTAACGGCCTGTCAACATATATGGTTATTTTAGGCCGGGTCAAAGCGGTCGAATGTCATAGTTCACCTGTTGTGATGGGGGGGGGGGGTCCCAAAGTCACTTAGCCCCACTCCCTAAAAGTAATAGGATTAATACTAATCCAACTACTTTTATAATGGGTATAACCGGATTCAACTCGGGATTCCTGTAAAACTGTATCCCATCGCTAAATTTACCCTTCCGATACTCCCAACCGCCGCTCAGAGGATTTAGGTCTAGAGGGGGAGTGGATTCTCAATTGTAAATGAGACACACGTGGTCGTCAACTTTCCTAAAAATGTCAGTTGTGTATGTCGAATAGCAGTAGTGGGATCAGTAGCCGATTTCATCAAAATTGCAAAGTATACTTATCTAGCAAAGTATACTTATCTAGCAAAGTATACTTTGAGGGAGAAATTTTCAATTTTAGAATAAATTTATTAATTTTTATTATACTGAATTTATTACATTATCACAGCCATTTTGGCTGTGATAATGTAATAAATTCAGTATAATAATTCTGCATACTTTTAATCATCAAATATATGCAGTCGTCAGTTCTATATGAAATAATCCATTTCGGGAAAAATAAATGATTGCTCCCTCAAAGTATACTTTGCTAGAAAAGTATACTTTGCAATGTTGGTGAAATATGCTACAGATAATGCTAACTCATTGGCATTATATTTTTATCCAACTGTTTATTCGGTGTTGGTAACGGGAAGAGTTTGAGTATAAAGGTGTATGATCACGTGGTACTAACAATAACAACAAGTACTGAAACTTCCAGAATCCATCCGATTGAATGTAAGTATTCTTTTATATTTTCCTTATTACGTAACGGATTTGATGAAATATGGCGCATCAAACGCGTCTTGCTAAGCTGCATTTGGTGTTCCCTGTATTTTCGCCCAAACTTCTGTCGTTTATGCGAAGACACGGAAATCGATTCTTTGCAAAAACGACATAAGTCTGTGCCAAACTCCCTGGACCACCAAATACATCTCATGAAGACGCGTTTGCTGCGCCATATTTCATCAAAATCCGTTGCACATTAAGGAAAATATCAAATAATACTTACTTTGGAGTGGGCGACGTTGTTGTTGTTGTCACCACGTGATCATGCACCTTGAGTATCAGACCGTTGAACGGTAGAAACATACACTTTGGCTAAGAAATAAGAAAAATAATATTGTTTTCACGGAAAACATGGCTTCAAATGTAAACTCAGCAACTTTTAAGGGGGTGGCGGCGTATGCGAAACGTCACAAGTTATTCCATTTGTTATACTCTGGGAAAAGATTGCGGAAAATATATATTGCTATCTTTCTTTTCCTGTGGTAATTAAATGTCATTAATTTTAAGTGGTATAATCAATGTTCGTGGTATAGATAGTTGTTATTGATATGCTCGAAATGAAGAAGTTGCATGCAGGCCAAGGCTAAGCTCTGTAAACCATTTTTTCTGACCGTTATTTCAGTATTTCGGACACCCAAATGTCTCCATCCTAGACGGCGGCCTGTGGAAATGGACGTCACTAGGATATCCACTATCATCAGAAAAGCCACCAACAACGACGGTAATTTTTTATTCTTTTTCACCTTTAAAGGTACATGCCCACGCAGTAGGCACAAAATGTTCTTTATAGGAATTAAATAAGTGTATACTTATGTCACTATTCCACCAGTTCTAAAAATTACGAGTGCCCGCTATACAAATATAATCATTTATTAATTATCAATTTATTGTTAGCAACGCGCGGCGGTAACAGTCCATTTTGATAATGTGCGGGGACGACGACTTTCACATCACGGCTTGCGGTGCGCATGCGCAGTATACTACGCGCGCCAGTAGGCTAAACAAGAATATCAACATGTCGAAAGTCGGAAACGTCCAGGACGGAAATTGTATGAAACGGCGTAGGCCAAAAAAAAGGCGAAATGTCTGAGGGACAGGCAGTACAGAGCTAGAGTGGTTAATATTGGCGACCTACGGAAGCCGATAGAGGTCACCAAATCAGAAAAATATTATCTCGTAATTACGACATCATCTCGTAATTACGAGATAATATTATCTCGTAATTACGAGATGATGTCGTAATTACGACATAATATATGTCGTAATTACGACATCATCGCGTAATTACGAGTATAAAAAAATTATGTTCGTAATTACGACAATTTATTTCGTAATTAAGGAGATAAAAATTATGCGTAATTACGACATCATCTCGTAATTACGAGATACTATTAACTCGTTACGGAGTTGATTGTTAATTACGAGATAAGAGTATGTCGTAATTACGACATCATCTCGTAATTACGAGATGATGTCGTAATTACGAGATGATGTCGTAATTACGAGATAAAATTATGTCGTAATTACGAGATGATGTCGTAATTACGACATAATTTTATCTCGTAATTACGAGATGATGTCGTAATTACGACATAATTTTATCTCGTAATTACGATATCATCTCGTAATTACGACATATATCTCGTAATTACGACATCATCTCGTAATTACGACATAATATTATCTCGTAATTACGAGATGATGTCGTAATTACGATGATAATTATTAATCTCGTAATTACGAGATGATGTCGTAATTACGAGATAATATATTTTTGACTTGGTGACCCTTATCGGCTTCCGTAGCGACCAGATCACCAAATGGAAAGAGTTACGTGGAGATTTAGATTTGGACTCGAACAGAGATTTTTCTTCTCAACTTCCGATACTTCACTGCGCATGTCAAAGATGTGATATGATTGACCGTGTCACGTGAGGTGTATTGGTAAAAATAGCACGCGGTCGGAAAATACCCTTTCTGGTCGCGGCATTTAACACCAATTAACACGCGCCTTAATTGAAAATAACTCGTTAGTGGGTAGACAAATGGCTCATATAAGGCATTACAGAAAATGAAAAGTAGTAGTACAGTGTAACCTGCTGCGTGGGTATGTACCTGTATTGTATTCTTGAATGTTGACTATGCCTGGAGAAATTTGGGTTATGACTGTTACCGGTCTAGTTCCTGTAGCCGATTTCACCAACATTGCAAAGTATACTTTTCTAGCAAAGTATACTTTGAGGGAGTAATCATTTATTTTTCCCGAAATGCATTATTTCATATAGAACTAACAGCTGCATGTATTTGATGATTAAAAATATGCATAATCATTATACTGAATTTATTACATTATCACAGCCAAAATGGCTGTGATAATGTAATAAATTCAGTGTAATAACAATTAATACATTTTTCCTTAAATTGAAAATTTCTCCCTCAAAGTATACATTGCTAGATAAGTATACTTTGCAATTTTGATGAAATCGGCTACAGATCAACGATATATCACACGTATGAAGCCCAATAACGATCGATATGTATTGTTACAATCGGGGGTTCATGGATTTTGCGACCAGTGTAGATCCAGATCAGCCTGTGCATCCGCACAGTCTGATCAGCATCTGCACTGTTCGCCATTCCACCAACGAAACACCTGACATGATTCAAAGAAGGAATACAGATCGTTGTCAGGCTACATGAGTGTGCTATTTGATCAGGCGCTACACTGGTCACAAATGTCATAAGCCCCATTTCTCTAGTCACAACCACATATAATGTAGAATGTGTTATGATAAGTATAAACGAAATGATTGGTAACGTGAAAGTAGTATAGGATGAACAGTATTGGTTAGCTTTCGGTCGCAGCAAATGCGTGCCATGTCCAATGGTATAAATGGTTGATAACGGATTTCCGTTTTTTAAAGGAATTAAATGCGACGGAGCGTTAGAGACCGCAGCATTTAGTTCCTTAAAAATGCAACATGCGAACAATAAATTCGTTTATTAAACATTCAATATGTGAACTATAACTTACGTATTGTTTACCCAGCCCATTCGCGAAGTTCCGCCCCTAAACGTAATTTAGAATTGCTATACTAGTACGTGATTGGCGGTGTGACACGAAGTAAGCGCGAATGTGTGCGGTAATATGCTTTGCGTCTCTGAATTGATGACAACAAGGCATAAAACAGCTATAAATATAGCGCTGAACATTTAGGGATTAATTTAATACATATTGGCAAAATCGTCGCAATATACGATTAATTGAGACGAAATGCCGTTCTTTCATTGGTCGAGAAACTAGGGTAAACAATAAATTGTTTCAACACAATCGTCGGATGTATGAGATACATTACTCGGGACGTGTACATTGTAAGATATTTGCATAACGTGCAGTATCCCAATAATGCAACCCATAAATATTTATTCAACTACGACTAATAATAGATATACACAGCAAACTACCAGTATATAAAAAAAAATGATCTCATAAAGATGAAAATGGTTTCCAATGCGATTGATTTCAATGCGGAACGCGTGATGTGACAAAGTTATATACGATTTCAGACAGGGGATTTCTCCGCCATTGGAGGCCACATGTGTAGGTTATTTGAAGAAATGACTGCCAACTTGGAGACCATGGACTTCCAAGTATGCGACGGCCGTTCCCCCGCGATGTTTAATGGAAACAATGAAAGTAAGTTGCAATTGCTGTTGGAACGCATACTCGACGCCAGTACGATAACCAGGATGAGGATGAGGGTCTCCTCTTCTGTCATTTTGCAGATTTCCGTTTGTTGCTAAGAATTAAACAAACCCCCGGGGTGGTGGCGGGGAGAATGCTCCCTAAACCACATATCGGGACTTGGTTCGTCTCGTCAGTCACAAATCCCGAACAATCCAAATCCACCGAGAAAATCCTGTCCTTACGGAAAATGCATTTTTCTAGAAAATCGTCTATCGTCAACGTACACATATGAACTATAAATACATGGATTATACGGAACCATTTCAGATACAGGGCACATACCAGGTGCCATGAATCTCCCAATTGGCACTGTAGTAGATAGTGACACAGGGCTACTCAAAACAATCGAACAATTAAAAAACCGTAAGTACAATTGGTTGGGGGACAGTACATTTACCATGATAATAAAGTTTATCCCGTCAACACAGTGCGTATGTGCCGTGAAACACAGTGCCGTGAAACATTTTTGATATCCAGCCAATACTAGTTTTGCATTTTAAAGCCATTTTAGGTGTTGACGGGATAAATAGAATAATAGGTCAGTGCCGTGAATGGGAAAAAATATCTGGCGCGACACAGAAACGGAATGTGCTCGGCAGAGCCACGCCCATCCCGTTTCCTGAGCCTTGCCAGATATTTTTTCCCATTCACGGCACTAACCTACTATTTTCAATCTATTTTCCTTATTTCTGAACCAAAGTATATGTTGTGACCACTCATTTGAACCGTCTCGGCGAGACGGTTCAAATGAGTGGTCACAACATATGCTTCTGATGAGAAATAAAGAAATTCTTGAGCCTTGCCGGATATTTTTTCCCATTCACGGCACTAACCTACTATTCTCTATAATTTTGCGCAATACTGGCGGTTTGTGTTGCACAGTTAGAAGCGGCATTAGACACGGATCTACACCATTCGTTATAAGCCCATTATAGTTAGGAGTATAATTATGTTAATCCCAGGCGTTCAATTGATAGTGTGGGTGGTTGGTCGAGCGAAAGCGACGGCGTAAATTAACGGTAGGGTTCCTCCTTATAGGAATCACGATTTTCCTGGTTTGACCTTCAGGTACGTTTTTATATTTGGCTAGTTTGTTATCTGGGAGTTGAATTGGGTTATTATCCATTATAAAAGTAGTAAGATTATCACTAATCCTACTGCTTTTGGGAGTGGGTAAAGTGATTCTGGTGTGGCGAGGACCTGTCATCAGATCAGGATTAATCTGATTTCATGGCTGAATATATTTTTTTTATTGTAAATATTCAGTTCTGATTTTGGGATTTTCCCCACACTTGTACATGTACTTGAACATGTACTTGTACAGGTAATATATGGGATCTGGTACTAAACCCATTAACCCGGCCTTAAATGACCTTAGCTGTTGATAGACCGTTAAATTCCAACAAACAAAAACAAATCAATTGATAGTACATTAGCTGTATCCATTAGCTGTATCCAAACGAATGTACGATTTAAAGTAACCAGACCAACGCTACGTATTGAATGTAAATATTTGTACAATAATCACCGAAGACGAGATACCATGCAGATATGTTGAGAGCATGTATTGCACCGCAGCAACGTGTCAACGTCACGATCAGTACCCAGTCCCAACTATGAACAATCGGCAACATATGTAGCCTATTTCACCAACATTGCAAAGTATACTTTTCTAGCAAAGTATATTTTGGGGGAGAAATTTTCAATTTTAGGATAAATTTATTAATTTTTATTATACTGAATTTATTACATTATCACAGCCATTTTGGCTGTGATAATGTAATAAATTCAGTATAATAATTCTGCATACTTTTAATCATCAAATATATGCAGTCGTTAGTTCTATACGAAATAATGCATTTCGGGAAAAATAAATTATTACTCCCTCAAAGTATACTTTGCTAGATAAGCATACTTTGCAATGTTGGTGAAATCGTCTACAGGAATAACGAGATGACCGCGGTTCGCATGTCGCGGCCGCCGAGGCTTTGATAGCACACCCAAAAACTTTAACCAGAAACTTTAACACGGACGTACGTACGTACGGACGTATGTATGGCATGAACATCACAATGTGGTAGTGGTCGTTTTTCTCGCGCCCACTTGCGGACAGCGCGCGCCGACGTACGACTATCCCGTCATTTTTCAGTGTTTGGCACCGCGGGCATCGACCTATACCGGCCCGTGGTGACGACCTGTAACCGCGGCATGACGGCGTGTACCATGGCCTTCGCCGCCGCGCTATGTGGCGCCGACAGTGTCACCGTCTACAGGGTAAGTGGGATCATTGGTGGCGCCATCCGTAGAGAATAACAGGATAGTAGTTTGTGTGTAACTAGCGTTCCATCCAACACATCGACAGCTAACATTCGTTGTGACTCTATAACGACGTCAGTACGTATGTTTGGTCAGCTCTTGTCCGAACTATTTCTTGCTTCCATTACATCTCGCATGTATGCTGTATCAGTTGCACGTTAATCGATCCATGGCAGTTTAAAAACATGTTCGTGTGGTTTGTAACATAGATAGTGTGTGCTAGAGATAGATACTTGTGATATTAAGTGTTTCGCGAATAGCATAACAGGGGATAATAGTTCATCATATATATTGTCTGGTTCTTTCTAAAAACATAATAGATGGAGTAGTTGAGGTTACTTTCGTGACTGAATTAGAAGATATGACGCCGACATTTTCTTATACGAGGACAAATAAAGAGATTTGAGTTGATGTACATTTATGACACGTGTGTGGCTTTGTAACACTATTATTATCATGTAACCTGTACACGCGGTACCAACGAACTGTGTCTCATTAACCGTACAGTGTACATTGACATTCCAAGACAAAATCAAGAGATCCATGATGAAGGCCGAACAATACAGTGGAACCCCTCTAAACCGAACACCCTGGGGACCCCATTGTGTCTAATTTACATGTGTTTCACTGTAATTGGTCATTGTTATGCCTGTCAATAACAGAAAATGACAAAATGAGGCCATCTAGTGCTTAATTACAGTGTAACTCTCTGAACCGGACACCCTGGGGACCTCCCAGGGTGTCCGGTTTAGCGAGATTCCACTGTACTACCATACCACTTAAACTGTAAGTTCGATTTTATTACATTTCATGAATTGTATCATATAATGTGTCCATAGTCTCAGTCCCTGACACAAACGCCTTCTATTACCATGATTACTGGCTTAACCCTTTCACCCCTAAGTAACTGAATGGGCTGCGATATGTTCGTTTTGCGACCAATCCAATTATTGTAAAATGATTTTCAGACTATTCCATTTATAAAAAGGGGGTATTTGTTGTTCTCAAAAATATGAAAATTACTTTCAAACAGTGCAGATCCTGATGAGACGGCTCGTTACGAGCCGGCTCATCTGGATCTGCACTGTTTGCATAAACCGATATAGCGGGCTTTCGGGTTCAAAGCGGAAATCAATGCAAAATCGAGCTTCACCAATACCAGAAGTCTGCGAATGTGCACATTTGAAATGATGGACATCGACGCCAAGCAGCGGGGAAAATAATAAAAAGCACTGTGATAATGTGGCGTTTGATTGATTAGATTTATTGGTGTTCAACGGCATATCAACAGCTAAGGCTATTTAAAGCCGGGCCAACGGGTTCGATCCCGCATGTAGCCTGCTGCATTGGGGGGAAAATTCCAAAATCAGAACGGAATATCTACATCGAAATACATAAATGTTCAGCCCTGAAATTAGAATAACCTGACCTGTAGCCGATTTCATCAACATTGCAAAGTATACTTTTCTAGCAAAGTATACTTTGTGGGAGTAATCATTTATTTTTCATGAAATGCATTATTTCATATAGAACTAACGACTGCATATATTTGATAATTAAAAGTATGCAGAATTATTACAATGAATGTATTACATTATCACAGCCAAAATGGCTGTGATAATGTAATAAATTCAGTAAATCAAAATTAATAAATTTATCCTAAAATAGAAAAGTATACTTTGCAATGTTGGTGAAATAGGCTACTGGTGCCAGGTACATACCACACAAAAGTCATTTAATTGGCCCCTTCCCCTAAACGTAATAGGATTACGAATAATCATATTACTCATATAAGGGGGTTTGTTTGTTTAATGGTGTTTAACGGCCTATCAACAGCTAAGGTCATGTAAGGCCGGGCAAATGGGTTCGATCCCATTTTAACCTGCTGCATTGGGGGGAAAATCCCAAAATCAGAACGGAATATTTACATCGAGAACAAATATATTCAGCCCTGAAATTAGAATAACCTGACCTGGTGCCAGGTCCATACCACACCAAAGTCACTTGGCCCCTTCCCCTAAAATAGGATTACGAATATCGTAATACTCACATAAGGGGTATAACCAAATTCAACTGTCACATACAAAATGCCAAAGACGTAGTATGTGAGGGCCAAACCAGGTCTCCAGTCGGGATTCCGGTAAGGATGAACCCCGATCGTTAAAATACCCATCGCGTTCTCCCACCTGCCACCCACCATATAAGGGGGTATAACCAGATTCAACTCTCACATACAAGAAAGCCAAAGACGTACCTGAAGGCCAAACCAGGTCTCCGGTCGGGATTTCGGGAAGGAGGAATCTTGACCATTAACTTACCCATCGCACACTCCCACCTGCCACCCACTCATTTCCGAAGTACATCGATCTGTCCAGGGTACCATGGTTTCTACTTTCAGGGCGGCTTTACAGAATGGTCCCAGAGATGCCAACCAGGACAAATAGAAAATAAATGTTCGACAAATAAGCTTTGATGGAGGTGCTGATCACTACATCTATTAACCCGCAATATGTTTACATACTTGTATATGTAATACACTACCACCTGTGGTAATATTGCCAATCTATTTTTAAAAAATACTTCAATATTGTGCTTGAAGTCAAGTAGCTTGATTGTCTGAGCCCGAGCTATGCGAGTTTGCATTGCCAATAGATCCCCAGAAACGATGATAGTCTGGGCAAGATTAACACATGTTGTTGTGTAACACTTCATTTATATTTACACGTTTTATAAAATCTCTTTTTAACATACACTACCTCACTATTTACACAAGCGCACGTATATTTATACATGCCATTATTCATGTTATAGTTTACTGATTATATATGTGTGCAAGTCATCACAAATAAAAATAAACTTCAATCACTTAGTCATGTTAGTATACTTGTGCTTAACCCTTTGAACCCGAAAGCCGCTATATCGGTTTATGCAAACAGTGCAGATCCAGATGAGCCGGCTCGTAACGAGCCGTCTCATCAGGATCTGCACTGTTTGAATGTAATTTTCATATTTTTGAGAACAACAAATACCCCCTTTTCATAAATGGAATAGTCTGAAAATAATTTTGCAATGATTGGATTGGTTGCAAAATTAACATATCGCAGCCAATTCCAGTTGCTTAGGGGTGAAAGGGTTAATCAATAATATAATATATCTAGCAGTGAGTATGGTTCAACCAAACACAAGAGGCAATTTCAGTTAGTGAGTGTTCCATCACATAATATACAATGTACTCTGCAAAAACAAGAAACGCCTCTCTTTTATAATTGACATATCTCCATCCATGTACATGCAACATTCCCAGTGTACATGTATGTATCAGGTAACCTGCCCTGCATTGACCGAATACGTACCGACTGATAACATAGTGTTGTATCAGGCATTGACCTGATACAAACATCCGGGTTACAATGAAGTGAATATTGACGTTCCATTGGTCGGATGACGTCACGTGATGTTACCGAATGACGTCCGTGTAATGACGCAATGTAAACAAGTCTGCGTTCTGTCCATAGACAACGACGTCATCTGTAGTCATTTTCGAGCATAAAACGTTACCTGGTAAATAGAATACCAGGATAGTGTATTTTGTTAATCAAGCTTATCAGGCTCGGCTCGGAAACGGTAGGAATTCCTCGGCAAGCCGGAATTCCTACGCGTTTCCTAGCCTTGCCTGATAAACTTAATATCAAGACACTAGCCTGGTATTCTCTATGTATACGATCGTACAATGTTTGCCCCATATACACCAACAGGACCGTTGAGTTTCACTCTTTCCTTGTGCACGCTCTACAGGTGGCCAATACATGTATTCAGTTCATCAACAATGCGATAGCGCCTTTTTGAATTAAAGAACATTTTCACCGTTTTCAACATGCCACGGTCGTCGGAAAACGAAAGAAATCAGGCGATTGGAATGTTACCGACTGAAATGACGGTCCGGGCGGTAGTGCGCCAGTTCCGACAACAATTTCCACACTGATACCAGGGGCGATAACCCCGTTTCCCTAAAATGTTAACGGACATTACTATTTATTCTCTGTATTTATTTTCTGATGTGCAATGGTCATACTTTATAATCTGTCGAAAATAGTATTGTTTCAGGCGACGCATTTAATTTGTATAAATAATTAAAAAAACACATCATGCCTTATTTGCATATGAAAATAACCTGATACCACGGCGAGCGATAGGTTTTGGAGGTTTGTTTGTTGGTGTTTAACGGCCTATCAACAACTAATGTCATTTAAGGCCGGCCTAACGGGTTTTATCCCGCATTTAACCTCCTGCACTGCGGGGACAAATCCCAAACTCAGAACGGACTATTTACATCGAAATAAATATACATCTGCCTGAAATTAGAATAACCCCGACATGTGCCATGTCCATACCACACTAGTCACTCACTTGGCCCCTTACCCTTAAATAGGATTACGAATAATCGTAATACTCACATAAGGGGTACAACCAGATTCAGCTGTCGCATACAAAATGCCCAAGTTGTTTGTCTGTTGGGGTTTGACGGCCTATCAACAGCTAAGGTAATTTAAGGCCGGGTCAATGGGTTGGGTACTAAATCCCATATATTACCTGTACAAGTGGTGAATCACAACTGAATGTTTACAATCCTGATCCGATGCCAGGTCCTCGCCACACCAGAATCACTTGGCCCCCTCCCAAAAGCAGTAGGATCAGTAATAAGCTTACTACTTTTATAATGGCTAATAGGCTAATAACCCAATTCAACTCCCAGGTAACAAAAGAGCCAAAGATAAAAACGTATCTGAGGGCCAAACCAGGCAAATTGTGATTCCTATAAGGAGGAACCATACCGTTAATTTACGCGGTCTCATTCGCCCGACCACCACCCACTCACTAGGGAAAGACCAGTAGCCCGAATCCCTACCGTTAATTTACACCGTCACATTCGCACGACCAACCACCCACCAAAATGCCAAAGACGTATGTGAGGGCCAAACCAGGGGCCCTTTCACTAAACTTCTTGCAACTAAAATGTTCGTAAGTTCAATGTAAGATCGTCTGTAAATGTCAATTTATGGATTTACATTTATTGAGCATAGGCTGCATACTCAATAAATGTAAATCCAATAATTATTTACAAGAAAACATAATTTTGCACTTACGAACATTTTAGTCGTAAGAAGTTTAGTGAAACGGGCCCCAGGTCTCCAGTCGGAATTCCGGTAAGGGTGAACCCCGATCGTTAAATTACCCATCGCATACTCCCACCTGCCACCCAAAATACAATGTTACAATCCAGCTGGTATTCTAGTAATCCGACAGTGCTTCCTTTGGCTGGCAAGAATGGGACAACAGGATAATGCCCATTTGGACTTCGCTGTCACGACCACCTAAACATTCAACTTGACCAACGACCCCTTCCCCTAAAAGTAATAGGTTACGAATAACCATATTACTAATGTAAAGGGTTTAACCAGGTTCAACTGTCACATATAAGAATGACAAAGACGTAACCGAGGGCCAAACTATGTTTCTGGTCAGGATGAATCCTGATCGTTCATGATCGCATGCTCCTAACCAACCAACACCCCACCAAATGGAAAATTACTAATCATGCAGTGCTTCGTTTACAAGGACATCTACATCTGTATACAAAAACACTACAGTTACTGTACACTATTTATTCATAGATCATGTAAATCACAATCTACAATGGAGAACATTCGAGGCACAGATGCACAAAAATGTACCATATTAACCTTGAATATTCGGACACAATTTGCTTGGGAAACCCCTATTAACCCGTTCAACACTACATGCCTGTATATTGGTATTGGTGAAAAGTGTAGATCCAGATGAGCCGGCTCGTGACGAGCTGTCTCATTAGGATCTGCACTTTTTGTAAGTAATAAGGGGTGAAAGGGTTAAATAGGGGTTTCCCAAAAAATTGTATCCATATACATTTACATTGTTATTGTGATTAGACCTCTACTGCCATACTAACCCTAAATATTGGCACACTCACTGGTGTAGGGAAACCATATATTTTTATGTTTCCCCAAATAAATGGTGTCCGAATATTCAGGGTTATTACGGTACGATTCAAAGTCCAAGTAAACAATATTCAGGTAGTGCTGCAGTGCAAACCTGCATGTGAGAAATTATTAAAATTCGGCTGTGACTGAAGAAATGGGGCGTATGGGATTTATGGTCAATCAAGCTCCAGTAGCCTATTTCATCAACATTGCAAAGTATACTTTACTAGCAAAGTATACTTTGAGGGAGAAATTTTCAATTTTTTTAAAAATTTATTAATTTTTATTATACTGAATTTATTACATTATCACAGCCATTTAATGGCTGTGATAATGTAATAAATTCAGTATAATAATTCTGCATATTTTTAATCATGAACTATATGCATTTGTTAGTTCTATATGAAATAATGCATTTCAGGAAAAATAAATGATTACTCCCTCAAAGTATACTTTGCTAGTAAAGTATACTTTGCAATGTTGATGAAATAGGCTACTGAGGAATGCATGTGTGAAATATCAGTAACTTATATCAAAGGTCAATCAAGCTCCTGGTCTTCAACTCAGTCCTGAGGAATGATAAGGACCTATACTGTTTGTTAGAAGCAGGACTGGTGTTGCAGAACCAGTGTAGATCCAGATCAGACTGCACGGATGCACAGACTGGTATGGATCTACACTTATCTGGGGCTTATGGGCTTTGCGACCAGTGTAGATCCTGATCAGACTGTGCATTCATTCAGACTGATCAGACATTCATTCCATCAATGAAACACCCGTCCTGCTTCTAACAAGTAATACCGGAGTGTGTTATTTGATCAGGAGCTACACTGGTCATGAATCCCATAAGCCCCATTTCTCCATGTCACAGCCACATATTACAGATTCAGCCGGAACATGTTACAAATTGGTTTGTATATGAACATGTGTATATACCATCAAATATTCATACATTTATATACAAAGTAATTAATCATCACTGATTTCAATAAAAATAAAATGACAATACCATTATAAAGAACAGTCCAACTTCTCATGCGTCATTAATATGCTACAGAACATGAGTAATATAATTTGTTTGATGTGGTCATGATACTAAAACCTTCCGTGCATGTTATTGAACTGTGCACTCAAAATCAGGCAGGTATGTTGGCTCAGACGGAGCCCAGCTCAGCTTCGGCCATGAAACACAATCTGAATTAGTTTTCTGTTTAACAATACAATGATTTTCAAGCTTGAACACTATATATACATACTGTAGTAGTATAATTGAATATATATTGCCTTGACATTTCAAACTAAAGAATCTATTGTAAGCTGTATACATGTACACTTTAGACAATGATCAACAAATACGCACGCATATACAAATTGCACAAATACGCACAAATACGCACGCATATATAAATTGCACAAATACACAAACATATACAAATACGTGGCTGTGACTGGAGAAATGGGGCTTGTGAGTTTTGCGATTCATGTAGATCCAGATCAGCCTGTGGATTCGCGCAGTCTGATCAAGATCAAGATCTACACTGTTCGCTCATTCCATCAATGAAGCACCCGCCATGCTTCTAACAAGCAATACAGACTGTTATCAGGCTACACGAGTATGCTATTTAATCAATAAGCCCAATTTCTCCAGTCACAACCACATATTTTGTCACCAACCCAATTGCATGATCGATTATATGGGGAATAATTTCTGTTTGACAACAGGACCATGTGCGGACAAGTCATATATACCCTAAAGCACAGAATCATAGAACTTGAAATCATAGAATCATAGAACTATATATATATACTGTTGTAGAAGAATTGAACATTTATGGTCTCGACATTTGAAATTAAAACATCTATTGTAAGCTATACACATTTCAGACAATGGCCAACATTTGCACAAATACGCACACATATAAAATATATGGATGTGACTGCAGAAATGGGGCTTACGGGTTTTGCGACAAGTGAAGATCCAGATCAGCCTGTGCATCCGCAGTCTGATCAGGATCTGCACTGTTCGCCATTCCATCAATGAAACATCGGTCATGCTTCGAACAAGCAATATAGATCGTTATCAGGCTACAAGAGTGTGTTATTTGATCAGGAGATACACTGGTCACACATCCCGAAAGACCCATTTCTCGTCACAGCCACACAAGACCTGCCACAGCAAAGATGGGAATATATGTATTGATTTGCTACTAGTGTATATACCTGTATTACCATATATACTGTATCAAATCTCATGACATATAAGCAGCTACTCGAGTGTACATGTATTGTCACTGGTGTCTACTCGCCTAATATGCGAGTAAATATGGCTTTACCTATTGGTAGTGTGTACACCAACAATAAACTGTGAATCACATTTATTTTTGAGATTGTTGCTAGAAATGCTCTGATATCTCTTCTTTTCTATAGTTTACTGGCATAATACTTATAGCACGCTATTGTCATATCTGTCTGTGATGTATTGCACCAAATGTTATTAGTTTTACTGTCATATTATTTGCTGTATGTGCCAAACGCTCAAAGTGGTGAAACTGTACGATCGATGGCTTGTACATACATGTTGCATATTATGTTGCTTACTAGAAGCATGACGGATGTGTTATTGATGGAAGTGTGAACAGTGCAGATCCTGATCAGACTGTGCGGATGCACAGGCGGATCTGGATATCCATGGGTCGCAAAACCCATAAGCCTTATTTCTCCAGTCAGAGCCACATATCTGGCCAAGTGAGTGTGGCAGATGGTCACAACATGCCCTGGACAACATTTATTTATTAATTCCATGTTTATTGTGGCGGTTCACACGATATATTTAAGACACGTGAGAGATGATGCAATCAAATATATGTATCTAGTCCACAGCTAAGGTCATTTTAGGCCAGGTTAACAGAGACACATCCCATATTTCATCTGTTGTGATGTGGAGAAACCTGGTGCCAGGCCTCCTCACCACACCAGCCACTTAGTCTCACTCCCTAAAAGTAATACGACTATTGTCTGTTCCACGTTTTTCTGCCGACGAAGTTTTGGTTATTAAACACATTCAATCTAAAAAATATTTTGAAAATCGGTCCACAAATAAAACAAGAGGGCCATGATGGCCCTAATTCGCTCACCTGACTCCATGAACACCAGAGGAGAATGTGACATTGAGTTCATATGTTTTAAAAAAATTGTGCTATTTTTAGATGGCGGTCATCTTGGATTAAGCGATGACTCTCATTTTACCAAATCTGAAAATGCTTCACCCAAGGATCTTAACTTACTATGAAGTTTGGCCAGCATCGGCCATGTGGTTCCTGAGAAAAAGACATTCAAAATCTCGAATAAATGGACCTTTTGGAGGCCATCATGGATGACATAATCATCCGATTCAGACAAATATTGCACCAGAGCAATCGCCTCATCGATACCTTTAATGTGATATATGACACGAGCATATTTGATCAAAAATAAAATTTGACCCCACGGGCCACACCCATTTTTGACCAGGAGGGTCACCATTTTAACACTTTTGAAAGAGCATTCTACGTCGATCATTCCTACCAAGTTTCGTCGAAATCCGGCTGGCGGTTCATGAGAAGATTTTTTAAGAATTTGTGCTATTTTTAGACGGCGGCCATCTTGGATTAGCGACGACCTCCGTTTTAACAAATCTTAAAAGGCTTCACCCATAGACCATAACTGTGAAGTTTGGCTACCATGGGCCAAGCGGTTCGTGTGAAGAAGAATTTTGAAATCTCTAATAAAAGAACAACCTTTTGACCTTTCGGTGGCCATCTTGGATGACATAACCATCCAATTTCGACAAAAAATGTACCAGAGCGATCGCCTCTTTGATACCTTCGATTTGATATAGACATGACCATATTCGGTCAAAAATAAAATTTGACCCCGCGGGCCACGCCCATTTTTGACCCCGGGGTCAACATTTTTGAAAGAGCATTGTACATCGATCATTCCTACCAAGTTTCGTTGAAATCCGGTTGGCGGTTCACGAGAAGATTTTTTAAGAATTTATACTATTTTTAGATGGCGGCCATCTTGGATTAGCGATGACCTCCATTTTTACAAATTTGAAAAGGCTTCACCCATGGACCATAACTGTTAAGTTTGGCTACCATGGGCCAAGCGGTTCATGCAAAGAATAATTTTGAAATCTATAATAAAAGAACGACCTTTTGACCTTTCGGCGGCCATCTTGGATGACATAACCATCCGATTTCGACAAAAAAATGCACCAGAGTGATTGCCTCGTTGATACCTTCGATTTGATATATGACATGACCATATTCGGTCAAAAATAAAATTTGACCCCAATTTGAGCCCACGGGCCACGCCCATTTTTGAACCCGGGGTCACCATTTTAACAACTTTGAAAGAGCATTGTACATTGATCACTCCTACCAAGTTTTGTTGAAATCCGGTTGGCGGTTCTTGAGAAGAAGATTTTTGAAGAATTTGTGCTAGTTTTCGACAGCGGCCATCTTGGATTACGTGATGACGTCATTTTAACAATTTTGTAATCCCCCTACCTAAGGACCATGACCATTAAGTTTGGTGACTATAGGCCCAATGGTTACCGAGGAGAAGACGTTTCAAAATGTTCACGGACGGACGATGACGGACACATTGCGGTAACAATAGCTCACATGAGCTTCGCTCAGGTGAGCTAAAAATATTATTATTTTTTTATTTTTAGCCCCCATGTAGGAAAATCATTTTTTGGCAATAAAATCGATATTTGAAATATTATAAAAAAAATTTGGGGGGAGGGCGACTTTTTTGTTATTGATGAAAAACTACTTTCATTTAAATATCTTTTGGATTTAATATGTTTAATAGCCAAAAGTTTGTCGGGATCAAAACGTGGAACAGACAGTAGTACTAATCTTACTACTTTTATAATTGGTATAACCAGATGAAGAATTTGTGTTGTTTCACAAACTACAGGTACATAGCTAACAGTATAGATCCTTATCAGACTGCAAATGCTGACTGATCTAACTACATGTATAAAGACTCAGCCCCTTTTATAATGCGAGAGTGATGTCACATATGTGTCAACTAACAATTAAAATACAGCAAATGTTCACAATGAACTAAAAAGATTGTGTCATTAAATGCATTCATCATGATCCATAATGTATCTACATGTATGTTACTATGTATAATGACCCAAGTTCAGAGTCGTGAACAATTTATTTATTTAGTGGTGCTTAATGGCCTGTCAACAGCTAAGGTCATTTTAGGCCGGGTTAATGGGGTCAAATCCCATATTTCACCTGCTGTGATGGAAGGAGAATCCCAAAATCAGAACTGAATATTTACAGAAAAAGTATATTCACTCTGAAATTGGAATAACCTGACCTGGTTCCAGGTCCTCAATACACCAGAGTCACTTGGCTCCACTCCCTAAAAGTAAAATGATTGGTACTAATCCTACTATTTTTATAATGGGCATAATCGGATTCAACTATCAAGTAACAATATAAAATGTACCAGAGGGCCAAACCAGGGATATCAGGATTCCAGTAACGATGAATCCAATCGTTAAATTTACCAGCTTCACTGTCAATTGTTGGTGCCTGTCAAATTATAGTATAAATTCATTACAAATATTCCGAGTATACATGTTTTTTTTATGTATTCAGATAGTTTTCTGATTCCTCCATGAAAGTATATGGTATGACCACTGCTATTTGGACATCATGTATCAAAGAGAACTGATTAGCCATATCAATTTATATGGAGAAATAAGAAAACTATACTGTTCACAGGAAGTTATGCATCCATCATCCTCATGTATTAATCTGTTTTATTCTGAGAACCACTATCATCACTATTAACATTTGTGTCACTATCTTCCGTTTCAAATGCCTGTGTACTAGACATGAAGCACTGAGTATGTGTAGCATCATCGCTTGATGACGACACTGTATTTTGAAGACTTGAGTTTATATCAGATATAATATCTTCAACAGACATGCTATGGTTGTCAGCTGCTCCACTATCTTCAAAGTCTGCTTTAACCGACTTATCAACCTTCTCTTCATCATCAGCCTCACAATCATCATCTTCTATTTGTCCTACATTGTTTGGATCTCCGTCCTCTCTTTCAGTGTCAGATTCCTCTCTTTCAGTGTCAGATGGTAGTTCATTGTTATCTAATTCATCACTTAGTTTACCACAATCCATTTCATTTTCAGATTTACCACTGCACTCGCCATCTCTCCCAAGTTCTTCAGTCTCATTTGTTTGTGATGGTTGGATTAAAATGTCAGCATCGGTTGAATGTTGATCAACATTATCACCTGTATCGCAATATACAGCTTTGAAAACATTCCTATCTGCATGCACCTGATGGACCCCAGGCGCTACATAAATTTTGTCAAGTGAACTGGCATTTCCATTTGTTGATACATTTGTGGTAGTAGAGTCTAATACTTCAAATAAAGTTCTTTCTTCTTTCAAAGAGTCCTGTATGTTCTTTACATTTTCTTTTACACATTCAGAAAGTTCTGAATCATTCTGTTCAACAAGCTTTCCTATTTCGAATGAAGTCTTATTTGTATCTTCAATACCCATAGTCTCATGATTAGAACTGGTTTCAGCATCTGCTTTAAATTCGGACCGATTCTTCATTGACAGATCTTCAAAAACATTCTTGTCCTCGTCTCGAACTAATTTGCTCATCTCACAGTCCATATTTTCATTATCTGTTTTAGGAGATACAGTCAATTGCATATCATTAAATAGATTCCGCTCTTTAGGTGATCCAATATCGAATGTACTACTGCATTCTTCAATATTCCTTGGTGTATCTTCAATAACTTCATTGCCACCTTCAGGTTTTTTTTCTACAGGGCTTGCAGCATTGATAGAGTGTGAATCAGAATGCTCATTAACATTAGCTGCTTCAACTGCATCTGTATTGTCAGTTGAAGGTATTGTAGTTTTCTCAGATGGCAATTCGTTGTTATCATTGACAATAGCATTATCTACAAACTCATTCTCAGCAAGTTCATCTTCATTAATGTTAACATTTGCTTGGTGTAAAGTGACACTTATATCCACATCAGGTTGTTCGGTTACATTTTGTATACTGCAAGTTTCACCATTATCATCACTCTTTATGTTTGCATCAAATGCATCTGAATGGCATTCAACAGTATCATCATTAATACTGTTCAAATCATTTTTACCAACACTAACGTCTTTGATTGCCACATCAGATTGGTCGCCTATATTGGGTTCATTTTCCGCAACATTATATCCTGTAGTAATTGGACTATTTGCAATAAAGTCATCAGATACTTTTTCACCATCATCACATTCAGTCTCCTCATTAAATTCCTTATCAGTTGTATTGTCTGCCATCGTTGTTTCATCAACAGTGCTCTTATTATTCTCACTACATATTTTGGACTCCTCAGTTTTCGGCACATCAGATTGGTTTCTTTCTGAATTACAGCCTCCAATATTGGACTCATTTTCATCAACAGCAGGGTACCTTGTAGTAATTGGACTATTTGCATTCAATTCATTATCAAGTACTTTTTCACTATCATCACATTCAGTCTCCTCATTAAATTCCTTATCAGTTGTATTGTCTGCCATCGTTGTTTCATCAACAGTGCTCTCATTATTCTCACTACATATTTTGGACTCCTCAGTTTTCGGCACATCAGATTGGTTTCTTTCTGAATTACAGCCTCCAATATTGGACTCATTTTCATCAACAGCAGGGTACCTTGTAGTAATTGGACTATTTGCATTCAATTCATTATCAAGTACTTTTTCACTATCATCACATTCAGTTTCCCCATTCAATTCCTTATCAGTTGTATTGTCTGCCGTTTTTGTTTCACCAACACTGCTCTCATTATTCTCAATACATATTTTGGACTCCTCAGTGTTTACTACATCAGTGCTGGTCGCTGGTTGTTTCAGTGTGCATGCTTCAATGTGCTCTTTATTATTATCCGCATCATTATTAGTATCGTTTTGAATTTTCGCACTGGGCACCTGTATATCTTTATCAAGTGTGATGTCACGAGTCAGAGAATCAATGTCTTTATCAGTAGCAAGTTTTCGCTGAGCATCGGCAGTTTCTTCCAAATTTTTAGAATTTATTTTATATATTGGGTCTTCAATATTGGGCATTCCATCTATAGTTCTATAATTGTCCGACGGTTTTATTCCAACCATATCACCAGCAGTACCCTCTTGACTTTCTTCATCCATTGGCTCATTGTGTGTATCAGAATGTTCAGTAACTTCTGAATTACTACGTTGATCTACTACCAACTGCTTAACATTGTCATTGTTCTTGCCGACACCTTCCTCGGAATTATTTTCAGCCGATAGATGGAGATCACTTGGTTCATCTTTATCACTGGTTTCCATATCAGTATGCGACTGGGACCCCTGTACTTCTTCACTCCCGTCATTTGACAGAGGGTAATTTTCATGAATGTTACCAGGTTCTTTTGTCACAATAACATTTGCTTCACATGTGGCTTTTGTTACTTCAGCAAACTCTGTTGTCTCGGAACATTTTTTATCACCATTAAAAGACACGTCATCACATCTCTGCAACTTCAGAACAGGATCACAGTCTACTAAAAGCACAAATCCTTGTGATTGGACCAGATGAGTGTCGACAACTTTCCGAGGATCATCAGGATGCCTATAAGCTTTATGTTTTGCTATCAGACATACGGCGAAACTTGTATAATCACAATACCCACATTTATAACGTCGTTCATCCAAATGTAAAGATATGTGTTCACTGAAGTCACTGTTATCCTTCGCTACATAGAAGCAGTACCCACATGCCAATCGAGACTGTGTCCGCTTTTGTTTTTCAACATACTTGAAACCATCGTGTGAAGTGAGATGCTGTCGGAAGTTATACAGTCCCTTAACTTCAGTATCACAAAGGTTACAATTGTAGCTCAACAGTGTCGCAGTTTCTCTCATGAATGTAGTGAATGGAACGTCAACCCTCTGATGATGAGATGATCCTGGTTCAAACTCTGAAAAATTTAATCAAATTAATAATCAATTGTCTGTTACTAGATACATTTGCGACCAATGTAGACCCAGACCAGTCTGCACATCCACATAGTTTGATTAGGATTTGCACTGTTCGTCATTTTGCCATCAAAACAGACTAGTAACAAGAGTTGTCAGAAGACAACGAAGCGCGCCTGGTGGTGCCTTAGTTTAACGAATATCAATATTTGTTCTGTTTGTTTGTTTGTTGGGGTTTAACGGCCTATCGACAGCTAAGGTCATTTAAGGCCGGGTCAATGGGTTTAGTACTAAATCCCAAATATTACCTATACAAGTACATGTACATGTTCAAGTACATGTACAAATGGGGTGTGGGAGAATCCCAAAATCAGAACTGAATATTTACAATAAAAACTAGATTTGTCAGTAAGCGGGGGCTTACGGAATACCCCCCCCGCGTCAGCCCTGGCCTAGAATGAATTCCAGCTCGCATACTATCATTTTCAGATAAAAGACTATGTCAGCACATATGGAGAGTGTGATTGATGGTGGTTCCAGTTGAAAAAAGCAAACTAGACATTCTAAGTCCGTGACCTTGACCCCTGGCATAAATGGGGGTCGTAGGTTTGTTGCAGAATGATGTATGAGTGTCAGAGAAGGGCCGGGTAAAATATCACTGCATTCCGCAAAGGGAAAGAGAAGTAATAAGGAAATTTACATTTAAGTTTGTTTTTTTTCCTAAGTTTATAAGTCCGTGACCTTGAGCCCTGGCATAAATGGGGGTCGTAGGTTTGTTGCAGAATGATGTATGAGTGTCAGAGAATGGGTGGGTAAAATATGAAAGATTTCCGCAAAGGGAAAGAGAAGTTAAAAGGAAATTTACAATTGTTAAGTTTTTGTTTTTTTCTAAGTTTCTAAGTCCGTGACCTTGACCCCTGGCATAAATGGGGGTCGTAGGTTTGTTGCAGAATGATGTATGAGTGTCAGAGAAGGGGCGGGTAAAATATGAAAGATTTGCGCAAAGGGAAAGAGAAGTTAAAAGGAAATTGTTACAATTGTTAAGTTTTGTGACGGACGGAAACATGGACGGACGGACGGACGGACGGACGGACGGACAAGCTGACTCCAGTATACCTCCCCACAACTTCGTTGCGGGGGGGGTATATAACTATATATTCAGCCTTGAAATCAGAATAATACTGATCTGATGCCAGGTCCTCGCCACACCAGAATCACTTGGCCCCCTCCCAAAATCAGTACGATCAGCAATAATCTTACTATTTTTATAATGGGCAATAACCCAATTCAACTCCCAGGTAACAAAAGAGCCAAAGATAAAAACGTACCTGAGGGCCAAACCAGGCAAATGGCGATTCATTTAAGGAGGAACTTTACGCCTTCACGTTCGCCCGACCAACCACCCACTCAATATTTGTGAAAGGGCTAAAACCTTGACCTTGGGGTAGGCGGGGTCTGAGGGTCGTGGATTTGGCATGACATGATAGAGAACCATTAGACGAAGGCATGTGTAAAATATCAATAAGGTGCGTAAAAAGAAACAGAAATGACAAATTTTCCTCAAAGTTAAGTTTATGAACGCACTAAGATTGTGACCTTGACCTTGGGGTTAGCGGGGGTATAACGGTCGTGGATTTGTCACAGCATGATAGAGAATCATTAGAGAAAGGCATGTGTGAAATATCAAAACGTTTGGTGAAATAAATAGAAATTATAACAAATTTCCCCTAACGTTAAGTTTTCAAAATTTTTAAGATGGACGGAAACTAACTACGACGGCGGGGGCAATGACAGAAGTAGGATATATGTAATTTGTGACAAAAAGTGAATGTGAATTGGTTTTATGTCCCAGCAAGTCATATCGGGACTAACTTGTGACAAAAAAAACAAAAAAACACATGCACACACATTTGATGGAATTGCATTTACGTTACCTGCTCCTAATCTTAGAAAAGGAGAATGGCAAACATGCAACTTTTTTGCAGCTAAATAGCCAGTTTTCAGCTAAAAGTGAGGCTAATTATTAGCAAGACCAAATAAGCAGTTTAATCCATTTCATGCTAGTGATACACCATTTTGTTGAGTGTAACAACATATACCATCACTGAGAAGAAAATGGGGAGAAAATATTGTGTGGAAATGTTGATACTTGCAAAACAGCATTCCGTAAACAATTGGGCTACAGTAGATATACAATATAGCAAAGAAAACTTGAATAACACGAGACAAAAAGCAGCTAATTTGCAATTTATTAGTACAGGTTAAAATAGCAGTACATTATTTTATGCAGTTAATTTTGTTATTCATTTACCCAATTATCAGTTGTCGTCTAGACATCGATAAGCTTTTTTAAAAAATTATTCTGTTAACCCTTTCAACACCACAGACCGCTATAGAGACAATGTTTGCAAACAGTGCAGATCCAGATGAGCCTATTCACTATTCCACCAGTTAGGAATTCTGGTAAGGATGAACCCCAATATAAAACAAGAATTCCGCGGAATCAAATGTCTCGCCTTGTTCCGCCTTGACCTTGACCGTGGGGCCTTGACCCTGGGGACCCGAGAACAGTCCTATATTCATCTACATATCATAGTAAAGGTATGTATAAAGTTTGATGACTGTAGCTGATAAGGTGTTGAAGTAATGACCGTAACACAAAAACTTAACATTGAATGATGACGCTGCCGCCACCGCCGACTCCGAAAAAGCAAAACCTAAATCTCACTTTCCACTTTCGTGGGCGAGACAAATACCCATCACATACTCCCACCTGCCACCCCTGCAGGTACTAGTTACCATAAAACCCTAAATATTCGGACACAATTTATTCTAGGAAATGCCTATAAATTTCTGGTTTCCAACAAGAAAGAGTGTGCCAATGTTTAGGGTTAGCATGCTTATACATGTACTGGTTTATCACAATAAAATACATGTCTGTTTAGACACAAATTGTTTTAGGAAACTTTTCCAAAAAGCACTGGATACTTAAGTACAATGTATATATAAAGTTTCAAATACAGCTGTTGACTAGTGACCATACAACTGTTGACTAGTGACCATACAACTGTTGACTAGTGACCAGAGACCTGTAGCCTATTTCACCAACATTGCAAAGTATACTTTTCTAGCAAAGTATACTTTGAGGGAGTAATCATTTATTTTTCCTGAAATGCATTATTTCATATAGAACTAACGACAGCATATATTTGATGATTAAAAGTATGCAGACTTATTATACTGAATTTATTACATTATCACAGCCAAAATGGCTGTGATAATGTAATAAATTCAGTATAATAAAACATAATAAATTTATCCTAAAATTTTAAATTTCTCCCTCAAAGTATACTTTGCTAGAAAAGTATACTTTGAAATGTTGGTGAAATAGGCTACAGTAGCATATTTCACCAACATTGCAAAGTATACTTATATAGCAAAGTATACTTTGAGGGAGACATTTTCAATTTAAGGATAAATTTATTAATTTGTATTACCGGTATACTGATTTTATTACATTATCACAGCCATTTTGGCTGTGATAATGCAATAAATTCAGTAGAATAATTCTGCATACTTGTAATCATCGAATATATGCAGTGGTTAGTTCTAGATGAAATAATGCATTTTGGGAAAAATAAATGATTACTCCCTCAAAGTATACTTTGCTAGATAAGTATACTTTGCAATCTTGATGAAATCGGCTACAGAAACAGCGCATGTTGAGTGCATAGACAAGGTTATTACCAATACATGTACATATGGAACAGAATATCCCGGTGAAGTACTGTTAGTGATTTTTTTTTAGTCGGAACACACATACATGTTAAAAGGTAACGAAAAAAAGAAAGTCTAAATTTCATTTCTACAAACACCCTATCCTATACAACCCGCTACTGGAAAAAGATATAATTAAATGTATGAATCCAGCTGCTGCAAGAAGACACATGCAGACAATGCTCTACAAGAGCTAGAAATAAAATATGCCGTAAATAAAATATGTCGCGTTCTGTCAAGATTGCGACATGTATCATTTCCGACGAGTGTAGCTCCTGCTCATCCAGATCCGAGACACATCATGTGATTTTGTACCTAAGAGCTTACTAGACGAGTCATTGATGGAAACAATTATTGATGTATCGATTTTACACAGCAGTCGATAAGGTATCGATACTTATTTTGAAATATGGATAAAACGAATGTGGTGGTGTGGTCACGATTTTGTACTTTAAATAGTACAAAGTTATTTTAATGTTCCATTAATAAGTTTGAAAAACTGAACAAAATGTGAAGTACATTGTATATTATACAAAAGTAGTGTGGTACTAAATGTTTGAATAATATTTTTTATAATATATGAATTATATTTCATCATTTTCATCATGTTAAATAATCCACATAAGCATTGAAAGTACAATGTGTAACTTCCATATGTTTATCTAACAATCGATACATCAATGTATCGTCAATATTTCCTTACCAGGCTTCAAGAGTGCGCTGGTCCGTCCGAAGTATTGAATATCCACAAATGCCATAATCCCATTTTCTCTTGCTACAGCCACATTTGTGACTGTGACTGGAGAAATAGGGCTTATAAATGGGTTTTGTGACCCGTGTAGCTCCTATTCAAATATCACATTCCCGTAGCCTGATAACGATCTATATAGATATCGCTTGCTAGAAGCATGATGGGGGTTTCATTGATGGAATGGCAAAAAGCAGATCCCGAGCAGACTGCGCAGATGCGCAGGCTGGTCTTGATCTACACTGGTCGCAATACCAATAAGCCTCATTTCCCCAGTCGCAGCCAGATTTCAGCTCATTTCCCTCCGAAATAACATTTATACTTTAATTGCCATTGTGTAAATTGATCTCGTAACCTCTGAATCTGTGTTCTGCATAAAGTTGGTTAATAAAGCGAGCTAGTGCTAAAGCCAACCTTACCCTACATAAACACACCTAGTGTGGGTGGTGGTTTAATGTCTTTGCTCGCCTTCTTGAATTTCTCGGGTGAAGACGGTTTAGTAGGCGACAGTATCTGACTCGTTTTGTTGTTGATCACTCTCAACGCCCGCCCTTGGTGAACCACCTTGACGTGTCGATAGGCATTAGACCTGGAATGTAAAAGCCATATATGACTCATATTATTTTATCTGACAACAAGCTTTGTAATGATGAAATACATACTGACTGAGAACATAATGCCGTCCTTGAAAAAAACACTAATCCGCTCGTATTGGCGAGTGAATTTTCGATCCGGACGAGTGGTCATTTGAAGAGACGGAGCCGCATAAACATTAACACATATATAGGAAAGTATGAGTGGAAAATTAAGTATCGTATCAGCCATTGACCGGATATGAATATCCAGGTTACAACAAATTGAAAACTTCATTGGTCGAATGGCTACATATCAGTCTCTGCATGACGGATGCTACAGTGGAATCTCTATAAACCGGACACCAAGAAACATCTGTGATCTTATTTTTCTTGGGTTTCTTGGTCATTTATCTGAGGTGTTAATGTCTGTTCATGATCATATAGCACACAACTATGGCTCAGAATTATCAAATGCCCGATTTACAGTGAAACCTCACTAAACCAGGCAACTCCGGGAGTCCCCAGGGTGTCCGGTTTAGAAAGGTTTCACGGTAGTGCCATTTTGCCCTGACACCATCAATTGAAACTGCGTTTGTACAGTACCTGCATGCACAGTGAAACCTCTCTAAACCGGACACCCAGCGAATCCTAATGTGATTGATTTGATGGTTGAAATTAGTGATGCACGAGTTGTCATTCTTGCGCGAGACACACCTCTGGATTGTGCTCTATGCATATGAAGTTTTATGAAAATATTCCAGGGTATTAGAGTTATGCTCCGGACAAGAAATCGATGCGAGAATAAACAAGAACATTGTTATCTCTAATTTAATCTACTCGCTATTGGCCTTGATAATAACAAATTTATTGAATGAACAAAAAAAACTTAAACACATTTGCCTTACAAACGAGGCAAAATAAGGCAAAAAAAAGCACCATCCCTATACACACATTGTGGACAAATATTAATAAATTTGGTGATGCGGTTCACAATTTATTGAACAAGAGTTGTCAGAAGACAACGAAGCTCGCCTGTTGGCAGCCTTCACTCAAACTTGGCAGTTGCATAAAAAAACATGAATATTATATAACTTGACCTTGGGTTAAGGGACGTGCGGTGGACCTTGACATTGGGGTCAGTGGTGCAAGGTGGGTCGTGGGTTTGCTATAGCATATTAAGATGAATGCATGTATGAAATATCAATGCACTCCCTGAAAACAGTAAAACAGTAAAACAGTAAAAGTAAAACAAAATTTAACCCAACGTTAAGTTTATGAACGCACTAAGTTGGTGATTTTCTACAGCATGATAGCTATTCACATGAGGAATGCATGTATGAAAGTGCTAAGTTTGTGACCTTGACCTTGAGGAAAGGGGTGGGGGTGTGGGTCATGGATTTGCTGTACCACAATAGAGGATCATCAGATGAATGCATGTATGAAATATCAAAGCGTTCCCTGTAAAGAAACAGAAGTTATAAAAAGACATTTACTCCAACGTTAAGTTTATGATGTTGATCTTGGGGAAAGGAGGGTGGGGGGTCATGGATTTGCTGTAGCACAATAGAGGATCAGATGAATGCATGTATGAAATATCAAAGTGTTCCCTGTAACAAAACAGAAGTTACACAACATTTACACCAACGTTGAGTTTATAAACATGCTAAGTTTGTGACCTTGACCTTGGGGTAAGGGTTGCGTGGTGGGTTGTGGATTTGCTACAGCATGATAGAGGGTCATCTGAGGAATGCATGTATGAAATATCAAGGCTTTCCATGAAAGGAAACAGATGTTATAAGACATTTACCCCAACGTTAAGTTTATGAATGCTAAGTTTGTGACCTTGACCCTGGGGTAAGGTGTTGGGTGGTGGGTCATGGATTTGCTATAGCACAATAGAGTATCATCAGATGAATGCATGTATGAAATATCAAGGCGTTGTTCCATGAAAGGAAACAGATGTTATAAGACATTTACCCAAACGTTAAGTTTATGAATGTGCTACGTTTGGGACTTTGACCTTGGGGAAAGGGGTGGGTCATGGATTTGCCATTGCACAATAGAGTATCATCAGATGAATGCATGTATGAAATATCAAGGTGTTCCCTGTAAAGAAACAGAAGTTATAAAAAGACATTTACTCCAACGTTAAGTTTATGACGTTGATCTTGGGGAAGGGGGGGGGGTGGGGGGTGGGGTGGGGGCATGGATTTGCTGTAGCACAATAGAGGATCATCAGATGAATGCATGTATGAAATATCAAAGCGTTCCCTGTAAAGAAACAGAAGTTACACAACATTTACCCCAACGTTAAGTTTATGAACATGCTAAGTTTGTGACCTTGACCTTGGGGTAAGGGTTGGGTGGTGGGTTGTGGATTTGATACAGCATGATAGAGGATCATCTGAGGAATGCATGTATACAATATCAAGGCGTTCCATGAAAGGAAACAGATGTTATAAGACAATTACCCCAATGTTAAGTTTATGAATGTGCTAAGTTTGTGTCCTTGACCTTGGGGTAAGGGGTTGGTCATGGATTTGCTATAGCACAATAGAGTATCATCAGATGAATGCATGTATGAAATATCAAGGCGTTCCATGAAAGGAAACAGATGTTATAAGACATTTACCCCAACGTTAAGTTTATGAATGTGCTAAGTTTGTGACCTTGACCTTGGGGTAAGGGGTTGGTCATGGATTTGCTATAGCACAATAGAGTATCATCAGATGAATGCATGTATGAAATATCAAGGCATTCCATAAAAGGAAACAGATGTTATAAGACATTTACCCCAACGTTAAGTTTATGAATGTGCTAAGCTTGTGACATTGGCCTTGGGGAAAGGGTGGGAGGTGGGTCATGGATTTGCTATAGTACGATAGAGTATCATCAGATGAATGCATGTATGAAATATGAAGTTATTCGCTGTAAATAAACAGAAGTTACACCACATTCACCCCAACGTTAAGTTTATGAATGTGCTACGTTTGTGACCTTGACCTTGGGGTAAGGGTTGGGTGGTGGGTCATGGATTTGCTACAACATGATAGAGGGTCATCTGAGGAATGCATGTATGAAATATCAATGCGTTCCATGAAAGGAAACAGATGTTATAAGAAATTTACCCCAACGTTAAGTTTATGAATGTGCTAAGTTTGTGACCTTGACCTTGGGTGGTGGGTCATAGATTTGCTACAGCATGATAGAGGGTCATCTGAGGAATGCATGTATGAAATAACAAGGTGATCCATGAAAGGAAACAGAAGTTATAAGACATTTACCCCAACGTTAAGTTTGTGGACGCCGACACCGACACCGCCGGAGGTATGCCATAAGCTCTTCTGACTGGTGACTAGTCTGTTGCATGTTGCATGAGAGCCTGGTCAGTCTGGTTTATCGCCAAATATAGGAGAATCTATGCAGGTATGGTGACCTATAACTGTCAATTATTTGATACTCTATACCCTTTATATGCATCCTTTACAATGGTACACATGCATATACATGTAAATGGTAGAGCGTATCAAAGATAACTGCCATTGCGCAACCCAGTTGACATGGCCGACACATGTACACTGTTCACCATTTAGTCAGACTAACATTGATTACCATACATACTTTAAACCTTATAACACAGAATTAATTTTTGTTGTCTGCTGTTGAATTTGTATTTCCAATTGTTCAGAACAAAATAATCCGTTACAATATATTCTAATGGAAATGATTTAATGTCACAGTGTATGAGCAGCAGGTCTCAATATACGCCAAACTTAAAATATAGCCAGTATCCAAGGGGTACAAGTCCATGGAAAAAGAAACCAGTAACACTTGATGGATATACATGTACCCCTCAAAAAGCAAAACTTATGACAAATAAGTACATGTACATGAAATTTCACGTCTTTTGACCTTGACCTTGAACACAGAGACCGCATGGGTGGGTTATAGAGTGACAATATGGATGATGACAAATATGTATGCTTCAAGCCAATCTGACTTTAATTAGGGTTGCAGACAGATATAACAGACAAGAATTACTCTACGGAAGCGGTGTCGCACCTGCAAATGCCTTGTAGGTACAAAACAATGTTGTAGCAGTATTTTTGTTAAAGTTTCTGCATTACTTTGACATGGACATGCATATCATGGCGTCACACATTGATTAACCCATTTCATGCTGAGGATACATTATTTTGTTTGTGGAAAATCCTAAATATTTTCTATGTCCTTCCAAGTATATGTTGTGACCACCATTTGAACAATCTCGTCGAGACGGTTCAAATGATTGGTCACAACATATACTTTCATTGACAAAATATAAACAAAATATTTAAACAATTCATACCCGCAAAGCTGTATTCCGAATGTAATGGGTTAATGGTGTTTTAACAGCCTTTCAACAGCTAAGGTCATATTAGGCTGGGTCAACAGGGTGAAATCCCTTATGGCACCTGTATTGAATTCAGAACTTGAGAAAAATATTTATTCAGCCTTGGAAATAGAATAACATGATCTGATGCGAGGTTCTCACCACACTCGAGTCACTATAGCCCCATCCTCAAAAAGTATTGGGATGAACCATATTGTTAAATTATGCTGAAATTACCCCATGTTAGATTGTCCACGTGCGAATATACCTAGACGAGAGCATGTGACTAACATATGAATGTACATGTGTACAAAAGCAATGACGCGGACGATGATGCGGATGACGACGCCAGATGATGACGAAGAAAAAAGCGTTACGCATTCTGCTAAAGCAGGCGTGACAAAAATGGCTAAGTGTTTCCGCAACAATGTGAAGGTAAACAAGAGGGCCATGATGGCCCTAATTCGCTCACCTGAATTGTGCTATTTTTAAATGGCGGTCATCTTGGATTAAGCGATGACTCATTTTACCAAATCTGGAAATGCTTCACCCAAGGATCTTAACTTACTATGAAGTTTGGCCAGCATCGGCCAGCATCGGCCATGTGGTTCCCGAGTAAAAGACGTTCAAAATCTTGAATAAATGGATCTTTTGGTGGCCATCATGGATGACAATCATCCGATTCCAACAAATATTGTACCAGAGCAATCACCTCATCGATACCTTTAATTTTATATACGAGGATATTTGGTAAAAAATAAAATTTGACCCCATGGGCCACACCCATTTTTGACCTCAGGGTCACCATTTCAACACCTTTGAAAGAGATTCTACATCGATTATTCCTACCAAGTTTCGTTGAAATCCGGCTGGCGGTTCACGAGAAGAATTTTGTTTAACAATTCGCGCTATTTTCAGACGGCGGCCATCTTGGATTAGCGACGACCTCCGTTTTAACAAATCTGAAAAGGCTTCATCCATGGATCATAACTGTGAAGTTTGGCCACCATGGGCCAAGCGGTTCGTGTGAAGAAGAATTTTGAATAAAAGAACTAATAAAAGAACAACCTTTTGAACTTTCGGCGGCCATCTTGGATGACATGACCATCCAATTTCGACAAAAAATGTACCAGAGCGATCGCCTCTTTGATACCTTCGATTTGATATAGACATGACCATATTCGGTCAAAAATAAAATTTTACCCCACGGGCCACGCCCATTTTTGACCCCGGGGTCACCATTTTAACAATTTTGAAAGAGCATTGTACATCGATCATTCCTACCAAGTTTCGTCGAAATCCGGCTGGTGGTTCATGAGAAGATTTTATAAGAATTTATGCTATTTTTAGACGGCGGCCATCTTGCTTTAGCGTTGACCTCCATTTTAGCAAATCTGAAAAGACTTCACCCATGGACCATAAATTTTAAGTTTGGCTACCATGGGCCAAGCGGTTCATGTGAAGAAGAATTTTTAAATCTCTGATTTTGACCTTTTGGCGTCCATCTTGGATGACATAACCATCCAATTTCGACAATAAATGCACCAGAGTGATCGCCTCGTTGATACCTTCGATTTGATATATAACATGACCATATTCGGTTAAAAATAAAATTTGACCCCACGGGCCACGCCCATTTTTTACCCCGGGGTCACCATTTTAACAACTTTGAAAGAGCATTGTACATCGATCATTCCTACCAGTTTTGTCGAAATCCGGTTGGCGGTTCTTAAGAAGATTTTTGAAGAATTTGTGCTATTTTTTAGACGGCGGCCATCTTGGATTACGTAACGAAGTCATTTTAACAATTTTGTAATCCCCCTACCTAAGGACCATGACCATGACCATGAAGCTTGGTGACTATAGGCCCAATGGTTACCGAGGAGAAGACGTTTTAAAATGTTCACGGACGACGACGGACGACGACGGACACATTGCGGTAACAATAGCTCAGATCAGGTGAGCTAAAAAGGTGAAGGTGGTGGCCTGAGTGTGTTCCTAATGGTTACATGTATCAAGTGTCCAAACATTGAAGGAATGCGTCAAGTAATATGAAATATATAGTATGATGACAAAGCTTGTACCTACAAAGTTTTTGACGCAAAAAAAAATGGCCAAGTGTTTCAGCAAAAATTTGAATGTAAAAAAGGTCAAGGTCATGTGAATGGCGGCATTAGGGTATTCCAAATGCTTACTTGTATCAAGTGTCCAAACATTGAACGAATGCGTCAAGTAATATGAAAGTGAAAGCAGGATGACGAAGCTTGTACAAAGTTTTTGACATTTCGGACGACGACAATGATGAAGATGCGGACGACGACGACAGAAAACGTGATGACTATAGTCGAGCCTTTTGCTAAAGCAAAATCGACAAAAAACAAAAACTTTTCGATATCGCTTATCTCGATATACCTGCTTATCTTGATATACGTCCGAGGTCCCGGCCGAATTCCCTATATAGATCATGTATTTTACTCCTGACAAACCGATATCGGAAATGTTGATATTTCGGTTATGTCGAGGTGGAAATCGAGTCCTGATAGCATGTTTCCTTCATATTTGTATTCTGATAACTCGATACGAAAAATAAGCGCCTGGCACCGCCAATTCTGATTCTGAGAGATTATCTCGGGTAAGTTTTCACACGTCTAAAATGTGTTAAACGTTGCACAAACATGTTAAATTAATTCACTTAAACCATTATTAAACTAGAAATGGACGCTTGTCGACAAGCGCATGTGTATCCCCCTCCCAAGTTACACAAGTAGTTTGAAAAAAGGGTGTTCGAGTTATGCTCCGGAGACAAAATCAGTGACGGAAAAAACAAAGGGAGATAACTAAAAAATTAGTGATGCAAGAGTTGTCATTCTTGCGTGACACACCTTTAGGGTTGTGGTCTATGCATGTGTGAAGTTTCATGAAAATATTCCAAAGGGTGTTCGAGTTATGCTCCAGACACGAAATCAGTGCACGAAACAACAAAGGGAGATAACTAAGAAAATAACGACGCAAGAGTTGTCATTCTTACGTGCGACACACCTTTGGGTCGTCTTCTATGCATGTGTGAAGTTTAATAAACTAGAAAATGTGTTCATAGAACACGGATGTCCCACATATCGCTTTGATAATAAATGAGGTCAAATTCCAAGACAAAATTTTCTTTTACCTGAGAGTTAAAGTTTTTGAAGCACCAAGTATGTGACCTTGACCCTGGGCTTGGCGGGGGCAGGACAAACGTGGATTTGGCACAGGGCGGTAGCGGACCATTAGAGCAATGCATATATGAAATATGAAGCTGATCCGTGAAAGAAAACAGAAATTATAAGATATTTACCGGAGCGTTAAAGTTTTTGAAGCACTAAGTATGTGACCTTGACCCTGGGATTGGCGGGGCAGGACGAACGTGGATTTGGCACAGGGCGGTAGAGGACCATTAGAGCAATGCGTATATGAAATATGAAGCTGATCCGTGAAAGAAAACAGAAATTATAAGATATTTACCCGAGCGTTAAAGTTTTTGAAGCACCAAGTATGTAACCCTGACCCTGGGCTTGGCGGGGGCAGGACGAATGTGGATTTGGCACAGGGCCGTAGAGGACCATTAGAGCAATGTGTATATGAAATATGAAGCTGATCCGTGAAAGAAAACAAAAATTATAAGATATTAACCCGAGCGTTAAAAGTTTTTGAAGCACCAAGTATGTGACCTTGACCCTGGGCTTGCCGGGGGCAGGACGAACGTGGATTTGGCACAGGGCGGTAGTGAACCATCAGAGCAATGTGTATATGAAATATGAAGCAGATCGGTCGAAGGATGAAGAAATTATGAGACATTTACCCGAGTGTTAAAGTTTTGTGACGGACGGACGGGAGGACGCGACGCACGTTCCTACGAATGAATACTTGTTGGGTTTTTACTGTATAAAAATACCCAACAAGAGTACCCAACACTATCCTAACCCTACCCAATAAGATCCCCGTACGCTTACAACAAGTACCCATTCGTGTGTGCGGACGGACGGACGGACGAGGGTAACACTAAATGCTCCCTCCACTATCATGGTGGGGCATAAAAATATTCCAAAGGGTGTTCGAGTTATGCTCTGGATACAAAATCAGAGCACGAAACAACAAAGGGAGATAAGTAAACAAGAATTCCGCGGAATCAGATGCCTCGCCTTGTCCCGCCTTGACCTCGAGCCTGGGCCCGAAAGCAATTTTCACTGGCCCGAATATATTATACAATTATTGACTAGTGAGCGATAGAATATCAGATTATATTCTATGGCTCACTAGTCAATAAATAATTGTTTTATTATATGATAATAGTCTGTATATAGCACTTACGACCTTATGCTACTAGACAAAAATTGAAAAAGAATTTGAAAAAAAAAAATGATTTTTTTTTTTTAAAAATTAAAAATAATAATGCTTGCTACTGGAGCCCAGATTTTTGTTTAATAGTCCTATATTTATCTACATATATCTGCACAGGTCCACATAATGCCACAATATTTTCAACACAGTACCCAATGTAGTAATTTACCTGTATAAATTACCTGTGGTCAGCAGTGGTCAAGCACTGGACATTTGCACATGCAAGCCCATGCTAGCACATGGTTCTCCCAGTCTCTATTGTTCTCTCTACAGGTAAGGTGTACAGAGCACAGGAGAAAAGGTGTACAGAGCAGACGAGAAAACGGGTCTTCATGCATTATTGTCCAGTTTGTAGAGGGCGCAAAACAAAAAAGGGAGATAACTCAAAAATTAGCTACGCAAGAGTTGTCATTCTTGTGCGCGACACACCTCCGGGTCGTGGTCTATGCATGTGTGAAGTTTCATGAAAATATTCCAAAGGGTGGTCGAGTTATGCTCTGGACAGGAAATCAGTGCGCGAAAACAAAAGGGAGATAAGTCAAAAATTAGCTATGCAAGAGTTGTCATTCTTGTGCACGACACACCTTCGGTTCGTGGTCTAATTGAATGTGTTAAGTTTCATAAAAATATTCCAAAGGGTGGTCAAGTTATGGTCAATCAGTGCGCGAAACAAAAAAGGGAGATAAGTAAAAAATTAGCTATGCAAGAGTTGTCATTCTTGTGCACGACACACCTTCGGTTCGTGGTCTAATTGAATGTGTTAAGTTTCATAAAAATATTCCAAAGGGTGGTCGAGTTATGGTCAATCAGTGCGCGAAACAAAAAAGGGAGATAACTCAATAATTAGCTATGCAAGAGTTGTCATTCTTGTGCGCGACACACCTTCGGGTCGTGGTCTATGCATGTGTGAAGTTTCATGAAAATATTCCAAAGGGTGGTGGAGTTATGCTCCGGAAACGAAATCAGTGTGAGAAACAAAAAAGGGAGATAACTAAAAAATTAGCTATGCAAGAGTTGTCATTCTTGTGCGCGACACACCTTCGGGTTGTGGTCTATGCATGTGTGAAGTTTCATGAAAATATTCCAAAGGGTGTTCGAGTTATACTCCGGACAAGAAGTGTCTGCGGCAGACGCGGCACGCTGTCAAATCCATAGTATCCCCCGACGGAGTCCGGGGGATACAAAAATGTGATATCGGATCACTTTAACATGAAGATGAAATAAACGGCGTGGCCATCAAGTCAATTGAACTTGGCATTTTTTAACGCCGATTTGATTCGAATTGGGCCGAATTTGTTTGTGGGCGACGAGTCTAGGTTCGTTGTGGTTTGGGGACGAAATGCGGGTCTTGGATTTTGCGATTGAATAATAACATCGTCAGAAAAGACGGCGAGCGTTGGCATTTAGATGTAAGGCTTATTCATTGATGTGTATTGGGTATGATTTGCAAAACAAACGTTGTGTCATGGAAATTGTGTCATACATATGCGCTATATTTAGTAACAATGCATGCGCGTTTCGTTATTAGAAAGTGAGCGATTTATGAAAACCCGGAAGTAAAGAAAAGAAGCGATTCTGTTTTTCGAGAATGGTCGCAAAATTTGGCAAATTTTTATCTCAAAGTTCGGATATGTTGATGTATTTTGCTCAGTCCGTTCCACTTCAAGATAACAAGAATTACCTGTATATACTTGGCGACAAAAATAACTAAATTCGGCCCGTGCACAGTTACAGACGACTAATTCCGTGCAAAATATGGGCTCTGGACACCCTTGACATAGCCGAAAAAGAGCCATTTCTCGGACTATTGAACTGCATGCAGACGAGCCAATACCATTAACCTATGGAATCGCTACCACAGATTGGGACTTGTTCACGATCGTCCAAGAAGTGATCGCCCGTGGGTCACAACAGCAAACTGCTTACAGACATCTGCAGAGAATCGAGGCAAACTGTTTCATTGGCCAGGGGATAAAAATGTACAGGATGGGCCAAACCAGTGATATTAGGATTCAGGTACGGATGAACCACATCGGTAAATTACCCTTCACATGATGAAACCTTCCGCCCACAATGTGCTAACAAAATATGCCTCTATTGAAAAAGTAGATAATCAAACACAAGAGCAGACAACAGGTATCATTTGATAGGTTTATAGTTGCCGACTAAAGAATGAAACTTACAAGAACCTAGAGGTGAAGTCGCAGTACCAGCACTTGAACATGTTGGTGACAGCTCTCCCATGCTTCTTCCCAATATGGCATTGTACGCTGAACTTCCTGTTTGATTTGAAGTCACACTGAGGACACTGGAATATTGGTCTCCCTGCCCAATCCAATGCCTCCTTGTACTTCAACAAATGGCTCTTCTCAGAACGACCTTTTTCAGCATTTTTTGTCGACTTATTAGATTTTATCTTTTGTACCTTCTTTCTTGGAGGCTCAACATCAGAATCCACCATGATCCTTTTTTTAGGATTGCTTTCAGAATTGTTTAAAGCAGCTTTCATATTTCGTTCTTTTCGTTTTCTAGCCTGCTCGACCATTTTACCCAATCTAGCTTCCATTACTTCATCTCTAAGAACAGAGTATTTCATAATTTTCCCAGTATGAATCTTCTCTATATGATTCTTGATATATTTAAGATGCTTAAACTGCATGTCACAATATTTACAGCAGTATGGTCGATAGTTAAGATGTCTTTTCAAATGCAACTTCAGTACTGATGGTGAAGTTCCAGTATAATCACATTTTGAACATTTATACCCTATTACATCAACATCCTCATCATCACTACTAATAAGTGTTGGTGTGCTATTTTGTCCCTCTGAAATTTTGCTGCTGTGTTTTGTTTTCGTTGCTTCCACTACCAATGAATATTTAGCTGTATCCTGCATGTGAAGGTTTTTGCAATGATTAATCATGTGTTTTATAAGAGGAGTTCTGTAAACACACTGCTCGCATTGCACTTGCTTACCTTCATGTTTTGTGTTGAAATGAAATTGCAACTTCATCATGCTCTCAGATGTGTATTTGTGGCAAATTTGGCATTTATAAACTGCAGAAGTTATAGGACTTGGTGCCGAGCATGATGATGCCATTGATTCTTGGTCATTATATTCTTTATCAGTCTCTTTTTCTGAATAAACAACTGGTGTTTTAATTGGTATTTTAATATCCTTTATCTTTGCAGACATTGGAAGAGATTTCACATCAATTTTCTTCCCTGCATGACGTATACGCGTGTGGCTTTTAATGTTAGTTTTTGTCGAACTTTGAAAATTACAATAAACACACTGATACCAAATCCGAGAGCATTTTGTTCCTCTAAAATGATCATACATCGATCCCTTGCTATGTCTTTTGATTCCACAGTCAATGCATTTATAGAGCTGTCTCATTTCATATACAAATTTTGAGTTAGTGGTTTTCGGCCTTTTTGACTTGTACTCATCCGTTTTATCAGCCAGGCTTTTATCCCCCAGTCTTGATGAAAGTGATCGCTTTGACAACTTACTATCCACTGAGGAACTTCTTTGTTCTCTGCTTCTGTCTTCATGGTCATCTGTATCTGACTGATCCTTGATAATAGTACCTTTAGAACTGTGCATCTTCTGAATATGTCTGGTGACCTCAGATTGAAATGATGCTCGATATCCACAAACAGAACAGCTGAATATCTTACTAATATCTTCATGGCCCTTCAAATGTAATTTCAGGAAATAAGCCCGCTTCGCAGTATATTTACACAGATGACATTTGTGAACTTCACTAGTTTCATTTCTTGTCTTTTCTTCACTTCTTGCAGGTTCATGGACTGATTTTTTAACAATGCCAGTTTTCTCCGCATAGTCAACATCAGGCAAATCATTCTTCCCCAATAAGTTCAAAGTATCATTGAAATTCTGACTTGCAATTTTGTCTCTCAATTGTGCATCGATTTCAGTCTTGTCAATGGTATCAAAACTTACAGGCTTCAGTCTATGTTCATTGTGAATATGTCCCAGCAAAAGAGTCTGCTCAATGGCCCCTTGTTCACAATACAGACATTTATAAAACACAACATTTAAATGGTCAAGTACATGCCGGTGGAGTACAAATTTCTTGGCAATTTTTTGCTGACAAATCCTACATCGAAATCCAAGTTCTTTTTCAAGAGGTAGGAAACAGGCTGATAGTCTCCCATGCAACTCATCACCTCCCAATACATAATGATCTGAAGATTCCTGTTTATCAGCCTTAGCTTCAGCTTTGTCTAAAGTCGAAACTATCTTCTTGACAACCATAAATGGATTGTCTATACTGTTTCCTCTTTGATCCGTCTCTGCAGCAGTTTTATCCAAATTTGACACAATTATTTTCACAGCAGTGAAAGGATTTTCTACACGACTGGCCTTCTGGTGCAAAGCATTCTGGTGAGTGAATGTTAAATTTGTCTGCTCATGTGACCCAGAGGTGGACTTTCTCGCAGTTGCTTTTTTGGAAAAATTCAACTTAGTTGCCTCCCTGACAGGACAAAGTTCCGGATGTTCTTTAATATGGCGCATAACACTGATACGCATTTTATTTGAAAATGAACACTTTGTGCATTTGAACGGTTGAGAGAAAATGTTTCCATCTGGAATCACAATTTCTTCTTTTCTATCAAATCTACTTTCACTTTTATTAATGTCTGTCTCATTGAATTTCATATTTAAATCATAATTTTTCCTAATTGTTATCGCTGGTCGATTGTCATCCGAGTTAGCTTTTGGATTAAACTGAATTACAGCAGATTCAACCGTTTCTATTCTGCGCAAAATTCTTACTTCTTGCCCTTCATGTTTCTTATTCATGTGGCTGACTATGACTTCCTTCATTGTTGATGTATAATGGCAGAATTTACATTTAAATGTACTGAAATTTTTATTTTCAATGTCGAGATGACTGCCCTGTATATGAGCACGGAGTTCTGATTTGTGCTTGAAATACTGGGTACAATAATGACAATGGTACTTTCTGCCCTTTTTGTTGTCTTGTTCATCAATCACTATAGTATTTTCACCTTCTTGATCAAATGGCTGTGCTGACTGAGCAATGTGTGTCAAAGGCGTGGTAGTCAGGTTTTTGTCAGCCGACGTTGGCAGAGGGCGAGGTTTTGAAGTTGAAAATTTTATGGTAGACTTGCCTTTTGCATTTTGAGACGTACACTTCTTTTCATGTTGCTGCACATGCTCTGCTAGACGTGACTTGAACGTTTTACAATATCTGCAGGTTTCTTCATTTGACTTTACTTCAGCAGTTACCAAAATGTATTGTCCCTTTTCTGAATGCCCATCCTGGATGTGATCCATAATGTTATACCTTTGATTTGTCTGATATGCACACAGTGTGCACGAAAATATCTTCAATTCATGGGTTCCAATATGATTTGACATGTGACCTTTAAAATCATTAACAGTGTTTGTCCCTTTTGGACAATACATACAAATGAAGCGTTTTGATCTATCAGGCTCTTCATCATCAGTGTGCATTGCTGTATGTTCTCTGTAATATCTCTGATTGTAGCAAAGGTAAGTGCAATGTGGACACTTCAAATTCACAACATCACAATCTTTCCCAGTTGAAACAGAGTTCCTATCTAACAAAACTCTGAGTTCCTTGTCAATCTTCTGTGAACTCTTCACTTTAATTGTTTCTTCACGATGTTTGTCCAGGGGCAAAATGACAGCTGGTTGAAGGGTTTCCTTATCTGCTCTATCAAGCATTGCTGGTATATCAATTCTGGCTGCATCAGGAATGTCTTGTACAGTAATAGGAGCAAATTCACTCATTCTTGCCGCTGGTGCAATATAGAAGTTGATTTCACGTTCCAGACACACAACTTGTGATGTAACTCCTACCATTCTTGGTTTGTCAGGATGCGATAACTGGATGTGTTTCATTACCACAGCCTTGTTCACAAATTTGAAAGAGCAATGCGGACAATTGACAAATTTCAATAAATTGTCCTTGAGGTGCATCACTAATGCAGTAATATCTGTGAATACTTGGTGGCAAAATACACATTTGATATTCAAGTCCTCAGGTTTGTGGCACTTTAAATGCTCCCCATACATATGCACCAAATTTGTCTTGTACTTGCAGAGCCTAACTGGACAGTTATACAGCAAGAATACTTTAGCATTGGCATGCGAGTACATATGTCTAACATGAGAATCATCATTATAGTCCTTGACACCGCAGTGACAACATACAAAGGTGTATGCACCTGCGTGCTTTGAGGTTAAATGTTCCCTGTATTTTAGTGATGTAAGACAGGCATAATCACAATTATTCATTCCACATATATAGAATGCATCAACCCGTTGGTTTTCAAGCACAGCGGATTCAAATTTCATCCTCTCCTGACTGTTATCTGCTTTTGCTACTCTGCTATATAATACTTTGGGGTTGTCGCCTCCATGCCCAAGATTTGCACCCGGAACTACCTTTTCTGTTTCTCTAAATCCAACATTTTGTTGTTGCTCAGTAAATGATTCTTTTCTGTCAGCACTTGCTTTTTGACCTGTGAAAATGTGACTTGTAGGACAAGAATTCACATCATTTTCAGATTTAGTCTTTTCTAATTCTGCTTTTTCTTTCTGATCAGTTAACTGTTTTATTTCAGCACATTGGTTTTTATCTGCTAAGCTTTCATGTAATGTTACGTTAGTTGGACAAGGTCTCACTGAGTTACCATCTGTTATCGTTTTCGATTCATTAGAAGACAAGGAAGGTGCTGTTGCAGAAATTTGTTTCAAATTCTCTGTGTTCAATATGTTCGTTACTTTTACAACTTCTGTTTTTCTTTTATCATCCACAGATGTGGAAATGTGGTTCCCATTGTTTGATTTGATTGATGATAGAGTTGATAAGCTATAAGCTGATGCTATCTTAATTTCCATCTGATTACTATTATCAACAGAGTTAGTGGAATCATCATCCTCTAAAACTATCACATCTCGATCTTTTGGTATTGATTCGTTTTTTGTTGAAATTTGCTGCTTGCTACGTCCACTATTCTGCGACTTGGTTCCTTCTTTTTCAGCTTCATCATCACTGATTGAAATAACATCATCGACAATTGTCACTGTCTTTGTCTGTCCATCAGACTCATGGCTCCCACTAGCATCTGCCATTTTTAATAGACTTAAAACCACATCATTAACAAGTAAACAACCCAAGAAATCTTTGTTCATTATTTTCTGTATATGACAAGTTTTACATGCCAATGGTTGCTGATGGAAATGATCCCACACATGTCTGCGAAACACAATCTCATCTTTTGTAAATTTTCTACAAGCCTCACATACAAAGCCCTGGCCTGGCTTAATGCGGAATAAAAACTTCTTTGCATTATTTGATTCAGTTGGCACATCTACTGTGGTTACGCATTGTTCAGTTGTTAAGGCTTTCACAGCTTGGTTGTAAGTTGGGGGATCCTTTTTCTTTACACATGTAAGTAGTGTTGTTACAGGAGGATCAATTTGCTTTGTCGGTACAGCAGCTGACAAGGATCGAATACTAAACTTTTCTTTTATTTTATTTTGCTCTGCCATACTTTGTATACTGGTATTACTTGGTGTGTTTGAAACCGACTGATAGCTTGTAGTCTGCTGGATCGCTAAGGTAAGACCAGAGTTTGCGGCTGTTTGTGTTGCTGGTGTAATCGGTGCCACAGATGAAGCTAGATTGCTCGTCTCAGACACAGATGGCATCTGTACACCTATCTTATGGCCAGCCTGTGGCAACTGAAGATTCGCATTTGACAATACCACTGGTGTAACCTGTGGTCTTGGATATGTCGTGTATTTTGGAGCAATATACTGGAATTTTGTTTGTTCCCCAGACCGAGTACTTGGCAGTGATGCTGCTTTATTCTGAATGTCTGGCAATGTGACTACGGACGTGGAAGGTTGTGCGACAAGGGATGAAACAGTTGATGTGGTTTGTACAGTTCTTACAGGCCAATTAGCTTGATCTGGTGATGCTTGCTGAAACTGCATTGGTACTAACAATTTTGTCACTGGATCTACATGGAGAATAGGCCCTACTGGAGTAGGAGTTCCGACAGGTAATAGCAACATTTGTGTTGACTGCCCTGATATTGCTTGTGTTGTGGTCGATTGCGAAACAGTCTGCTCTTTAGTGTATTCAGTAAAATGCTTAACATGATATTGTGGTGGTTTTTCTTTGGGAACTTTTACAGTCTTGTCCACAGAAGACTTACTATCAGTCTGTGAAGTTGTCAGTGAAGGCACCATTTTCACTGCTATGGTAGAAGTTAACACATTGGTTGTAATAGCTGTTGCCACACAAGATTGTGTTGTGCCTGTAGGATCTGCAAAACTGACATTTGTCGTTTTGATGTCGGTCGCTGTGGTGGAAGCAGAAGTTGCACTGAAGCTAGCAGTAGCTGATGCACCAGTCGTATTGATGGCTACATCTATATTTTCATTACTCTGGTCTGCAGAATTTTTTGACACAATTGCTTTTATGAGAACAGGGACAGCCTGATTAACAGAATTACTATTTTTAGAATTGTTATCAAATTTAAATTGTTCATTTGCACTAGCCACCCTTTCAGCTGAAGGCTCGCCCACTTTTATCTGATTTCTGGGTGTCTTGGGAATTGTCAGTCGTCCACGAAATTCATAGCAGCAATTAGCTTCAAGATTATCTACTATCTTTCTGGCCTTTTTCATTCCTTTCAGGCCACATCGAGATTCACCCTTGATATGAACCTGTTTTGCATGTTGTTCTATTGCTATCCTACTTCTGAATGTTTTCATACATGTGATGCATAAGTATGGATCAGATAACAAATGACATACTATATGTTCTTCAAACTCAGCCCGGTTTTTCCATGTAATCATACAAGTAATACACTTGTACAATGAATCATTGAACGATAATAGCACTGGTCCTTCAGTATCTGCCGGTAACCTGGGTGGCATACAAGATGTTCTATGGTTTTCAATAATAGATGTATCATCTGTTGAGAACTTGCATATAGGACATCGGAATACTCCGGCAGCATTCCAAGCAAGGGCTACTTGCTTTTCTTCACAGGGTGTTAGTGGCTTTGGTGCAGTCTTGGCAACAGCTGGCACTGCAAATGGTTCATTATGATTTTCAGTTTTAACGCAATTCACTGAAGGCTGGGGCGCATTCGTATCAACAGTCACAATTTCTGAACTTTCTGGAGTTTTACATTCTTTAGTCGATTCATTTTTGTCGGTGCTAGCAATGGTGTGAAATTCTTTCAATTTATTCTCCAGATTTGTTAGTGCTATTTCATCAGGAGTTATGTTTTTGTTTTTATTATCAGGTTCACTGATTTGTTTCTCCATTATTGTTCCTCCTGCTAGTACAGTTTGAGATGATTTGTCTTCATCAATGACAAGCCTTGGATCCATGGAATTCTGAGAGGATTGTGAAACGTCTTCATCCATCTTCTAGTTTTGTTACGGTCCTGAAACATTGAAAACAAGGTACATAAAAACAATTATATACATGTAGATAGATCACACAGATAGCAATTTGGTAATTAATTGCCTCCTGTAGTGTTGGACACAAACAGTTTAGAATTTGATAGATAAACTAATACAATTTAGTGCAGTATGTCCTAAAAAGAATGTTTCAATGTGCTACAGTGTACATGTACATTTCTGTATTATACTTCCCTGTTATATGTTGCTATATGGGCCAGAATTCATTATTTGGCCTAACTGGGGGACATTTAAGAGATTTTTTTTGGATGTTGTGCTTTGTTAGAAAAACTACAACGTGGCATAGTCCAAGCCACTAGAGTTTGGACAATAGCAAAAGTTTGCAGAATATACATGCCTTTGACTACGGAGAGATAGAAATGTGCAATCTCATGTATATAACATTGACAAAGAGGTAATATGTATTTGGTGATCCTATGTTGCTTTCAAATGGCATCTTAGTTTCTTTGTTGTGTAAAGACGTGTTTTACTGTGCACTAACAATCACCTTTACCAGAAATGCATTGATTATTGGTTGATGAAAAAATGGCTACAATACATTTTTCTCGTTACATACACATATTCCATGCTCATTTTAAACTGTTAGAAATGAGAGTATGCTACATGTTTATGGGTTGTAACAAACCTATTTGAACCTTATTTGTTGTAGAGGCATTAGTTTAAATCATGCATTACCTTGAGAAGTATATTGTGACATTTGATCGAAGTCGCGTATGTAACATTGACAAATATGCCAAGCAATACTTTTTTAAAGACTGGATGCTTATTACTACATGTATCTAGATTATCCGTGGCTTCTTCAGCCAAGCAGTTCGCTTCTAAGAAGCACAACTAGGGCAGGAAAGGGGACATAAGCAGGCAGCTTCAGCCTCCCCTTCTAATCCAGCGAGTAAGGGAAAGGGTAGCTTAAAGGTCACATTACAAACTATCACTTATTTTCTTCAAACCGCGCTAAAAACAACGGCGAACCGAATAACCAATTCCCTGTTCATTTGAATTTTTCGTGATATTGAGATTTCTCATATCGCACCTTATCTGACACCTATACAGAGCCATGCAATGAATTGGTAATCGCTTATCTCTCCTGTTACTGCGACCTACTGGCGCGAGGTGGCGCTGTAAAAATAACAGCTATGATGTAGCAGTAGAACAGCTTACCTGATTGGTGGATGAAGGTTTCTTATATAATATCGTTTCGATTTACGGACATCATGTATTTGTTGCATAATTTCTTCGTTTCTGTCGTTTAAAGGTACATGCCCACTCAGTAGGTACAAAATGTTCTTTATAGGAATTAAATTACCTGTAATAAGTGCCCGATATAAAGATATACTCATTTAGTAATACATATTTTACTGATAGTGACGCGCGGTGGTATCAGGCTATTTTCATATGCAAATTAGGCATGATATTTTTTAGTTATTTATACTAATTAAATGCGTCACGTGAAAAATAATATTATAGACAGATTATAAAGTATGATCATTGCACATCAAAAAATAAATACAGAGGATAAATAATAATGTCCATTAACATTTTAAGGAAACACGGTTATCACCCTTCATATCAGTGTGGAAATTTTACTTCTGATATAAAATGTATAATAATGCCAATCAATGCGTGGGTTAATGGTGACTGAAAGTTTATTTTGCTAGAAAATGTCTCAAGATATAAAGTACATTTTGTGCCTACTGAGTGGGCATGTCCTTTAATATATACATTAATCGTTATTTTTTCCTTCGCCTAGTTATACTTGGATTATTTATACGTTGGTTGCAATCGTCAGCGACGACTATCTGTGCGGAAGTCGGTTGTAATTCACGGTCAAACAGACAGCAGAGCCAAAATCAGAAAAAATGTGAAATTAAATGTTATATTTCTATTTTTTTTTTACAAAATGCTAATCTCCGACATTTCGTAAATTGATTCTGCAATGCTTTGCAGAATGTTACTTCAGCATACTTGTACTTTGACAATTTCGAGTTGAAATAATCAGTGACACGCGTGTGTAGCTATGTTCAAACGTATGCCGCCGGAGATCATTAATAGCAAACAACTTATCCGATGATTTGACCGCAGGCAAATAGGGAAGTGGATCTTGCGACAGGTGTATTCTGAATTCAATGAAGCCACACCTATGCTATGCCGATTGGTTGAATCCATTTTGTTTATCTGTCCTAGTCAGTGACAGACGTGTGAAGCTACATTCAAACGGATGTAAACAATAATGCGGCAGGTGCATATTGAATCCGCGAGGCCACACCTATGCCAGGCTGATTGGTCGAGTCCAATTTGACAGACATGGTAGAATAGATACACTGTGCACATCAGGGTGCTTTCTACAGTTCCGAAAATCCAATCTTGATGTGTTTGTTTTTATACATGGATGAATGTTATATTGCAGGATTAAAATTGTATAACTTGAATGTCCACTCGCTTATTTTTCCGTAAATACTGTTTTCTAATACTAAGGCCAGTTTTTTTTTATTTGTTGGTTTACGGATTTTTTTTCCGCGAGATCTGGTCGGTCGGTCGGAAAAAAATAAAAATAAAAAAAAAAATTTTCAATTTTTTTATTCTTTTTGGCACAGGGTTGGGTCGGTCGGGGAAATATAAAAAAAAAAAAAAAAGTGTCGAAGGCGGATGCCACCGGCGGCATATTGAAGAAACTGTGACAAACGGGTGAACCAAAAGTGTTAAGTCAAAGGGTGAAGGTCATATGTAGTATGGCAAGGCAGGTGTAGCATACATGCAAATGAATGAAGTATGGAAATATTGAAGCAGTTAAGCAACTTATGTAGATGCTATGGCCAGTTTGAGAAACTGTGACAAACTGGTTAACCAAAATTGCTAAGTCCTTTTAGCAGCCCTGTGAAGGTCAAAAGGTCAAGGTAATATAAAGTATGACAAGGCAGGTGTAGCACACATACCAATGAATGATGTGTTGAAATATTGAAGAACTTGAGCAACTTATGTAGAAGATATGGCCCGTTTGAGAAACTGTTACGAAGTGGTTAACCGAACGTGTGACGGACAGACGGACGGTCCGAACACCATAAAAATCACCTTTTTAAGGCACATGGTTGGGTTGGTTCACCTTTTTAAGGCTCATGGTTGGGTCGGTTTGTGGTCGTTAAAAAACAAAAAGGCCAGTGATTGTGATAGAGTGAAACTTGTGTTAACCGGCATCGTCTCGGACCAAGAGTTTGTCGGTTAACGTAGGGAGTTGGTTCAGCAAGTATCTTTATATTCTACATAGCAACTCAGTTTCATATTCACATACTGTTGAATGTTGATCACTGTGAATGGGTTGCGTAATGCGTACATATTAATACCGTATCTGGTATAATTAAATACAAGAGTTGTCAGAAGACAATGAAGCGGAGATATAGTTGAAACGAATATCAGTGGGGGTGGCACGAGCGTGGATTTGTGGCAGGGCGGTAGAGGACCCTAGGAAGAACGCATACATGAAATATGAAGCACATCGGAGCAAGAAAACAGAAAATATAGACCATTTATCCGAGCGTTAAGGTTTTGAATTTTTGAAGACGGACGGACGGATGGACGCCTATGAAGCCGGGGGTATGCCATAAGCACCCCTTCCTTCGGAAGGCGCGCTAAAAATGAATCACGAGTATATGTATTTATTTATCAAGTCGTGTCACAATTTGTTGTCACCATACTTGGCACTTGATACACACTCGGAGCACTATTGTTTCACATTTACGCTCCTGGTAAAAATGTTGTGTACGACAGTTCGTACATTAATGTCAGCTATTGATAAACTAACAATTGCCAATTTCTTTTATTTTTTTTTTATTTTATTTTTTTTTTGGATCGGAGGTAAAAAAAATCTAAAAAAAAATCGGAAATTAAATTTTTTATTTTTTTCCACATTGTCAAAAAATCGGGTCGGCGGATCTGTAAACCAACAAATAAAAAAAAAATGGCCTAAACTATAACTAAATCACATATTTTGTTCGTTGACAGATAAAAAGAATTAAAAGTATATATTCAATTTTTACATGTACAGTAAATTCTTTACTATTTCTAATCTATTTCCTACTGACTTGTTTCAAATAAATAGAAAATGTTTGGACTTGATGTTAAAAACTAAAGATGTTTAGAAGAAAATCGTTGTTTTGTCAAATGAGGGTTACGTCGAAGCTTGGTCCTATATGTGGCTGTGACTGGAGAAATGGGGTTTGTGTGATTTGTGACTAATGTAGGTCCTAATCAAATATAACACTCCTGTAGTCTAAATACGATCTAGATTGCATGTTAGTGTGTTTTATTGAAGGAATGCCGAAAAGTGCAGATCCTGTTCAGACTGTGCGAATGTACAGGCTGAACTGGATCTACACTGGTCGCAAACGCCATATAAGCCCCGTGTTGTGTTTGGCTTATTGCACCTTCTCAGTCGCGGTGTACAGCGTATGTTGACACAATCTTCAAACAACACCCCACCCCCCGTGGCAATTAGAGCGACTAATTTTCCCACTGCTGTCACCCAGGGCTTTCCTTAATTGACCCCATGTACAGCATTGTTTCATTGTAAGTGGACAATGGCCTACAAGAATGACGTTATGACAGTTTGACCAGCATAGCACCAGATCCATCTATGCAACTGACAGCTCTGATAAGTGACTACTCTGTTGCCCGTCTGATTTAGCATTATATATAAGTACTATCGGGGAAAACATAGATTGCAACCTAACGATGTAAATATAAATAAATGTATATACAGACTGGTATCCTACAGCTGTTGAAAATTGCACAGTATGTCCATTTTGTCACCCACTGTCGCATTTCAGTATGTAGTCTGTGACTAGGTCATTCTTATATTTTTACAGTACAGTACAGTCCCATATATTTATATCAGCGGTCTAATATACTGGAGTTCTAAGTAGTCTGTTGAACTATTACCTGTAATTATCGTATTATGCATACATTTCGGAAGTTCTGCTGATACGTCATATACCCACGTGACCGCAAAGGGAAATAACTGTGGTAAGCAAAATAAGGGGAAGTGAGTCATGCAGTGACGGCTGGAAAAACTGGCTGACCGGAATATGAAATCCGTAAAAGAACGGCACATACTGGTCAGATTACTGTAAAATTTGTTTTATTTGATATATAAATGATGAATACATAAGCGTATCGTGAAAACAGAAGCTTGTTATATCTCCTTTAAAGCAACCCTTACCACCTATGCTGCCCCAACAGGGTGGCGCTACACGCATCAGAGATTGGCAATCTCTGGGCTTCTACAGCAGGCTTTTCGTTGTATCAAGACAAAACGGCAAGCTGTGCCCATTATTAGATCTGTCTATGCTGAATCTGTTCATCCAAACAGATCATTTCAAGATGGAGACTGCTCGATCAATGCAAAAAACTATAAGAGTCAACGATTGGGCCGTCTCCATCGACCTACGGGACGGTTATCGTCATATACCGATGTGCCCTGCATCCAGAAAGTTTCTACGCTTTCAGTCGGAAGGCAGGGTATATCAGTTTTGTGTCCTACCCTTCCGAATAACCACGGCTCCAAGGGTGTTCACAAAACTAATGGAGGTAATCGCGGCAGAAGCCAGGTGGAGAGGTATTGCAATACATGTACTTCAATACCTGGACGACTGGCTCCTGCACGATCAGTCCAGAGACACACTGCTACTCAATCTGCGTGTGGTCTGGAATCTGATCACGGGTTGGGACTCATGCCAAACATAGAGAAATCGGAAATAGTACCGACTCAGGACTTCTGCTATGTAGGGATGAATATTTCCTTACCAAGCTGGGGATAGTCAGGGTACCCTTGGACAGAGTGGACATGATCTTGAAATTGGTCTTCAAAGTCCTGGATACAGTTCAACTACCAGCCAGGGAGCTATTATCGCTGCTGGGGGTCTTGAACTCAGCGGCAGATATGCGGTCTCTAGGTCGTCTACATTTACGACCTCTGCAGATATATTTGCCCTTCCACTGAAGACGCACTATCACCCACTGGACATGTTGATATCGCTGTGTCATCCCAGACGCTGGGCTCAGAGGACATGGTATCTTCAGGGGGTCCCAATGTCAATTCCCGATCCGGAGTTGGTGTTGACCACAGACGCCTCTTACTCAGGTTTAGGAGCTCACCTGAAACCCCTGGGACTGGTGTTCTCGGAGATACAATGTATGGTCGGAGGAGTGGGCCGGGTGCCACATCAATCCAGATTAATCCAGTCAGTCCAGCTGTAGGTGAAGTGGGCGAATTGTATTTGTTCGACGACAGGAAATCGTCAGCGTCGACTATTAAGGGATACAGGTCGGTGTTGGCCAGCTGTTTCAAGTTCAGTTCAGCGCCAACATGTAACATAGGTTCAGACGCCAGGTTATCGGCGATGATTTCGTTCTTCACTAGGGAAAGTTTGTTTGTTTGTTGGGGTTTAACGGCCTATCAACAGCTAAGGTCATTTAAGGCCAGGTCAATGGGTTTAGTACTAAATCCCATATATTACCTGTAGAAGTACATGTTCACATACACGTACAAATGGGGGGAAAATCCCAAAATCAGAACTGAATATTTACAATAACAAAACTATATATTCAGCCCTGAAATCAGAATAATCCTGATCTGATGCCAGGTCCTCGCCACACCAGAATCACTTGGCCCCTCCCAAGAGCAGTAGGATCAGTAATAATCTTACTGTTTTTATAATGGGCAATAACCCAATTCAACTCCCAGGTAACTAAAGAGCCAAAGATAAAAACGTACCTGAGGACCAAACCAGGCAAATTGTGATTCCTATAAGGAGGAACCATACCGTTAATTTACGCGGTCTCATTCGCCCGACCACCACCCACTCACTAGGGAAAGACCAGTAGCTAGAACAGTTTCCCCTAAATGGAATCAAGCAGTGGTCTATGGGCCTTAACCAAAGCTCCGTATGAGCTCATGACACAGCTGCCCTCCTTGACTGGTCGGTCAAGACAGTGTTCCTCCTCGCTTTCGCTTCGGCGAAATGGAAGGGGAATTACACGCCCTGTCCATGGACGACCAGAATCTGGTTTTTGGTAAGGATTCTGTTACTCTTGTTGCGAAGTTGGTTTCCTTGCTAAAACTCAGGTCCCAGGTAAGCATCCCCGACCGTTCGTGATCCCAGCCCTGTCAAAATCGGGTCAATTATCCGTGACAGAAAACATGCTATGCCCAGTTAGGGCAATTCGGCACTACATCTCAATAACTAAACCAATGAGAGGTAGGTGCAAGAGACTTTTTATTCCATGCGTGGGTAATCAGGATCTATCCAAAGCGTCGGTTTCCAGATGGATATCTCTCGCGATACGCAGAGCATATCGATCCACTTCGGTTAAGGCGCTCAGAAAGCTATAAGTCAAAGCCCATGAGGTCAGAGCAGTATCAACCTCCTGGGCTTTCCTCAATGGAGTGCCCCTGGATAAGATAATGGAAGCGGCATCCTGGAAGTCTCATTCCACTTCTCAATTTTACTTACGTACACTGATGGCGCAAAGCGCAGATATTTACACATTAGGTCCCTTAGTCGCGGCTGGCAGGGTTGTCGCGGGTGGGAAAAATACTGTGTAAAAGGCTCACTTTTGAGCCTGTTGTTATTCTGGGCCAGTGGATCCAGTCTAGGATAACACATTGGTAGTATATTCACATTGGCAGTACAAAACGATCTAGTTATCAGCTAGTTCGAGTTATGTTTTCAGAAAGTTTTATAAATTGTTTTCTTGATTGCACAGGACTAGTTAATGCCAGTCAGGATACAGATTTTACTATAATGTGTACAGTTTTGAGTTGTTACCAATGATTGTGAGGTCCGTAGACGGTACCGGGGAGTTCCCTGTGCCCCAATGCACTAACAGTACCATTTATCAGGACACTCGAAGACAGACATAATCATTCATACAGGGTCATGAATACTACATTGTGTATGTATTGTAATTATTGTTAGTATTTGGTTGTCAATATACATATGGGTAATTGATGATAGCATTACAATTTGTGAGTGACATGAGTTAGAACTTTAAGAGACGTGTGTACATGGTCAAGGGTCAGTGTAGATACTGCGAGTCTTATATGTGAGGCACAACATTGTTGATGACATGATGCGAACATGCTATGAGTTAGTCACATTCAGTGCGTGTGAAACTGCAACTGGAGACGGTACTCAAGCAGACCAGAAGGCTTCGTTAGCGGTACTAAAGTGGCTCAGTTACCTTCTGGGAGCGAACAAAGGGGGCGCTGCACAAGACGGTGCCCGGGAGTCATCTACAAGTTGTTTGGTGAGTCAATTTATTGATCCTATAGTGTGGCAGTTATACAGTATAATCCAGAAGAATTGTGGACTTTGTGACAAAAGCATGAAATTTGGTACACATACCCTTTGAAGTACACTAAGTCATTAAAGATTGGGTACCCATTGATATCTCCTTGGTAACGGCCACCATCTTGAATCACAAAATGGCCACCATAATTAACAACTTCATGTAAATTCTTGTAATTTGGTTATCATAAAAACAAAAAATGTGTGGTATTTAAAGATAGAATTAATAAACAAGTATGCTGAATTTAATGATATCAATACATCACAATCAATTGTATTTTCAAGATGGCCGCCAAAAATATAGCAAATTTGAATAAATTTGCTTCTGTGAATAATACACATTTACCATATGAGCTCCCAATCATATTTAGTGCGTTACATAATTCATAAACTCAGCTATTACCATTAATACACTTCCACATGGGTAGGTACATGTAAACGTACAACTAGATATGTCATACACCGGCATTGACTCTACAACATCATGTGTCTTCAGGACGTTAATTCCATTTGCATTCTAATAATAACGTATTCACACTTTCTGTTTTATTGTTTTGTATTGTAAATATAATGTTCGTTTATGTCAGTGCTGTACTGACAGTTTTCCACATAGCTATGCATGAATTAGGGAATGCCGACTTCCTGTCATTTCAATGCAGATTATATGGGCCACATGCTGAGAAAAAGGCCATTACATACTTGGCAGTCATTGGAGATTTAAACTCTTGAATACACATGCATTCTGAATGAGTTTTCATAGTTCTGCTTGTATCATTAATAATACTTCTACTTTGACTGACTTGCGATCAGTGTAGGCCCTGATCAGACTGTGCGGATGCTGGTAGCATATGTCGTAATGTCATTTTTCTCAGCTGGGGCCCCATATATATTATATTCATGAATTAACATTCCTAAAACTAGGCAATCACTGTCTGTGCTTTTCATGTATCAACACATTCACCACTACATTCACATAGTTCAGTGCATTGAAGGTCAGATGTTCTACATTTACATTTCCTCTTGCAGCTCTTTTTACAACCACAGTGCACAAGCTCATGACATGACATTGACGCATCCGGCAATTCAGACCAGAAGGGCTTCCATCCTGTATCACTTGACATCCAACCCCATTGTTCAGGACTAGGTATCTGTGGAACTTGTGTTCTAGCTTGTGACCAAACATATCCTGCTTGATATGTGGCTTTTTTCACATGTTGGAGTAATGTCGCTTTAGTTGGAGTAATGTTCTGAATGCTTTGAGATCCTTGAGCAAACAATTCTTTTCTCGCTTCTTTGATGTTGTCCACGATGCATGTTCTACTGTACATACGAATAACAAACTTTTCTACTTCATGTAGACATTGCGGAGTGACTTCTGTTGGCTTTGTCAATAGCTCCAGAAATACGGGGGTCACTGTAGGACAGTCATTCCATGCCACCCAGGCAGTCTTTTTTCCACGACCGAGAAAGCTAGATACTGTATCACAGCCTGTAAGCGCATGAAACATTAGTAATGCCTTTGCCTTTGTATGACCCAATTTTCTGACTATGAAGTGAATAGGAATGTGCCAGAAATGTTTTCCGGTACCAAAACTAATCCAAAGTTCATCTAGATCCATATCATTGAAATGGGATACTGCTAAAACTACAACGTCCGTATAGCTACTTTACGATACCCCTTCCGACCACAATGATCCACGTGTAATAAGATCCTGGTATCAGCCTCTTCGTGGTCACATGGCTGCAATGGCTGCATGTACTCCTGATTATCCGGTCCAGCCATGACTACATTCATATCACATGTACTTATGACCACCTTTTTATCAGTATTAACAGATTGAATGCAGCTTGACAAGTACATTACATGAACAATTCCTCTTTATTCTGATCAATCCTGAGAAAACTCTCCCAATTAGATGGTATAGGTGTATCAGCAAGTACCCTGTGTCTTTGTGCATGTCCGTGCATTCTGCGACCCCTAGCAACCCCTTCAGACTTTCAACAATATATCTATCCCATACAATATCAATTCTACGAACAGTTTCCAACTGAGATGCAATATATGGAATGAATACATTATGTGAATACGGTAGTCGTGAAAGGTTCTAGCTCCACCTGGTCTCAGCATGTGTACAATTACTGCACCATCCAGTACTTTAGCATCCAATATAGGACTAGTTTGTGATGGATGGTTATTCATATCCTCAGTTAGGCAATTTAATAAATCCGACTTTGTTCCTTGTCGCAGGTCCCCCATATCAGAAAGTGAAGGTGGATATTTCTGGTTTTCATGTTGGAAAAAGTTGTCAAGATCACCTTGTCTAGACTGACATGCAATATATAATCTTGCAAATAGAGTACAGTTTGTTTTCATTGATTGAAATTGTTCCTTGCTTTTCGAGCGTTGTTTTGTTTTAAAAATTGGCATTTTGTTTTTTCTGATGATATCACTCAATGGTTTATTGGATGAATGTGTAAGTCTCTCATCAACAAAACTAGAGTATTGTGTTCTTCCAACATCTTCAATCATACAATGGTGTATACAGTTTTGACGACATCAACATTCATGATAGTTTTTGTGTCAAGTGTTAACAGGTCTCCAGTGTCTTCACAAAATGGGTTTCCCTTTTCATCAATATCTGATACTAAATCAGTTACATGTGTGGCAAAATCCTTTTGAGCAGTACGACTTTGTTCATGATGCTCCACCTTTCTAATGCTTGCGCATTTTCTGTTAACCCCACAGCACCTCCGTCACCTTTTATCACTTTCTTTAGTTGCTCGTGGCACTGATCAATAGCCATAGCTGAGAAGGCATGTCGAGACTTAAATCTGAACCGCAAAATGACCAAGTACAAATTCTCTATGAACAGCTGGACGTGCACAGGTAACCATCTTGCATAGTTTGTATGGTCGAAAGCAAACATCCATGGTACAATTTGCAGGAGACATTGAACATGCATATCACAATTTTGTTCTCTTATTGAACGTACATACTGCAAGAGTGTCAACTCCATGTGTAATGTTGTAGACCAGTATTTAAACTGGGGTTGAGTTTTGCCTTGAGCAACACACCATTGCTCAAATGCAAGAGGTGCACCTTCATCAGCGTACTGCGCCAGGTACATATTATATGCTTGGTGTTGTAGAATGTGAAGACTGGCCACAGTTACGTGGTGTGCATATCTAGCCCGTGTAACACGAGTCCCGGTCAACATTGAATCTGCGCGTTCAGAGGTAGTCACGTCTGCCTGTACAAGTGATGCAGTCCAGCCGCTACCCTTTAGCCAATTTCCAAGTAATTTCAAAACATTCATTTCGATATGCAATCCTCCCATCATCACCACAATCTTATCCTCTCCGTGAGATTCTGGCCATGACCATTGTACCTGCTTCGCTATAGCATATAGCGGTTGGTCTACAGTCACTACTGGTATCTGTTCTGGATTAACATGATGTACAGCAGTGCTAACAATATGAATTGCATGCACAATCATACTTGTGGTATGAGCCATTTCCCGGAAAAGGGGTAGTAGTGCTGTGTTTGTCAAACACGTATCCATAGGTGGCTGTTGACTAGCATGATATGCTGCCCAAGACAGGTAATCCTCTGCTTCAATGTCAGATTTGCCCAATAGATTTGCAGTTTGCGACAACCATTCATGTTCTTTGGCCACATTATCAACCATTTTATCTTCATCACTCACCTGGCTATGTTGTCGTGTAGGAACAATTGGATCAAGTGGTTTATATACGGGCGAAACCAGCGTGTAACTTACTGGAAGTGGAGAAATTTTCTTTTGATTGATACTAGATGTATCCATTATAATCGGATCTTGTCATTCTCCAGGGTTCTCTTTTGTTGGAAACTGCATTAATAATGAAATAGCCGTTCCATGAAATGAATCTCGACTAGTTTGTGCACTGGGGTTGTGGTCTATGTTATCAATAGCGCTGCAAGTGAAAACATACTTGTTCAGTTTTGGAGTGCATACAATATTGTCCTTTGCATACTGCACACATATGGTCATCAATCGGTCATATGACACACACAGACCTAGATTAAAACACATGTCAACAAGCTGTCGTTTCCTTGTTCAGTGTTCTGCCAAGGACGCGGGGCGCGGAAAAATTGTCAATGGCGCAAGAAAAAAATTACCGATAAGCCAACGGGCGCATTAAATATTCGGTCCGAGTTTGCGGGTTACGAAATTAAAAAAGTCCGAACTGTGTTAGGGGCGCTCGTGAAATGTACCGGAAATGTAAAATTCGCATAGCAACAGCGCTTAGCTATACATCTATCGACGGTTTTCATTGGATGGTATATTTACATAAGTGATACAAGTATAAAGCAAACTATTTTGGTCCGCCAATCAGAAAAGCTGTTTGAAATGCGCGTATTGTCTGGGAGCCGATGGAATGATAAAGAACTACAAATACATCATGATCATGTTTTAATGTTTATTTCCATGTTTTTTTCACAATCACAACATTAATTACTTTAATTGCTGATATTTAATAGTTCGAAGCAGTGTTTTTCTTCAAAATACCATGTGTGACCCCATCATTTTTGAAAATGTCCCCACTTTTTTTTACCCATGGGGTCATTGGCCCCATGTCTCCGATTTCTTGGCAGAACACTGCTTGTTGTAGCATGAATAAGCATGCTGAGATATATAGGCAATGGTGTATCACGTTCTTTATTATGTCTGATTGATTTACACCGGGTCTTTGACCTATATGTATATGCGTGTGTGTATGTGTTTATTTCACATTTAGTACTACGGTTTATATAATAGCAAAAGTTGTTTTCACGCAATGTAAATGTGTTCGCATTAATATAAATATATAAAGCAGTAACCCTATAACTTGTAATATTGTGGTCTTTGGGACACTTAGATCATGTGTATTGAAATATATGTCAGAAACTGTTTGTTCGGTATTAGGTGAACTTTAGCATGTTTATTGAACTATAGCAAAACGTTGCATAAATACTTATTTACTTTGGCTATACAATGCTAATGCATGATTGGGTCATGTTGGTGAATTGTTCGTGCGTCATAATTACTTTGTACGGGTGTGATTAACTGTTAGCCTCTAGGAACATTAGAAGCTCATGGGGGCAGCCATTGTTGTTGTTGTTGTAGTTTTCCTCCGTTTGATTTTTGGTGCGTCACATTTATACAATTGTTAAAAATAATAACAGGTACATAATCACATCTCATTTAGTGTTCCATTTAAGAGTATGTGTATTATATTTAGAAAAATATATATTTAGACAATGAGCTATGGAAAATAAAAATAATTAGTGACCATTGTTGCATCGAATCTGAATTACTAGACCTAGTTTTTATACTCATTTAGACACTAAAACCGTGATTATAGACTGCATAGAAGCAACAATGTTGCAAATATTGAAATCCATGGCGGCCATTTTGAAAATCAAAATGGCAGCCGTTACCAAGGGGATATCAATGGGTACCCAATCTTTAATGACTTGGTATACTTCAAAGGGTATGTGTACCAAATTTCATGCTTTTGTCACAAAGTGTACAATTCTTCTCAATAACTGCCACACTACTAGGTTAAAAGTATTCACAGAGCGAATTAATTTTTTCTGGTTTCTGTATCACCTTACCAGCCCACCTTGGCAGCCATGCGCTTAAGCGATTTATCCATGCGTTTATGTCATCGAGATAGCGAAGATATTTTTTTTTAACTTATTTTATACGGAGGGGACAGAACGAACAGTCGTGGGGTAATGGTGAATGAGTGTTTATTTTGCCATGTAATGTCTCGGGTGATGTCTCTGATATAAAGAACAGTTTGTGCCTACTGAGTGGGCATGTACCTTTAATATGTAACGGATTTTGATGAAATATGGCACAGCAAACGCGTCTTAATGAGCTGCATTTGGTGGTTCAGGGAGTTCGGCACAGACGTATGTAGACGGTAGACGCGGAAATCGATTCTTCGCAAAAACGACAGAAGTTTGGGCCAAAATACAGAGACCACCAAATGAAGCTTAACAAGACGTGTTTGATGCGCCATATTTTATCAAAATCCGCCATATTTTATCAAAATCCGCTACATAATATGGGGCCTGAAAATAGCACTGGTCCGAGGTCCTGGACCTGCAAATTTTAATGTCGGACCTTTGTATTTTACAAGCAACAAGTCCGCCGGACCTGTGATAAAATTAAAATTGCAATAATCATTCAGTGGCGGTGCTAAATCCGTTCTGCTTATCTTCTTCTACAATAATTTATGGTGACACAGTCGAGGATTTACACATGGTGTGACACATATTTCTACTGTTTTCTAGCGATTATCCACTCGGACCTTCCAAAAAATAGCTCGGACCTTTCTCTTTTTTCCTTGTTAGGTCCCGGACCTGCTGGTAAAAGCTGCTATTTTCAGGCCCTGTAATAAGGACAATATAAAAGAATACAAACTTTGAATCGGATGGATTCTGGAAGTTTCAGTACTTGTTGTTGTTGTTGTTGTAACCACGTGATCATACACCTTGTGTAGTTTATGTACCAAATTTTATTAGCGTGATTATTTTATACATTATATTTTTTGCTGTCTTGTTTCAAATGCTACAGGAGGTGAAACCAACAGATGGCTAGTACAGTAAAGTTCCACTTTACGACCACCCCGTTATTAAGCTTGCCCGGTTAATACGTTTTCAAAGAACTGTTTTATTTACTCTAATATTAACATGGTCACAGGGTTCGATACAATGACCAGCCTGCTAATTCCGTATTACGACCAGTTTTGACAGTCCCGATGTGTCAAAATGTTGTTTTAGGGCCCGTCTTTACGACCATGATACATGTACCACACGTGTATAAACTTTTGTTAGGCGGTGGTTAAAATGTAGTTTCATTAAATGAACTGAAAACAAGAGGGCCATGATGGCCCTAATTCGCTCACCTGACTCCATGAGCACCAGAGGAGAATGTGACATCGAGTTCATATGTGTTTTAAAACATTTTAGCTATTTTTAGATGGTGGTCATCTTTGATGAAGCGAGGACTCATTTTACAAAATCTGAAAATGCTTCAACCAAGGATCTTAACTTACTATGAAGTTCCTGAGAAAAAGACGTTAAATTGTCCATTTAAACACCCCTGGGGCATTGTATTTTCGAAAAGAGGGGCGCCTAAATGAGCGTGCTTTTTTGAGAAATAAATAGTTATAAAATTTGCTTCCACATGCTCTAAATAACTCAAAATACGAGTGCGGTGCTATTTGCTGTGTTGTAAACACATGGGAGTAAGATTGCTACTTAATATAACGTCCTTTAGCTGTAAACCTGCATTTTATTAGATCTACAAAAATTGTCAATCACCTCAGTCTTCAGTCTGAGGTGATTGACAATTGTCACGAAGTCGAATTGTCGTACATACACATACTACTTCCGAAGTATTATCTGGGAGACTGGGACACAGTACTCAATCCTACGTAATCCACTGAAGTACATTTCATTGCAAATATTTTATTAGCATCGGCATTGCTAATAAGCGCTAGGTTGCTTTACTCGTCCAAAAAAAAACAACAAAAATATGCTTGGGTACTACGCTATTACTGTACAGGTAAGCCAGCCCGGTGACCCGGTGGAACACGGGGTCATATCACGGGGAACACCGTGGTTGTTTATGGCTATTGGAAGTTTGTCCTGCTTGCACCCTGTACGCGGTGGTAATACAGGTAAAAACATATGGTCACCGTGGGGAAGCACATAACTCCCACCGTGATGTCCCACTCTGAGCGTACTGTACATGTACATGTAGAATTGGGAATTTTGGAGAAACATAGTGAATTGTATTTATCATAAAATTGTCATAAATATATAAACAAGAGGGCCATGATGGCCCTAATTCGCTCACCTGACTCCATGAACACCAGAGGAGAATGTGACATTGAGTTCATGTGTTTTAAAAAAATTGTGCTATTTTTAGATGACGGTCATCTGCGATGACTCATTTTACCAAATCTGAAAATGCTTCATCCAAGGATCTTAACTTACTATGAAATTTGGCCAGCATCGGCCATGTGGTTCCTGAGAAAAAGACATTCAAAATCTTGAATAAATGGACCTTTTGGAGGCCATTATGGATGACATAATCATCCGATTCCGACAAATATTGCACCAGAGCAATCGCCTCATTGATACCTTCAATTTGATATATGACATCAGCATATTTGGTCAAAAATAAAATTGGACACCACGGGCCACGCCCATTTTTGACCCTGGGGTCACCATTTTAACACCTTTGAAAGAGCATTCTACGTCGATCATTCCTACCAAGTTTCGTCGAAATCCGGCTGGCAGTTCATGAGAAGAAGATTTTTTTAACAATTTGTGCTATTTTTAGATGGCGGCCATCTTGGATTAGCGACGACCACCGTTTTAACAAATCTGAAAAGGTTTCACCCATGGACCATAACTGTGAAGTTTGGCCACCATGGGCCAAGCGGTTCGTGTGAAAAATTATTTTGAAATCTCTAATATTTAAAGAACGACCTTTTAACCTTTCGGCGGCATTATTGGATGACATGACCATGCAATTTCGATAAAATAATGTACACGAGCGATCGCCTCTTTGATACCTTCGATTTGATATAGACATGACCATATTCGGTCAAAAATAAAATTTGACCCCATGGGCCATGCCCATTTTTGACCCGGGGTCACCATTTTAACAACTTTGAAAGAGCATTGTACATCGATCATTCCTACCAAGTTTCGTCGAAATCCGGCTGGCGGTTCATGAGAAGAAGATTTTTTAAGAATTTGTGCTATTTTTAGACGGCGGCCATCTTGGATCAGCGACGACCTCCGTTTTCACAAATCTGAAAAGGCTTCACCCATGGATCATAACTGTGAAGTTTGGCCACCATGGGCCAAGCGGTTCGTGTGAAGAAGAATTTTGAAATCTCTAATAAAAGAACGACCTTTTGACCTTTAGGCGGCCATCTTGGATGACATGACCATCCAATTTCGACAAAGAATGCACCAGAGCGATCGCCTCTTTGATACCTTCGATTTGATATAGACATAACCATATTAGGGCAAACATAAAATTTGACCCCACGGGCCACGCCCATTTTTGACCCCGGAGTCACCATTTTAACAACTTTGAAAGAGTTTTGTACATCGATCATTCCTACCAAGTTTCGTCGAAATCCGGCTGGCGGTTCATGAGAAGAAGATTTTTTAAGAATTTATGCTATTTTTAAACAGCGGCCATCTTGGATTAGCGATGACCTCCATTTTAACAAATCTGAAAAGGCTTCACCCATGGACCATAACTTTTAAGTTTGGCTGCCATGGGCCAAGCGGTTCATGTGAAGAAGAAATTTTGAAATCTCTAATAAAAGAACGACCTTTTGGCGGCCATCTTGGATGACATAACCATCCGATTTCGACAAAAAATGCACCAGAGTCATCGCATCGTTGATAACCTTCGATTTGATATATGACATGACCATATTCAGTCAAAAATAAAATTTTACCCCACGGGCCACGCCCATTTTTGACTCGCGGGGTCACCATTTTAACAACTTTGAAAGAGCATTGTACATCGATCATTCCTACCAAGTTTTGTCAAAATCCGGTTGGCGGTTCTTGAGAAGAAGATTTTTGAAGAATTTGTGCTATTTTTAGACGGCGGCCATCTTGGATCACGTGATGACGTCATTTTAACAATTTTGTAATCCCCCTACCTAAGGACCATGACCATGAAGTTTGGTGACTATAGGCCCAATGGTTACAGAGGAGAAGACGTTTGAAAATATTCACGGACGACGGACACATTGCGGTAACAATAGTTCGCTCAGGTGAGCTAAAAACAAGAGTGCCGAAGGTCACAATATACGCCCGTCGAGGCAAGGCCAGTTAACAAGGGGAGATAAGTCACTGACAATTAATAGGGTTCTTGCCGTGATAAACATGAATATTGAATTTGGTCACAATCTGTCAAAATAAATAGGCTTCTTCGTCTTGCCGTGATAAACATGTATACCGAATTTGTTTACGATCGGTGAAGTAGAACTTGAGTTGTTGCGTGGAAAAAGATAGAGTGCGAAAAATAAAAATGGCCGCCAAGGGGTAGCTCCCCTTGGCGGCCATTTTTATTTTTCGCACTCTATCTTTTTCCACGCAACAACTCAAGTCATGGGAAATTTTTTAAAATAAATAAGCTTCTTCGTCTTGCCGTGATAAACATGTATATCAAATTTGGTTACGAGCGGTGAAGTAGAACTTGAGTTATTGCGTGAACAAGGATACAGAGTGCGAAAAATAAAAATGGCCGCCAAGGGGAGATAAGTCATCAGAAATTTAGCTTTATCAATAGGCTTCTTCGTCTTGCCATGATAAACATGTATACCAAATTTGGTTACGATCGGTGAAGTAGAACTTGAGTTATTGCGTGGACAAGGATACAGTGCGAAAAATAAAAATGGCCGCCAAGGGGAGATAAGTATTTGGATTTTTTTAAAAATAAATAGGCTTCTTCATCTTGCCGTGATAAACATGTATATCGAAGTTGGTTACGATCGGTGAAGTAGAACTTGAGTTATTGCGTGGACAAGGATACAGTGCAAAAAATAAAAATGGCCGCCGAGGGTCATGGGAAATTTTTGAAAATAAATAGGCTTCTTCGTCTTGCCGTGATACTAAAGTACTGAACGCTAAGTTTTAGAATAGTTTGTATTTAATGTTTTAATAAATGTTGATAACAAAAATCAGTGTCTACATGTATTACGGTAATGTCTGATCAGGATCTGCAATCTCCGCAATTCAGTTCGGAATGCACATTTTATATCGAACAGCTTACTTCCTGATTCTCATACTTTCGAGTGTCTAGTATTATATTAAACAAGATCAATGACATATATCAAAGAAGGGATTATTTAAAAAACAACTTAAACACAAACACATAAAACATAGATCTTTAATTGTATGTTAATCTTTAAAGTCAATAAGCGGCGTAAACTTGATAGCACCGTAGTCGTGCATCACTGACCATACTTGTGGAAATGAAAAGTAGGAGAATCAGGAATACTGGACACTCAAAAGTAGGAGAATCAGGAAGTAACCAATATATCCACCTTTTTTTGAGTTAATAATAAGTAATATTGCCTTGTATGAAAACCTTTAAACCGTAATAGCTGGAGACTTGATATTTGGTATGTATCTTCTAGTGGTGCAACGATATACCGGTATACCGGCGATATGTCATCCTGACGATACGTATCGCGGTACGGTTTTCGCGTATCGCGATATTTACGCCATATTCTCGGTCGCCATCTTGTGTTAAAATAATAGTGTAAAATTATTCAAAATCATTCAAAACATATTTTATAATATGACAGAAGTAAATATTTTGAATAAACACGCCACAATTAGATGACTAATACATGTAGCGAGTAATCTCGGACGTCCAATTTCTGTCGTGAACCATCTTGTGTCCCCATTCGCGTTGACAGCATGACTTTGCATAAAAAAACATCACCTGTTTAACATTAGCCCAGCACAGATTACTGTCTTATATACTGTGTCATTCCTATAAATTGTTTGATTTTGTCTTCCTCTGGTGCTACACACCAAACAAGGAGTTCGAAGTTATAAAAATTTGCACTAAAAACAAACTTTCTAGACCAAAATGTGCTATGTGAAAAGTAGTCTTGTTTTGACTAGGGGAGATAACTCTCATTTACTAATGGACTTATTATAGTGGAACATTCATTTTTGAAAATAACTTTATAATAAACGGATAAAGAAGGAATAATACTATATAATCTTAATAGTATGTATATTAGTACTCGTTTAAAAGCTGTAGCAAAATAATTGTTAACAAATTTAATATGATTTTGTGTTTATATCAATACTCCTTTTTAGGCACCATCTCGTTATTACATTCATACACATGACTCCATTTTCTTGTCCAACATGAAAACGCCAGTAGCAAAATAATTCGAACAAATTGGTGTCCCAGTGAAGGAAAGTTTGTAATTTCATTGTTAAATATACAAGGGAGCCCTCATCCACCCCACACATTTTGCTATTGAACATACATGTAACACCATTGGCAATCCATCAGTCATTATTATGTTCTCATGCTTCATATTTTGGACAAGTATAATACCAATCCAAGGGACTGGTCATTATTTATCACCAAGGGGGTTGGGGTGGGAATGGGGCTGGATAAATTTTGTTAATGAGCGATATCATATTTTTTTAATAAACATATATTGCAACTACTGATTGCCTGGGTTAATCATGCCCCTATGTGATAGCCAGGGGGACATATTACCTTGCTCTTGAGGTTCCGTAAGTCCGTCTGTCTGTGTACATTTACATCAACAAGTTTGTAAGAGTTTCTCCAGTTAAGTTAGAGTCCAGTATTCCAGAGGGGCACATCCATGTTTTACAAACATAATACATATTGCCTTGCTCTTGAGGTTCCGTAAGTCCGTCCGTCTGTGTACATTTACATCAACAAGTTTGTAAGAGTTTCTCCAGTTAGAGTCCAGTATTCCAGAGGGGCACATCCATGTTTTACAAACATAATGTCTAGTATTAATGTTGGTACAAAAGCTAATTTATTAAAGGTATTAATACATGTACATGTACATACATTTTCCTAAAATGTTGGGCAAGTAGCTTTTTTTGTCTGGGCGAGTAGATTATAATTGTACTTGCCCGGCCGGGCAAGTGTGAAAAGTGAATATTTTTAAGCCCTGAATATCGCAATACGTATTGCAATATGGGTTTGTTGTATCGCAATACGGGTTTGACCGTATCGTTGCACCTCTAGTATCTTCTTTATAGTGTGCAGATGTGCAAAGTGAACTTCGATTTTAAATTTGATTCATTGATTGATTTATTAGTGTTAATGGCCTATCAACAGCTAGGGTCATTTAAGGCCGGGCCAACGGTTCAATCGTGTATTTAACCTGCTGTATTGGGGGAAAAAATCCCATAATCAGAACGGAATATTTACATCGAAAACAAGAAAATGTGGCCTGTCGGCACACGAATGCCCCCGGTGGCAGATTGAACAAACAGTAGCAAAGTTAATAACAAATTTTAATGTGAGCAAAAGTTCAAAACTGTGACGGGGTCAAATGGTCAAGGTCATAGTAAGGACAGCATGTACATGTGGTCTTTGTGCACTAGTATTTATGTATTGAAATATTAAAGTGATCCTTCAAAGGATATACAAGATATGCCAGAATTGAGAAACTACGGCAAAGTTCTTAATGTGTGAAAAAGTTCAAAGTTGTGAAGGTCAAAAGGTCAAATTTATTCACATGTATGATGTATTGAAGTAATCCATCAAGGGATATAGAAGTTATGACAGAACTGAGAAACTCTGGTGAACTTCTTAATATGTGAAACAGTTCAAATGTGTGATGGTCAAGGTCATCATATTAAGGGCAGCATGGATGTGTGGCATTTGTCCACGAGTATGCTGTGTTGAAAGATTGAAGTAATTCTTTTAGGGATATAGAAGTTATGACAGAAATGAGAAACCCAGGCAAACTTCTTGAAAGGTACATATACCCACAAAATGTTCTTGATAGGAATTAAATAAGTCTATAATTGTGTCACTATTCCACCAGTTCTAAAAATTACGAGTGCCCACTACACAGATATAATCATTTAGTAATGTTTATTTTGCTGATAGTGACGCGCGGTGGTATCAGGCTATTTTCATATGCAAATGAGGCATGATATTTTTTAATTATTTATACTAATTAAATGAGTCATCTGAAGAAATAATATTTTCGACAGATTACAGGGGTCGAATTTAACCCACTAGCATTTTTTCGCTACTAGCAAAATTGAATTTTCACAAGAAATTTCTATGTTTAGGATTATGCAATTTAATCATGTATACTATGTTTTAGAGTACATTAATAGTGATGTATTTGCATTATAACTGTATTATTAAATAAAAGACTATTTCCTGTGACAGTCTTAGTGTTGAACTGCTATACCATGCCGAGAGCTACAGTACATATAGCCATCGAGTCAACTCCCATTCTTAACTATAAGAATTACTAATTATATACTTAAATTTACTTACTTATACAGTAAATACTGACTAGAAAGTAGTTAACTGTTTCCATATGCACTACAGCTAGTACATTTGGATGAACCATATCAGCCACACAGGCTATATAACACCAATAATTGCAAACAGTTTAGATCTAGATGAGCCAGCTCATAACAGTCTGTCCCATCAGGATCTGTACTGGTTTTCAGAAATTTTACTTTCTCCAAATTAAACCACATTCTGATTAATGGAACAAAACTTGTGTTTTCAATAACTATTTACACCGCAACCATTGCTCCATGTAGCATAATAAAGGGGGTTGAATAAATGTTGTTTATATCTGAACTAACCCAATACATGTACACCTGAAGTAGCCTAATATACATGAAGTGCAGATTTTGCCTTTATTTTTTCACCTTTGACCCCTAATTGCGGCCTCTGATTGGTCATTCTCAACAGCAAAATCAAGATGGCGGCGGATTTTAAAATCTAAATCGCTGTCAATTCAGCCGAATTTTGTCCATTTTTACAGTATATGCGACATAACCAACGACACACGGGTATGTCAATCATCATTTTAATGCTTATTATGACAAATGTGGACTCTAAAGCCAGCCAGTATTGAAGCTCATCGTAAATAAATTGAAGATATGATGAGATACAATGTGGAATCTACCTAGCGTGGAAGCCGCCATTTTGCTTTGAATGACGTCGCTAGATTTGTGACGTATGGCGAGGGAATGATGTCAAAAACATGAGATCACACACGTTCAAACAATTTAGTCCAGGATACGGTATAAATTAAATATAGTGCCGTCGAACATAAAATATATTCGGTTTCGCCACAAACAACTTTATTGGGGCTCGCTGAAGCTAGCCCCAATAAAGCTGTCTAAGACTCAACCGAATATATTTTATATTCGACGGCACTAACCATATATTCACTATATATACAGTCGAACCTGTGAACAACGGCCAGCCAAAGGGGCTGTTGTTGACAGGTGGCCGTTGTTCCAAGGGTCAAACATTTTCCTTCCACAACAAAGTCTTTTGTATTCCATTGTACAGCCATAATCTCCAATAAACCATACTATTACAAAAATACCATGTCGCCGGTAATGCCAGCGCTATACTTTCGAATGCCGGACTTTATACCAGAGACATCATCTGAGTAACACTATAATCCCCCTCACCATTCGGTGGCGGGGCATAAAAAGTTAGATTTCATCAAATAAATTTTGTTTTGTTACTGATAAAAAAGTATGTACAATTAAATTTTTGTTTAATTTAATGTGTTTAACATGTTTAATAGCCAAAAGTTCATCGGCAGAAAAACGTGGAACAGACAGTAATTACAGTTCATTACATAAGCGTTATGAGTATAAGTATTGTAGTCTTTCCTTTCCAAATGTGCGATTGAAGCGTTCTTAATTTCTTTACTTTCTACTTTGTGGAGAGTGACCTAAGAATTTTGCTAATACACACTTTAGTAGGTAAGTCATGGTAATATTTTTGTGACATATTGTAGAACTGTCTCTCAATAACAAAGTTACAATGTAGCGAAGTATGAACGTCAATGTCTTGCAGTTTTTATCTATATTTCAGTGTGCGAAGTGTAAATGCTATTACGCACATTTTTACTATTGATTGTGGTGCAGTGATATAGTGCAACCCATTACCTATAATGCGGAAAACGTGCAGCTAGCTCAAACCCTAATGTTAGTGTTAGAGTAAGTGTACCTGACTTTGCAGTGTACGTGGCTTAATTCGCACACACCAATAATTTACATATTTTATTATTCATGCGGTCTTCTGAAAATAAGCGTTTTCAGAAAGTCAAATGTGTTTACACGAGTCAGAAAACTGTAACAATAATCATCAACAATAACAAATTGAAAGTGTGCGAAATCCAGGTACGTCTACTCTATGGAAGTCGTGCGACTAGTCACTGAAAACCCAATATCTTTGGGGGTAATGATACATGTTTAATACATCAATCTTTATGCAAGAATAATTTCGAAACTTACGAAAAATATAAATGGAAGTCAAATGTGTTTCGAGTCAGAAAAAAACTGTAACCATAATCTCAACAAGGTACAAATTAGGTCGAAAAAATCCAGGTACGTCTACTCTATGGAAGTCGGCGTGACGTATCACTAGTCACGTGACCCGATATGTTTGGGGGTCATGATACATTTTGTTCTAAAATACATCATCTTTATGCAAGAATATTTCGAACTACGAAAATACTATAAATGGAAGTCAAATGTGTTTACACGAGTCAGAAAACTGTAACAATAATCATCAACAAGTAACAAATTGAGGTGTGCGAATCCAGGTACGTCTACTCTATGGAAGTCGGCGTGACGTATCACTAGTCACGTGACCCGATATGTTTGGGGGTCATGATACATTTTGTTCTAAAATACATCATCTTTATGCAAGAATATTTCGAACTACGAAAATACTATAAATGGAAGTCAAATGTGTTTACACGAGTCAGAAAACTGTAACAATAATCATCAACAAGTAACAAATTGAGGTGTGCGAATCCAGGTTACGTACCTAGGAAGTGGCGTTGAAAACGTATCACTAGTCACGTGACCCGATTTATTTGTTTTGGGGGTCATGATACATTTTGTTCTAAAATACATCATGAGCAAGAATATTTCGAACTACAAAATATATAAATGGTGATAAGATTTTTTTTATGACCATTTAATTATTAAATTATATAGCAAAACGGGTCGGATTTCCCACTGGGCTCCTTGACAGGGGAGATAATTATAACCTGCAGGTGCGCGAAATGGATGAACACCGACTTCCAAGTTCCAGAATTCTGCAGTCTTGCCAACAATACATTCTCAAACAATCCAGATTTAGTTAGGTCAGATTTAGCCCTGCGCTCCTCGACAAGGGAGGGTAATTATCTGCAGGTGCACAAAATGGACCGTGCACCTGCAGGATATAATTTCTAAATCAAACGACATTAATTTGCTCTAATTCTGGAAGTGGGGACTTCATGATTTAGAAATTCAAGGTCCCTCAAATGACACTAACACCTATGAATTCAGGAGGTTCCGTCAACTGGAGGTTTCGTCAATTAGGCAAAATAGAGTGAAAAGTCGAGTGGTTCCGTCAACTGGTTACCGGTTCGTCAATTAGGCGATTATAGTTGAATGGTATTGATCACACCTCGGCTAATTGAACTTCGCATTTTCACCAAGTAGTTGACCTTTGAGCGTTTAGTAATTATTACCGTCAAATGACCGATCAGTTAATTCGTGATGATTAATCATGATTCAAATAGTTAATTTGTGATGATTATTATGATTCACTGAAAGCTAATTGTCAATTGACGGTTTTTCTTTTTGCCTGATCGTGTCAACTGCACAAGCGCTGAAACATATAAATGTGTGGGCAATTTGTAACTTCCTCACTACAATTCATCATGGATGATAAGTCGTACTGCGTCTTGTGTTCTGGTGTGGTTACTGCCCGTATGCATGCTATATGCTGCGACGGCTGCAGTCGGTGGCACCATAGGAAATGTGATACTGGTATGTTTTCATTATATTTTATTAATATTATAGTGTAACTGTATTTCATGATCGTAAATAGTATGACTTTCCATAAATAAAATATAGTTTTTATAACTTATTACATTACATCTACATGTAAATAGTATGAATTTCCAAAAATATGCCCAACATGCCGAAATTATGCTAACGTATGTCTTCTATTCAACATATTGTGTATCTGTTCATGGCTCACAAATGCTGAATAAGCGGGTGATTATACAAATTAATATACAAATACACAAAATATACATGTTATTAAAATATCTACCTTTAAATAAATGCCCATATTATTGGCATATACAACTAAACATACTTTGAAATATCAACAAATATCTCATTATTATCCACTTTAATGACCATCAATTATCTGATCAATTGTATGGCACGTGCCGGTCATTAGCGAGTTTTACTCTAAATTGCCTAATTGACGAACCGGACGCATAGTTGACGAAACCTCTCAGTTGACGAAACCTCCAGTTGACGGAACCTCTGACACCCAACACCTATTATCATTACAAATCAATTTAATCTACCACGAAAATGTACATACCAACATAATAAATTAATCATAGCTATTGATGCTAAAACACGTGTACGAGGATGCTTAGTTGCGGGAAATAACTCTGAAAAACTCCCATACCATCTCGCGGACGCTACGGACTTTTGCAGAGTTACTTCCCGTAACCACATGACATAATTTAGCCGAACATAAATTCGGGCGAAACAAGATTAGCATATCAAACTTAAACATGATCTTTGATATCAAGTCACAAGTAAACAGTAATATAAATAGTCTTACGTGTAACATGAACACAGCTGCACAATTTCGATCTCCAATATCAGATAATTCTGAAAAGTACACAAATAAAATGGCCCACAAAGAAGCCAGCTTGCAACGGAGAAATATATGATATGCGCATGCGCGTCTTGCCACGTGTCAATGACGTCATTTTCCTTTTTTGGAAAGTAATAGATATCTCGATACTGATTGGCCCGCCACAATAGGTTCGACATTGTGTATTCAGACAAACAGGTGTAGACTAGTCACTAGCCGAATAGATGTTTGCATATAGGTTTATATAAATATCGCTGACTAAATAGGCGAAACTTTCCATTGTAACTCTCAGGATTACAGGTGAGGCGCAGATACAGAAATAATTGCAGGGGGGTCTGCGGCGATCTGGCATCTAAATATTTCCTGGGGGAGGACCCCCACACCCCCTACTTTACGATTTCGCGCTCGCGGAGGTCGGCTATGCCGAATTTTAATTACAGACCCGCCCCCCCCCCCCCCCCCCCCCCCCCCCACCCCCCCCCCCCCCCCTGCAATTATTTCTGTATCCGCGCCTGGATTTCCTGACACCTAGCCACGAAAAAAGTCATCCAACTATATTCGAGTATTGTAGATTTTCCTCTTTTTATATTTTTTTTTACCGGGAGCAGGGGGGGGGTCCGGACGCAAATCTACAAGAAGAAAATCTACAATACTCGAATAGTTGGATGACTTTTTTCGTGGCCTAGGTGTCAGGAAATCGTATCTGCGGCGATCTGGCATTTACAATTTTCCTGGGGGCGGACCCCCAGACCCCCCGACTTTACTATTTCACGCGCGCGGAGGTCGGCTATGCCGAATTTTAATTACAGACCCCCCCCCCCCTGCAATTATTTCTGTATCCGCGCCTGTATCCATGGATGTTTGTTCGAGTAACTGGATCAGGGCGGATCCAGCATTTGGGGAACGGGGGTGGGGGGGGGGTGGGGGGGGGGTTATGGGGGGAACGGAGGGTGGAACGAGTATGCTAGGGGGGTCCGGGTGCATGCCCCCACCCCATCACCCGTAAATATTTTGAAATCTAGATGTTCGGCAACTTTCCTGTGTTTTACGGGGGCGGGGGGGGGGGGGGGGGGGGGGTGAAACTCCTGAACACCCCCCCCCCCTCCAGATCCGCCCCTGTGGATTTTCCACCTTAAAGTATTCGTGGCCACATGCAGTTAACCGTAGTTGATGGGAAAATTGTTAGCGGCGCCGGTTTGTATTTGAATAGCAATTGCTGATGTTACCTATTCGAATGGGTGATATCACCTATTCAGATCCGAATGTATGATATCTCCAAGTTGAAAAGCTGATATTCGTATGAGTGGTATCATGTACTCCTATGCGTGATATCACCAATTCATAGGCGGCGGAACCGGAAAATTATTGGTGGAGGGGGGGGGGGGCGCTGTCTTGAGGGCCCAAAGGGGCCCAATGTTGCTAAATCAAAGATGCGTGAAACGCCATTTCCTGTAGGGGACCAGGCCTCCCCAAACAAAACGCCTCTCAGATTGAGAAAAAATCAGGGGTAGCATGCCCCCGGACCCCTTTGCAACATCCGGCCCTTTGGGTCCTCAAGACTGGGCCTTGAGAATGCCGAAAATTGAGTTTCACGCCTCTTAGATTTCAAAACTTTCCGGGGGAGCATGCCCCCCCCCCCACCCCCCCCCCCCGACCCCCTATTCGTGCAGGCCTCGATAAATTCTCAGTTTTCTACTCGTCAATATTTGAATAGGTGCAATTATTTATATTATCACCCTTTCCAATGATTGATATCACCAATTCAACATGAAAGAGTATGTGATTCCACCCTTTCAAATAGGGGACATCACCAATTCAAATAGAATATATCGCCCTTTCATGTTGAATTGGTGATATCACTCATTCGAAAGGGTGATATCACCAATTCATACAGATCATACCAGCTAGTCGAATGCGTGATGTCACCAATTTAAAATAATTATGTGATATCATCATTTCACTTTATTTTGGCTGTAATTTCCACAAATTTGCACGTGCAAGTCGTAAAACGTGGTCAGGAATGTTGAAAGATCATTGACCTCATTATTTAGACACTTTGCGAGCAGGAAATCACAACACTTTTGTGACAGATCACGTTGCAAAATGCATAGGCTTCGCCAAAATCAGAGAGTCCAAGCATTCACGATGCTAGCCTCAGGCCAAACCACTACGGCCGTCGCTAGAGCTTTCGGTTGCCACCGAAACACCTTTTTCGTCTTTAACAGCGTTTCCAAATGACAAGGGACACAATGTGCATGTAGCTCGTACTTGATAGACACATAGTTACGACCACACGTACAGATCGATTTATTACATTAACGCAACTCCGACGTCCATTTAAAACTGCGTCGATCACCGCGAGGGAATACGACATTTCAGGTCAAACCGTTACAAACCGTTTACAAAAGTCCGTAACCCCATCCGACCACGTCGGCCATACGTTGGTCAGATTATTAACCACGGAAATAGTAACGCTATCTAGAATGCAGTGGGGCATGCTTCTTATACGTTAGCGACCGGCTCAGTGGCCTAACTATGTCCTCTTTAAGGGTGAGTCACGGTTTAATTCGAGTCATGCTATAGTTTGTATTTACCGCAGGGGGGGGGGGGGGGGGGGGGGGGGGGGTGGGGGGGGGGGGGGGGGGTGATTCGTGCATTTTGCAAAGGGATAGATTCGTTGGAGTGGCGTCATGGTTTTTGGAGGAATCGTGGACGGGCATAAGACGGACTTGGTTGTCATTCGCGGCAACATTGATGCACAGTCGTATACCGACAACGTTCTACGGTCAGCAGTGGCTCCTTTTCTACATAGACACGGCCCTGCATGTATCCTTGTTCACAATCACCCGTAATTTCATTGACGCGTCTTGCCGTGGCCCGATTCGATCATCGCCAGATATGAACCCACTTGAGCATATGTGCGATGAATTGGACAGAAGGGTAAGATCCAGACACGTGATCAACAATGTACTGGAAGTATCCGAAGCCCTGGTCCAGGAACGGAATCGGAATCGGAAGACGGCATTCGACGTTCAGCACAATCTATGCGTAGATGCATTATGGTCACGTTATTGCACAAGAGAGGTTGGCATAAGCGATATTAATTGAAACATCCGCTCAAACCGCATGGTTACACTTCAATGACATTTTGGCAACTTTGTTAATTTCAAAAGTGACCCATATCATCATCATCATCATCGTCTTATGGCGCATAATGTTTCTACATTTTTATATAGCACATGTCATTCTTTGACATGACAGTAGACCTACATCCAAAAAGTACCAACATAATTATACAGTGAACACATTCTTATTTGATTCAGTATAGATGATATCACCTATTCAAATGGTTGCTATCGCGAACCCAGTTAAATATGTGAGTGCTATTAGTTATTCGAAATGATGATATCACCTATTTGAGAACTAGACACCCAAAGGGGACACAGGAACCCACACAAAGAAGATACTAACGCAATACATTATGGTAAACCCATGGCACGCGCACGGCGGTGTTCCAGGACTGGAGCCTTCAACACGACACAAACATGCACTCCACGACCAGGGGTGTGCGGTCCCAAAAGGAAAGCAAACGTGAAACAAATGCAACGAAAGCCACACAGCCATAATTCCCCAATGATCTAACGAAACAATACCAGTCCTAGCCCGAAAACAAATCACACTGAAGTACAATACATGAAGATATGACAGCAATGGTGCGGCTGGCTTTGGAACGGCAAGTGAACAAAACAGTCCGCAAGGGGCGGTTGAACCTGGTTAGTGCACAGTAAACTTGAAATCAAATATAAAATTGTAAATGTGTCTACATGTTTTAGAAAAGAAGGATATATAACGACAATACATAATATCAAATAGCCACTAAGACAATCATTTCTTAACGAATAATCACTTCTTAGTGATATAAAAAGAAAAGAGTCAACATATGATAGAAACAATACTTCGAAGAAGCAAATCTGCGCTGAACAAATGGAAGTATCTGTTTTATGATTTAAATAGTGAATGACTGGTAATCCAACGACCATCCAAGTGACCATCCCGATCGGGTTTCTGAAATATTCTTCATGTCGTGACATGGTAACCTGTCACCGTGCATCGAAAAAAGGTAGTAGTGGTCATTGACACTATCTGTTAATGACCAATCCAGCAGTACGTTCCAAAATTGAGTCGTGACAGGTCGTATCTTCTGTTGATGTTTCTTAATAATTTTCTGAAATCGGACACCGTAAACATATGACTAACTTGAATTGAAGGAAATTTGTAAATCACGTCAACTTAAAAATGTGGGGGTGCGATCAATGATTGCTTAAATATTCATACAGTGTATGATATTTCACGACAAGAGCATCGTTACGGTGGCAAAACATTCGGTCATCGAAGTCTTTGACATCGCTACAGGCTTTGGCATATCGTATGAGCTGGGAAATATAAACCCTTACGACGTAGAACGGGGAACATTTCCATCCAAATGTGGATATATACGATTTCGAAGTCAAAGTCGCCCCGTTTGTAAATTTTAGTTTAACAGTTATTAACGAGGCGTAGACAAAGAAATATTCGCTTAAATTTATTGAGAGTTTGTTCGGAAGAATACATTTTATTGACCATCCAACTAAAGAAGGGATTTTCAATGTTGAGTATGTCATCGAGATACCGTGATGTGCTATTGTAAGCACGAATTGCGTCTGACTGGGTTTTCTAGTGAAAAAGTCAAGATGAAATCACTCTAATCTAAGACTGAAAACACTATTTATCTGGACTATATGATGTCCTTGGTCATCAGCTTAGATGCACCATGACGTGCTTGGAAGCGTGTCCCGTGACGAGCTTTCACCATCGCAGTGGAACTGCTTGTCAGTGATAGCTACAACTGGTAGTCACCAGTAATAATTGGGGCATCTCTTTGCTCTGTGCGATAATACCAATGCATTCTTTCTTTATATGGATGAATGGTAAATAGTGATATAATTCCCGTAAGAGGCAGACAAATGTTACGGAGCCATATATGTTGCTTCAGCAGAGGGTTCTTGTTGCTAAGCGTGAGGAATTTCTGAATACTTATGAATTGGCACAAGGTGATGAAGGTTTCAGGTTGCTACCATGTACTGATCTTTTTCGATTGCACACTGTATATACATGTATACGGCACACCATCATATATAACACAACTAATGTCAGATGTAAATATTTACATTTAGTAACATATGTATTAGACGTGATTACAATGCTTACTGTCAGATTTGACTAAGCTACTGACCGCTTCACGTCGGTAGTGGTTTCGTCGAGTGTATTCGATCTTTTTTTGGTTTTCATTCACTATGCCCTTTGTTTGTGTTCTTTGTTTCGTTCGGTTCATTCATTTTGAATATGTTTGGCTTTCACTTACATTCGAAGATTGCATGATATCTCTGTGCGTTTAACTGTTTTATAATATCTATAATCGTTTACATCTTATTTGATCTTGGTTGTCGATCCTGTCGGGATTGTATATATTGTTAATTTGTATAACATTTCTATTAGATACTGTTACTAACCACACACCACTTGGATATAGATATACAGTAGGACCTTACTGACTCATCGAATTATACTTCGTTATATCTGGCGGTGTGAACATTGATAATCCATTATTTTTGCAGGTGGTAGGTCAAATATACTTGTCTACCTTAATGCTCAAAAAGCGAAAAGCGGTGTTCCTTGATCTTATTCGGAGTCTCTAAAATAGAGAACAAGATACCCAAGGAAGATTCATGAACAAATGTAAACATTATCACGATTTAAAAACAAAATGTATGACAAGAGAAATGGCTTTTCCTTCGAAATCGTTTCCTCGAACATTTGTATATTGCTCTCAAGTTATAGACATGGCAATGTTGTTTGTCTAAGAGCACAGTGTTTAGGGGTCACCAAGCAGAAGCTGATACATGTATGATCCGGTGTATTTTTCGCTGAAGGAGCCTCAGCTAACTTATGGAATGTATGTTCCTATCACTACTTTCAGTTGTGTGCTTATATATATATCATGTGTGATTTGACGTTCACTTATTACATTTATAAGCAATGAGTTTTTATATCCGTGTTACAGAAGCTTAAACCCAGGTATTTCAAACTATAGTACCTCGTTGCATTTTCTCACGTTACGCTTGCATGCTTCATATATGGTATTAAATGGTTACAGTAATGTTTACCTGAGCCCGTGCCATAGTCTCCATGTTTACATTAATTCATTTACTGTATTTGTAATGCCCATCGCTTGGTTCATGTACATCTGTGACTCAATATGAATGCATGTATGGTCCCTGTCCCAGAGGAACATTTTGGCGAGTGAAACATGTGCAATGTTTATGACAACATTTAAGCTGGTTTTAAACCACCAGTGGGACGTTGTGTAGACATTTCTATCATTTCTCGGGAAGCCATGTTTTCCAATCTATGTTCATCCGGAATTCTGTGTGACGTCATCTCATTGTAATGATCTTTTTGGTTGGTTTTCTTATCTTGTTCCCAGTATATGCGCGCTGGCGACTTGCCTTCCGTGGTTATCGGCCAATCATATGTAGTGTAACAACGACTGTATGTTTAGCGATGACGTCATCGGGGAAGCCCACGGTGATTGGAAAGCATGGCTTCCCGAGAAATGATAGAAATGTCTGTGCGATTAAATTGTCTGTCGTGACGCACAGGACGGGTATAAATGTAGTTTTTATCAAATGTTCGATTGGAAACAATGTTTTCTCTATGCAAAATGTTTATTTACGGGCCGGGACGACGTAAAAGTGTATGTTGAACCCGATGTTTACTCCTTTAATTATATAGCAGTATTGGCCACGGAAATGTGTCCGTTCTTTCACGACCTAGCAATGATGATAATTTTTTAAAAACAAAACAATCGATAGCTCGAAAACGCGTTGACACATATAGCGCATCGGGGAATATATCGTTGCGGAATACTAACATTTTCCCAACTTCTGCAATAGGCGACAATGATATAACTCGGTTAACGTTTCGTGAGAGTCCGTTGTCTCGAGGCCGTCCGGGTCCGGGTCCGGGTCCGGGTTCGGCCTATTAAAAACTTCGTAACCTTCAATAGATGGAGTTTTTTAGCTTATTTTTTTTCTTCATTTATTGATGCTTTTATGCATATTTATAATGTATTTATAGACCTTGGTCCGTTACTTCAACCTGTGCTAACATCATGATAAACATGGTAAAGCTATCAATTGGTAAATTTAGTTTCGTACACTAACGTCGCCCGTCATAGGTAGTGTATATTTCATATTAGCTGCTGTATTCATACGCACGAAACGTCTTGATTCGTATTTTCAGTCCAGACATTAACTGATAAACTGAGCCCAAAACTGTGAAAAATGTACTGTAGAGAATAGTATATGCATACATTAAGATTTAGAGTCTTAGATACAAAGCAAGACATACCAAAACGGTATAAGTTGGAACGGAGAACTATTTTCTTGGTCGTACTCGCCGTTTATGTGATGAACTATCCATGAACTTAACTACTGTGGTGAAAGTGTGCCTACGAAGGCAGAATATATATACAAGAACAA